>CM034355.1:23467420-24001067 GCA_019925275.1 Mytilus edulis
TTGGTATGGTGTTACTCTTTAAGAATATCTTAAGCACTATTGACTTTAAAGTTCAAAGGTCAAGGTCACAGTGGCAGTTGCAATACAAGGCAATATCACCCTTGTGGACACTCTAAAACCAATATGCTTCAAAAGATTTTTTCCACATTTGGTATATTGTTCCTCCTTGTAATGATCTGATATTTTTTACGTTCAAGGCCAAAGGTCAAGGTCATGCAGATGGACTTGTTTTTTCTCCTTGAAATAGCATAATACACAGGATATTGGTTGCTCATTTTTTTACCTGCTGGTTCTAAAGACAATATTAAAGGTATTTCCAGTTACTGAATGTTTTGGTTGATTTCTAAAAAAAATAGTTTATGTATCAAATATGCATATTCAATTTACCATTTTCTGCATGTGTGATATACAATATGTTACATACGAGGGGATGCCACGCTCGGCATTGCCTTGTTTGAACTGTTAAATGTGTGCACTAGTCTGAATAATCACACATAATTATGCCCATGTTTACTGATCTATCTTAAGGTAAGGTAATGGGTTCGTTCAAAAAGAGCTCTTTCCAGGAGAATATCATAATAATATAGATAAAAGGAAGGATGTGGGGAAAGCAACAAATGCGGCAAAATATGACATATAGAAAACAAAATGGTTATGGAATAAACATTCGTGTGACAACAACTCAGACGATACATAAAAAATCAGAATAATGAAGAAAAAGTTGGTTTCCCTATATACGTGTACCTGCAGTGTTGGTGTACGAGGCGCGTTTATGATTTTCATTATGTTACTTGATATGAAAAATTGACAAAAAATAATATTTTACTTGTAAAAGTAAATCCTGAGCCTGTAATAGCTGCTCTTGTTCCATTTGAATTTATAGAAACAAAGCTGTCGCCTTTCTTGTTCTCATAGAATCATATGATATGAGCTCCATGTTTTGTGAACGTCTTCCTTAACTGTCGTATTAGACTGACCAGTGCATATCGCGTATAGCACTTTAAATGTATTTTAGCGCGAAAATTAACTTACATTTAGCTGGATTTATTGCCGTCGTAGTTCCATCTTGTCGCCTTCGTACTTTTATTCGATGGCAACACGACGGGATTACGAGGTCTTTACGAAGTCGTGTTGCCATCGTAAGACCTTCGGGTATCTTCGTGATTCATTCGTGTAAACATCGTAATGTCAAAACTGCCCGATGGAAACGATGGAAATACGAATGCAATACGATGTGAAAAGATGCATTCCCGATGACATTACAATTGTCAGGATCGTGATACGAACTCAATACGAACCCTCAACATCGGACGAACCTTCGAGGATTTTTTAACATGTTAAAAAATTTAGAACCCTTCCCGAAGTTGTCCCCGAAGGCTAGAAAAAGTGGCCGATGGATCTACGATGGTTTAAGATGGCACTACGAATAGCCCGATCTGGATACGATCAGTACCGATTTAGAAAATTTCCATTATCATGTTGCCATCGGCGTAAAAATCGGGACAGTGTGACGCGGGCATTACAAATCTGCAAATTTGGAGACATTTTTGCAATTTATTGTTTATTTATATTAAGAAATATTATTTAATGTGAATGTTTAAAAGTATCAATCCTGGTCAGACTTCATGTATGCAAAAATTGAAATGTCCCTTAATTCTTTAGCTGATTTGTGGGCTGCAACATGTTCGACAAGCTGTTACAAACTGTAATCCAGTGCATTAACTAATACAATATATTATTTGTTTTGTTGCATTTTTATTATAGGTAAAAATGGGGAACCAAATGAGAAAACATATACCGGAAAAAGACTTTGAATATCTAGAAAAACATACAGATTTCCAGAAACCAGATATTATGGAGTTTTATAAAGAATTCATGGTGAATAGTTTCATAAAATACATGTATAACATATTATGAGTATTCAAATGTAATTTAAATTTTTGCAACGATAAATAGAAGATCGAATTATTTTTTAAAAGATCAGCTATTTTACATATTAATTTTATTTGAATTTTCTTTCAATTGATGTATAAAAAAAAGTGAGATTCTGAAAAATGGAAATGACTATATCAATGTCCGATAATTCTGATATATTATACAAAAGTCATGTTATTAAAACATTTAATTTAGTTAGACACTCGTCTGCATTGAGACTCTTTAGGATGGAGAAATAGAATGCAATTTAATTTATCATTTGTCTAAGCATTACAGGTGGTGGTAGGCTAGTCGGGCTATAAATAACAGTAATTGAGAAATTGATGTTACTAGTTGTAAAACATTGTAGTCAACATAGTGTTCTAAATGAATGAGAGAGACTTTTTGGATTAAACCAGCAATCAGAAACATCTGAAAATAATTTTCTAACTACAACAAAATTTAAGTATTTGTTTAGGCACTTGACAAGTGAAAATATAGCTGGATGAAAATTAGCGACTTCTTTTGCCAGATGTCCCTTCTGCAATTATGTGTATCTTGTATAATCCTGGTACCTTTGATAACTACTATTACATGATTTGTACCCGGCTCATTTCAGAAAATCAATCCGGATGGAAATATGAAGCTTGAAGCTTTTAAAGAATTTTTGAAAGGGTGTTACAAAGAAAGTAGTTCCGACTTTGCTGATAACTATTTTCGTGCTGCAGATAGAGATAAAAGTGGAAAAATAAATTTTAAAGAATTTTTATTATTCTTGAACCATGAATGTACTGCAGATCCAGTGGAAAAACTGAATTGGGTGTTCGATTTATTTGACATTGATGGCAACGGTACCATCGAAAAACCAGAAATGATTAAAATTTATAAGGTAACAAGTATATTCCATGTAGTTTACTTTTACAAATTGTGATTTGGATGGAGAATTGTCTCATTGGCACTCATACCACATCTTCTTATATCTATATTCTGTATATTGTATTCAGCTTTATGCATTTTGAATTGAACAAAACAAATAAACACATTCACGTTCACAGGTACAGCACATTGCATCATATTTTAGACACAATACATTTTACTTGAATGTATGACAAAAATATAATGCATGATGGTTCATCAAAAATATGCATACTCTTTGCATGCCACACGAAAACGGTCTACAAAAAAATGCAACCGACTTGCAAGTGGACAACAAACTGACAATACCTAGTCAAAAAACAAAAAACGATCAAATGACAGTATAAAAGACAAAAAATAGAAACTAATTATTATAATAGACAGTCACTGATTAATACGAACCTACTAAAATCGGGGGGGGGGGAGGTCAGTGCTCCGAACGGTTAGGAAGATCCTGCTCCACATGTTGCACCCACCGTGTTGCACCTGTAAGTGCACATTTTGCGATAAAGTCTTATTAGTTTGGTCATTTTTTTGGAAAAGTGGATGAAAATTTGGTAACGAACATATTTGTCATCATCTGTACATGTAAAACACATGTTCCATAACAGTCGACCATTTCGTGATGGTGCAAGGAAAATTTCCAAAGGATGATTTCAATTTAACCACTCGGAACTATTGATTTATAATCCTCTATGTAAGCACCAACTCTAGATATCAAGGAAATCCTGACAGGAAAGCTCTGTAATATCGTATCACCTAAGAGATATATAGTTACTCTATATTTGGAAAGTAAAGAAACGGGAAGAATATGGATGGCAACCACAACATATAACTTGGTTCGAGTTACCAAGTCAGTTGTAATAGGAAAAGGAAATATATAAATAGATTCAGAACCGCATCTGTTTTTAAATTTCCAACCTTATTTTGGAATATTGTAGTTTCTAAAAGTCTTTCTAAGCTATTTTACTTTACATTACATTTATTTCTACTTCATCAGATATTTTATGGGTTTGTTTTTATCTATGGTTTGAAAACAATTACATGATTTGAAGTTTAACATTTCTTAACCTATTAAAAGAAGACATTGATTCCTTGAATTATTTTCTTTCCTATTTTGACGATTTATTTTTGATAGTATATACATTGTTGATTGTATTTGCAGACAGTTTTAGCTTTAAGGAAGAAACGATCAAAATACGACACAACTCCAGAACAAATAGCTGAGAAAATGTTTGAGATATGCGACAAAAATGATGACGATAAACTAACAAAGGTAGAATTTATAACAACATTCATGGAAGATCCTGTTTTATATGCAATATTCTGTGGAACTATGACAGAAGAAGACGAAGAGGACACGTGACATCCTAATTTTTCTGTATTTAATGATTTGGTTGATTAATGAAAATGACAAAAATGTTGCTTTTACATTAAAATTTATTTTTGTTATATGATTTATAAATTTGGTGTTTATAAGTTAAAGGTTTGTACGTAGTCCTATATATTTTAACAGTTGATGGTTTGCGTAGTCCTATATATTTTAACAGTAAATGGAGTGTCGGGTATACTTCTTTTAACAGTAAATGGAGTGTCGGGTATACTTCTTTTAACAGTAAATGGAGTGTCGGGTATACTTCTTTTAACAGTAAATGGAGTGTCGGGTATACTTCTTTTAACAGAATTCCAGAATTTCTGCGTATTTATATAGTTATAGGACGAAATGGTATGAGTGTCAAAGAGACAACTTTCGATCCAAGTCACAATTTATAAAAGTAAACCATTACAGGTACAGGTACGGTCTTCAACCCGGAGCAGTGGCTCACACCGAACAGCAGGCTATAAAGGGCACAAAAAACAATATTGGTGTAAAACCATTCAAACCGGAAAACCAACGGTCTAAGGTGTCAGACCACCAATTACTCCCTCCAATTTAGAACGTATTTAAAAGTAGCCCTACTCTGACACAAAATAGTGCTTTTGATGTCCTTGTTTACTTAAACTAACCAACAAATTTGCAGAAATGAAACTTTTGATGAAAGAGAAATATATCTAGACCATTTTGAGCAAAAATTTACTTGTCTATGAGTTTGCATTAAAAATTGAGGATTAATGCGCTCCATAGTATACTAATTTAAGATTTCCAGAAAACCAGGGGTTATTTTTGGAGTACCTCTGTTTGAAGGTCAGTTATTTTGTTAGAAGGCTTTAAAGGTAAAAAGTGAAAGTTAGCATGTAGAAGCTGATGCATGTACCATTCATGATATACCTGGTTTTTATGAAGTTAAACTTAAGGTAAAATACTGTGAAAATTGCAAAATTTGGTTGAACAGATAGGGATTTTTAATTGGTGGTCTGACACCTTTAATCTATATAAAAAACGAGAAACGAGAAACACTTAGTCTAATGAACCAAATCAACAAAAGACAACTACTAAACATCAAATTCCGGACTATGACAGGTACAAACAATTGCAGCGGGATTAAACGGATTATATACATGAAGTGAAAAAACTGAGCACTGGAAACGTCTGCTTCTGTCTGCTGGAAATACACATATATATAAATTATTGTTCGATTCCTTTCGTGCAAAACATTATTGACTCATTATTTGGTGATAACAATTTTCATTGTTATTAGGTTAAGTAAACTACCCTCCTTTAAGAGTCTGACAGATAACCAATCTTCTAGCTGTCTTCTAGCCTTGTGCTCTGTAGGACAAGGCTACTTCGAAAGAAGGGTATTATACCTTACCTAATAATGACTTCACAGTTCAGCTAGCAAGCAATTTTACCCAAAAATATTACTTTTAACTACACCCAATGCAATCGGCTGTATAAACGGTACTAGTTAAACTGCTCAGACGAGCTTTTCTACATTTAATGTCTATTCCGTTTGAAAATCATGCTTGAGCGGGGGCATTCGTGTCCTCAGACGCATTCTTCTTTAATGTTTTGTATTTCATGTTGCATGTTATTTGACAAAAAATAAAATAAAATAGAATTTCAACAAAATTTTTGATTTTACATATATGATTAGGTAATAGTGTATAGCAAAAACATTTTATTTTAATTTCAAATATTAAATGTATGGATTTTCATAATAATAATATCTGGAGATTTTGCATGACACAGATAAAGGGAGAGATGCTTTGTGTTGTTGGTTTTTTTTTTTATCTTGATAACGGTGTATTACTAACCATGGATTATACAGGACTAATATAGTATTAAGTGTGCATCTACTTAAATAAATAAATAAACAAAGATTTAGTTACAGAGTCATATGCAAACATAACAGTGAACAACGCAGTTATTTTAAAATATAAGAGATACTAAAGCTGTCTAAGCGACAACATATCTATCATCGTCTAATTTGGTGGTACAAGAGCTATGGAAATATTCCTTGGATTTGTACTGCTGAGTTTCAATGGATATCATAGTGTGATTGGCACGAATGATTTTTATCATGATACTTTTCCGAATGACTTTCTCTGGGGTGTGGCAACTTCGTCCTACCAGATAGAAGGCGCGTGGAATGAAGGAGGTATCGTTATCATTTATATTGCTCTGATTAAAATCAAAGTGTCGGAGAAAAAATCTTGGAGTTTTGGGAATACATACTAATATGTACTAATTAATACATACTTGTATTCCTATCAAAATCTTTAAATTAAACAAGAGGCTTAACTTTAAAAAGCCATTCACTCCTATAAAGAGTGACCGTTTACTTACTATTTAGTATATATTGACAAAATTTGAGTTTTTATTAGATCTTGCTTTGCTGATCACTTTTGTGATCAAAAGTGTCTATTTTTTATTATTATATTTTGTACGATATATAGCAAAAACGTAAAAAAGAAATGTTAAAAATCGTCATCAAAAGGAAATTCAGAGCCTCTAGTCTGATAAAAAAAATAGTAATATTATCATTTCCTAAAAACAAATCTTGTTCCTTTATGTTATTGGAAAAATCTTGTTTCTAGAATAAAATTCACTACAAAAGGTGGATGTCTAGTTCCGAAATATGTCTCATGCATAATCTAGAAGAAAGCAAATAAAATAAGAGGCTCTAAAGAGCACTAGTCGGTCTCAAAGGTCTATATGCATAGTCTACAAAATTCATGACTAAAATCCATTTCGTTTGTTAAACATTAAAATTAAATAGCAGGCAAAAAAACAAACAATTGAAAAGTGAAATATCTCACTTTGTACATCAACTTTTCAAAAGTAGGCATGCACTATATTGAAACATGTTAGGGAAGGGTTCAGCAGAGGAGGATTTATAGAGTGACCCCCTTACAGAACTTCATATATGATAAATAAAAGTACACTACTCCAAAAGTTGTTAATCACGCCGCATTGTGTATGAGTCTTTAGTAAGTCCGAAACTTGCAGTTCAGTGGTTTCTTTAAAATTTCCAACGGTAACACTTTTTAGAACACAACAAAACATATGTACATATATATGTATATATATGTATCCGGGTGCGAGAATTTCTCGCTACATTGAAGACCTGTTGGTGACCTTCTGCTGTTGTTTTTTTTCTATGGTCGGGTTGTTGTCTCTTTGGCACATTCCCCATTTCCATTCTCAATTTTATAACATATGTACATAATAAAACAAAGCAATGTGACATTTGAACCGTACTGTAGACAATAAAACAACTTTAATCAGGTTAAATTAAATACAGACAGATCATATTTAGTAAACCTTTAGTCTTGTATGACAGTAGGAAGTATGCGTCGCCATTTGTATTTTAGTTATGATGGTTTAAATTAATGTTATAATTGGTGTGCTTTATGAATGTATATCCAAACTTCTCCACTTTTCATGTTTATCTCCAGGAAAATCAGAACATATATGGGACAGATTTAGTCATGACAATAATAACTGGCATAACGATACAGGAGATATAGCATGTGACAGTTATCATAAATATATGGAGGATATTCAACTGATCAGAAGTCTCGGGGCAAGTTCTACTTTTGTAAAGATAGAATTAAAGTTAGAGTTGTCTTCCTTGTCTGCTTTGTTGGAGACAAACACATTAAATTGAATTACTGACCGCTAAACTTAAGAAAAAAAAACGTTTTTGAACAATTTTCATTTGTTTCAGCCTTTATTAAACTTATACAGTTACATGTAGTATAGTAAGGATATTTTATCAGACTTGTGTATACAACATGTCTGAATTTGGTTGGTCAACAAGTTTTAAGTTAATTTGGAATATTAAAATTATGTACTGATTAACACATGTTGGAAATATAAATAAAGATTGAAATTAATTTTTTCTTTGCATTAACATGTTTGTCGTACTTCAAAAATTAAGCTTCGAATTCATGATAAAAGGTCGGAGAGCACTAGCGATCTTATCACAGGTGCTTGAGGACAAGATCCGGTTTTGAGCCCCCATAGTCCCTCCCCCTTATTATCATAAATCTCAGATTTTTTAAATATGTATCACTTATTAGTACCATACATATACTTTTTAACTCTAAATATGCATGTTTACTATCAACGTGAATCTCGACTATACGCTCTATAGTCGAGATTCACATTACTACTGAATATCATAAGGTAGGTATTTCGGGTAACTGTACATGTATGTGAGGGAACTGTGACAGTGTTAAAAGGTAATTGGAAAAATCTATAAAAAAACAAACAGACAAAGCTATAATTATCCCTTATGCACAGGAAATAATATCTATAGTGTCGTTTTCAGTCTTCTCCAGATGTCTTTTTTTGCTTCGCATCACGGTTTAATTTACGTTAAACATAGAGATAATACGTAGTCTATATAAATATAATTTACTTGTTTTGATTGTCTTTCAGGTTGACTTTTACCGATTTTCAATAGCCTGGACACGGATTATTCCAGATCCAATAGCTTATAGAACTGGTAGAAACAAAAGCTTAAACCAACCTGGTGTCGATTACTATAATAATGTTATCAACGAATTAATTAAGTACAACATTAAACCTTTAGTTACTCTCTATCACTGGGATTTACCACAAAGTCTTCAAGAAAAGATTGGAGGATGGAATGGCTCTGATATAGTAGATTATTACAATGACTATGCAGACGCAGCATTTAAAACATTTGGCGACAGGGTACGTTGTGTATTGTTAATTTATTTCTCAACCTCTCTGGGTCCCTCTATCTGTTTGAAGACACTGTAGATCTTTACTAAAAAGATACATCAGAATCAGAAACCGTTTGAAATGATGTTATTGTAAAAACGTAGTATACATGACATGCAAGTTAAGCAGTTTCTAATTCATTAGAGTCAAATGAGATACATGTAACCATTATTGCTGATCATTGGGGAAAATAAAACACTTTAAATATGGTTGCATTGACAGTAATTTTCGTCGACATGACTATAACATTTAACTCATAGTAGACAAAGTTAATTGCTATTTACGACATATCCAAGTTAATGTATTGACTAGATAAGTTCCAAAACAGTACATGACAATAAAACTCGTTAAAAAAACTTCTACTTTGAACAGGTCAAACATTGGATCACGTTTAATGAACCCTGGGTAATCTGCTGGATGGGACACGGTTCCGCGGAATATGCACCCGGTATCAAAGAACCTTCTGTAACACCGTACAGGTGTGGTCATCACATTATCAAGTCACATGCAAAAGCATATGATACATACAAGCACCGGTATAAAACTACACAGAAAGGTATCGTAGTATCCTATATAGTGTCAACCTACTGAAATCAGTTATGTGTTTGTACATACTTTTAATTAACTAAGTGCTTTCTATGCTTATTTATAAAGAGAATAAAGATAAGTTGTGTTACTTAGAACATATATAGGAATGAGGAGTTATAAAAAAGAAGATGTGGTATAATTGCCAACGAGACAACTCTCCACAAGAAACCAAATGACACAACAAATTAACAAACCCATATACCTCATACGGTCAGCTATGTTCATTAAAGCTTCACGCAATCTCCGAAATCGACGCTTCGGTCAGACTATATAATCTATATATTGTAGTTGCTAGCTTCTACATCATTAGGTCTCTGGTGGTGAGTTAGTTGTATCATTGGCAAGCATAAATGTAGCTACCATATCCTAGTAGTTTATATAGCCAAACAGAGAGTTCATTAATTTTTAATATTTTTGATGGGGAGGGGTAAAAGTTTATTTCCTTACACTTGTCATGTCATGTAATAGATGCCACGTGTTTAAGCTTCGAAGAAATTTGGAGTGCCACGGGAAAAAAGGGGTTTAACCGCATTGAATAGGGTCAGATATGTTAGCAACTAGCCAACTAAGCGGATCCCTACATGAGTTATTTGGAGGGTTCTTCAGTTTTCTATGCTGTGTCTTTAGTACTATTTTTGTTTGTTTGTTGGTCTTTTGATTTTTTAGCCATGGCATTGTCAATTTATTTTCATTTACGAGTTTGACTGTCCCTCTGGTATCTTTCGTCCCTTTTTTAACGTGTAAAAGACGTTGCACTCTCTTTGCACGATGAATTGGTTATCTCGTCCCCAGTTACCAGACATGGATGCGTACTTAGCTGAACCTACAACCGACTTTGTCAATGGTTTACGTACTGCTGGTCGGAATAAGACTTTAGTGACAACATTTCTATTTCAAGCCACACATTGTTGACTTTTTCCGCCTTATCTTCACAGAAAGTAAACAACTAGTTCCGCATCATTTTGGAAACAACGATCACTTTTAATTATTACTTCCCTATTGTTTGAAATTAGTGGAACACACTTATATCACTCGTCATTATCCCAAACATATCCAAATACTAGTATGCAATGTGCATTTCAAATTTTCCTCCAACATGATGAGATGATTTGCAACAAAATGCTGCGGTAATCATCAATCATTGTAAAATCAAATTTGTTGTAGGTATTGTGGGAATAACGATGAATTCTGATACTATGCATCCTAAAAATGAAAGTAACCAAGAACACATCGATGCTACAGAGCGTGGACAACAGTTCATGCTTGGTTGGTTTGCTCATCCTATCTACAAAGATGGCGATTATCCAAAGGTTATGAAGGACAACATCGGTGATCGTCTGCCTAAGTTTACACCACAGGAGATTGCACTCAATAAAGGTGTGTCGTCTTTTAATTGTGCATGATACTTTTGAAATGAAGTTGATTCTTATCTGAGCGACTTGTAAGATTTTTGCAATCATAAATAAGTCGTGGATATGGTTTGAAAACACTTAAAAAAAAAAAAAAAAAATCTTTTAAATTTTTTTTTATTGAATTTGGATGTAACACTTCTTCTAATTGACTGAAAGTTTATTGTCTATCAGCTCATAGATATAATTTTGTCATAAATTTGGATTGTGACATCTTCAATGTTTTTTTCATAATTTACTCCTGAAAAATGAAATAACTGAATATGTTTTCTTTCCATTCGAAGTTACCTCTTTTGAATGTTATTTCTTCATAGTCAGGGTAAAAACGTAGTCATTCCTTTATTTTGTAGCCTTAAAGCTTCTAAACGTGACACTCTAGATATCTTTACGCGAGGTAAGTGTAAAGTGTGTGTGTTAAGGTTCATGTGGACCCTTTGCGTAAAATGGCCATATTTTCACCTCAAAATTTACTCTGAGCACAGACAAACTTTAACTTGTGCATCTGGAAAAGTTTTAAGGTATAGCATGCCCTAGATAAATAGAGTTCAAATGCATTGTATGATTTGGAAAATTCATAACTTAACTGGATTTTGCCGTGCACTTTTTTCGTCCCTGCAGAAGATGATAAAATTAACGAACAGTTGAGTTTCCTTTGATATGGTCCACTCAGGTACACAGTTTAAATCACCAATTATTGTAATGTATCTATTATAATTGTCCATCTCAATCAATACAGCTCACTTCCATTATTACCTGTGGGGAAGTTCTCCAACCTGTTTCCCAACTTAGTTTATTTTGGCACCTTCAGGAGGAATGAAAAAAAGTGCACTGCAAAATCCTGGAAAGTTTTTATTTTTCTAAAACATAAAACATATTTGAAATTTATTTATCTAGGGCATGCTATGCCTTAAATTTTCATCATAACCTTTTGGCTAATATGACCGTATTTACACCACAAATGTTCCTCTGAGTACAGACAAACCTATGAACCTGCAAAAGTTTTAAGGGATGGCAGGAACTAGATATATAAATTTTAAATGCATTTTATGTTTTAGAAAATTATAAACTTTACTAGATTTTGCTGTCTTGTCTTTTCGTTCCTGAAGAAGGTGCAAAAAGAAACTAAGTTTGAAAAGAGGTTTGAGAATCTCCCCTCATATAATACATGTTGTGAGAAGTATTGACTTAAATGGACAATAGATGGACAATTGACATCTACAGACACTAAGTGATTTAAACTGTGTAAATGAGTGGACCGTATCAAAAGAAACTCGGTGTTTGTTTATTTTGCTGTCTTCTGCAGACTAGAAAAAACTGGACATCAAAATCCAGGAAAGTTTTTAATTATATAAAACTTTTACTACATATAACTTTTATATATCTAGTTCCTGCCATGCTTTAAAACTTTCCTAGATGTACCAGTTTGTCTGTATCTGTATCTGTAGTGATACGTGTAGAATCCTGTTTAGGCTTTTATACACGGCGGAGAAGAGCGCCGTTGTTAACGGCGGTGTTCTTGTAGAGCGGTCTTAAATGCCTCTACAGAACCTGCTTGCACAACTTTATCTGGTAGTTGGTTCCAGTGAATAGTTGTTTCCACAAAACATGAATGTTTATACTGTGGCTTGTTGCTGTTTGGTACTTTTAGTCCTCTGGTTATATTGATAACTTGTCGTTCGATGATGTTGTCAGTTTCTCAATTTGAATACGTTTTGGCTTTTATCGTTCGTTTAGGTCGTGCTGGTATGACAAAATTGTCCCTCAACCACCTTGTTAATCAGAATAAGACGGATGCTGTGTCTTCTGTCCTCTAGCGTCTCCATTTCAAGTTGTCGTCTCATGTTAATTATGGACCCTGTTTCTCGACTCCTGTAATTTTTCTTGATGAATCGTATGTCTCTGTTTTGGATACGTTCTAATTTGTCAATATCCACTTTCATATATGGGTTCCAGATTGTTGCGCCAAATTCCATTGTCGATCTTACTAGGGATATGTATGCCACTCTCCTACATGCCTCTGGTACGTTCCTCAAGTTCCTCCTAAAAAAGCCCACGGTGGCATTGGATTTCTTGCTGATGTTATTTATGTGGAAACTCCATTTCAGGTCGTTTGAGATTTGGAGTCCCAAGTACGGGTTCACTTGTACCTCTTGTAGGATGTGTTTGTTAAGCGTGTAGAATTTGTTTATGGATAGAACATAGCACTTTTTGGCATTGAAACGCATCCTCCATTTGTTGGCCCAGATTTCTACTTGTTCCATATCTGTTTGTAGTTTTTGTTGGTCTTGGCTATTTTTAATTGTTCTGTATAATAGGTAATCGTCGGCAAATAGTCTTACTGATGATGTTTCACTGTCTGGTAGGTCATTGATGTGGCACGGGAACCGGATTGGTCCTACAACTGTGCCCTGAGGGACCCCAGAGTCAACTGTTGTTTCGCTAGATGATTCGCCTTCTACAATGGTTCGCATTGATCTTGCAGTTAGGATAGGAAGTTATTAAGCCATTTGTGTGTGTTTCCTTTAATTCCATATTGATCTAACTGGTGTAATAATTTGTTGTTTGGAACTGTGTCGAAAACTTTTGAGAAATCTAATATGCCTACGTCGATTTGGTGTCCAATGTCATGTTCTTGTAGAAAGTCGTTGATGGTGGTTATGAGTTGGGTTTCACATGAGTATCCTGACCTGAAGCCGTGGTTTAAATTGATTAGGATTTTGTTTTTTTCCAGATGTTTTAGGATGTGCCTGCATACGATGTGTTCTTAAATTTTGCTGATGACAGATGTTAATGATACAGGTCTGTAGTTTTCTGCTAGATGTTTGTCTCCTTTTTTTGCAGATACTGGATATGTTCGCGTCTCTCCAGTCTTTTTGTATTTCACCTGTGTATAGCGAGCATTGCATTATTATTTGCAGGATGGGTGCTAGTTGTTCAGCACATTCCTTGGGTATGCGGTTTGGGATGTTGTCTGGTCCAGAGGCTTTGTTTGGGTTGGTGTTTTTCAATAGTTTTTCCAGTCCCTTTTGGTCGATCGTTAATGGTGTTATGTTAATGTTAGCTCGTATTCTTGTTGTTGGTTAGTTTGTGTCTGTTGTTATTGTGAATAAGGACTTGAATGGTTCTAGTTGGAGTTCAGCATTCCGCTTATTATCACTGACAAGACTGGTTCCCTTTTTTAATGGTGCTATTCCTGGCGTTTGGATTTAATGTACTTCCGAAACGGCTTTGTGTCATTGTTGTTTAGACCCTCAAAGATGTTTTGGTTGACGTATTCATAATCTGCTTTCCTCAGTTGTTTCTTACATTCCTTTTGAAAAGACCTATAATTTGACCATTTGTTTGTTTTTCTGGCTTGTTTGTATAGCCTCTGTTTTTTTCTTTAGCATTTTCCTCTGTGTTTGATCCATGGGATGTTATTTTTTTTATGTTATTTCTTTATTTGGAATGTTTGTATTCATTGGTTTTTTTTTTGTAGCTGACTTTTGAAGGTGTCCCAAAGTTGATGTACCTCAGCTCCTTAATGATGTTTTTCTTTGACCTCTTCTAGGGTGTGTTTAAGGTCGATGCTAATTTGGTCCCATTTAGCATTCTTGTATATATAACATTTTCTTGGTAAGCTTTTTTGATGGTGTACTTTTGTTTCCAGGTCGGTGATTATAATATCATGGTCTGATATACCTGGTACTTTATTTGAGGATTTACTAGAGTTGGGTTCGTAACAAATACAAGATCTAGGAGGTTTCCTTCACGAGTTGGCATAGTGTGTATTGGTATCAGGTTGTATGTTTCCGCTATATCAACTAGTCCTTGTTGGATTTCTATGTCTGGTCCAAGGGCTGTTGCTGTCTTCCATATGATGTCAGGGCAGTTGAAATATCCTGATAGTATGACATTGGTGTTTCCATTAGTTCTGGCCTTCTCGAATGACTTTTGCAGTTCATTTAGGTGTTTTTGATCTCTATGTGGCATGTAAAAAGATCCAACTAGCAAGTCTTTGTTGTTTTTTTATTTTGATCTTTACCCATTCAATTTCTCCGTCAGTGATTAAGAATGTTTGTTCGACTGATGTGGTGGATTTCTCAACAAGTACAAATACGCCCCCTCCAAGGGTTCCTCTGTCGTTTCTGTATACATTTTAATTTGATGGAAATATTTCGCTTGACATTATGGCGTCTTTTGTTGGGTTTGATCCTGGTTTTATTCCTTTTAGCCTTGATTCGATGGCGCATACTATGTCTGGTTTCAAGTATTGGAGTGCTGTTTCAAATTCCTGTTTTTTTTTATCTTTTATACTCCTGCAGTTAATTGTCATGATGCGGAGGTTTGATTTTGCTGGTATCTCGTAAGGATTACTACTGAGTTTACTGATTTCCTTTGGTTATGGATGATCGTGTCTTGCTGTGTGATGATATATGTCCACTCTTTGGGCTACTTGACTTCAGTGGACTGAAGACTGATGATATTTAGTCCATGGTGGAGTCCAATCCTGTTATTTGTTCGTATATGTTTGATGTTTTTAATTCATAGCTTCTAAAGGTGAATGAGCTTATGTTCATGCTTTCACATTTACAGCATATCCACTGTACATTGGATTTTTCTAGAAGTTCATAATCTTTTGATCATAGTTCTATACAAGAGTTGTTGTGCCAGATGTTGCACTCGTCGCAGCACACTCCTCGACAGTTCCATGTAACTGGATGCTCGCATAGACCACAGGGATATACACTTTCCTTTTTGGCGGTCGTGGGTTTAATTTAATGTCTCCACTTAGAGATATCAATGATAGAAGCAAATATTTGCTTTTGGTGTTACAGATAGGTCTGTACTCATAGTAAATTGTGAGGTGTTAACACGGCCATAATTTTCAATTCCTTATGATGAACCTTTACAGATTGACTTGAATTTCTTATTAGGTAGCTTCGATTTTTTTGGATTGAACCACTACACGACCGTTTTAGTAGAACCAGCAAAGAAGGAGTTTGGTTTTCCAGGTGATTTGCGGTTACAGCTATCAAGAGACCCATCGTGGATAGGGTAAGTGGTCATTAAGTTTGAATAGGGAAAGAAATTATAACTGTATATTTATAATTATTCATGACACAAACACAAAAACCGCAATAAAAAGGCGGTTTTATTATTGCTCTTCATCTCAAAATGACTGCGAGGCTTTAATATTTGCGCTGTGGAGCTTAGAAGATTGAAAAGAACACTTAAAATAAAACGTTTTTGTTCGTGGAGGTGTTATTTATTGGGAATATTAGACAAGGTAACTAACCAACTCAGTTGTTATTCATTCGTTTGATTTGTTTGAGCTTTTTATTTTGCCGTATGATTAGAGACTTTCTGTTTTGAATTTTCCTCGGAGTTCGGTATTTTTGTGATTTTACTTTTTGGTGAGGTGACCTGTAGTAGTAATCTTTATTGTTCTTTGTGAGTTTTTTTTTTAATAACGAACACGAATCCAGTTAACATATGAAACATTTATAATTTCTATATTGTAGGTCAGGATCATACTGGTTGAAAGTTGTACCATGGGGTTTTCGAGATATGTTAAATTGGATTAAAAAAGAATACAATAATCCAAAAGTAATTATAACTGAAAATGGAATCACTGATAATAATGGAACAACCAATGACCCACACAGAATTTATTACTACAGACAGTACATCAACCAACTACTTAGAGGTAAAAGTGTTCAAACATTGAAAACAGCAAGGTCCTTGAGATTTTTCAATAGGTTTTTACAAATACGTTTTCAATGTTTAATGCATTAAAATATATGAACACAAAATAGTAATTTACGCATAATATATGGCTTCATTTTGATGCTAGCAAAGGGTGTCGTTCTAAGGCTTTTCTACCTCAGGCATAGATTTCCTTAGCTGTATTTGGCAAAACTTTTAGGAATTTTGGTTCTCAATGCTCTTCAACTTCGTACTTTATTTGGCCCTTTTAACTTTTTTGGATTCGAGCGTCATGATGAGTCTTTTGTAGACGAAACGCGCGTCTGGCGTATATAGAAAATTTAGTCCTGATATCTATGATGAGTTTATTTAATTCATATAATAAAAATGTATCGAATGAAATAGTTATCGTTTGGTTAATATTGTCCAAACTGGACAAGTATATGAACTGCATCTGGCTTGGACAGAAGTTTTTATAAATGGTTTTTCAAAAACAAAAACAAAAATTAAATCTGATGTTAGTTTATTTACAAGAAGTAAGAAAGTTCGAAACATTTAAAATTGGAGATTAAGGTTAAAACTCCATAAGTTCACGAACGATGACTTCCTAAATCTGTTTATGTTTACTATATAGTTATAAGAATATGCAAGCTATAAAGGGCACCCGGTTCCTGACTTAGGACAGGGGCAAACGAATGCAGAGGGTTTACAAGTGGGCGATAGGCACAAATCTTCATCCTTACCTGAATTAACAAACAGTAGTATCGTTTATCATTGTAGTGCAATCAATTTGTTAATGTTATCTCTATGACATTTATACTTCTATCGATTTAAGTGAAGTGTGCCTTTGATAATATAAATCTGATTTTTGCAAGATTTTAATGCTCCTTCTTCAAAATTATAATTTTCTTAACGTTACAAATCACATGCATAATACCTTTATAAGAATTCGCAAAGTCTAAACGTGTAAGAGGCACCAAGGGGAACCGAAAGTGCAATGTGTGTTGTTCATTAGAGCAGTAATCTTGAATTTTATCCAATTAAAAAAAATCTTTTCAAGATGACCTTATGTCAATACGATTTTATATATTTTTATAGTTTGAATTCACAAATTGTAAGACTTTTTGCGTATTTTGTATGCGGTGTACAGTCGTTAGTCTGTCCGATATGTATTAGACTTGTTGTTTTCTATAGCTAGACTCTTATACAATGTACAATGTGAATTACTTTATTTAATGTCAATGTCATTCCATAAACAAATGTAAAAAGAGAAACAAAACTAATTTCCAACATTTTGGAATAATTTCAACCTAACCTTCTGAAAGATATTTAATTTACTTTGTTTCATTAAAAAAAGAGTGGCGAACGTCTATGCAAGTATCTTGCCTTGGGGAGGGATACATCCTACTTTGTAAAAATCACTCTGATTCAAACAAAATATCACTGGAACTGACTTTATCGAGGTGATTGATTTCTTGATTTCTTGATTTACGTTTGGAGGAGGTGTTTTTCAACAGACTGTCGGAATTCCAATGGGAACAAATTGTACCCTCTTCTTGCCAACTGGGTTCTTTATTATTATGAGGCTGACTTCATACAGAAACTTCTTAGGAAGAAAGATAAGAAGTAAGCAATATCCTTAAACTTCAAGTTCCGCTATATAGATGATGTTCTCTCACTAAATAATAAAAAATTTGGTGACTTATTTTAACGAATCTATCCCATCGAACTTGAGATAAAAGATACAACAGATACAGTTAAGTCTGTCTTATATCTTGACTTACATCTAAAAATTGACAATGAGGGTCGGCTGAATACAAAATTTTACGAAAAAAGAGATGATTTCAGCTTCCCAATTGTGATCTTTCCATTTCTATGTAGCAACATTCCAGCAGCGCCTGCATACGGAGTTTATATATCCAAATTGATACGATATTCCCGGCCATGTGTTTCCTATCATGATTTCCTTGATAGAGGATTGCTGCTCAAAAGGAATCTATCGAACCAAGAGTTCCAAATGGTGAAGTTGAAATCATATCTTCGTAAATTTTACGGACGCCATCACGAGTTGGTTGACCGTTATGGAATAATCGTTTCACAGATGATATCGGATTTGTTCCTTATGTCGTTACTACAATACTCTTCCCTTTTCTTGAATGTGACCTACCGGATTTGTAATAACATAAGCAACACGATGGGTACCAAGTTTGAAGCAGGATCTGTATTCTTCCGGAGCACCTGAGATCACCCCAAGTTTGTTTTTTTTTTTTTTTTTTTTGTGGTGTTCGTATTGCGCAGTCTTTAGTTTTCTATGTTGTGACTTCTGTACTATTATTTGTCTGTTTGTCTTTTTCTTTTTAACCATGGCGTTGTCAGTTTATTTTCTATCTATGAGTTTGAATGTCCTCTGGTATCTTTTGTCACTCTTCTGCTTTACGCATGGTATGTCGTCTTGGTTATACGCTTGTTATTTCTGCCGTTTTGCAATCTACCAATATTTCAACACATTTTATTTTTTCAGCTATAAAACAGGATGGCTGTAACGTCTTTGGATATACGGCATGGTGTCTTTTGGACACTTTCGAATGGAATAGAGGATTTCATGAGAAGTTTGGACTTCATTCCACAGACTTCAGCGACCCTGCTAGACCAAGAACACCAAAGCGTTCAGCTGCAGCATACACCGAAATAGTAAATCAAAATGGATTTCCTGCGGTTGGAACGAGTACTACTGCTTCAAGTGGGAACACAAAAAAAATAAATCAAAATGGATTTCCTCCGGTTGGAATAAGTACTCCTGCTTCAAGCAGTAGCAGTGATGTTCAAAACTTAATTATGTTGATATTGTTGTGTGTTTCATTCTTTTGTATTTTGAATGAGTGATCAAGGACAACTTGAGTTCAGTATATCTGATACTTATCAAAAGCTTAGTTAGTTAGCGCATTGCTTTAAAATTAAGTTTGTTATATTATAACGCTGTAGTCTTGTACATAAACATTTTCGGGTTACTCAGTAAACAATCATGCACGCTACTTTCAGTTTCTTTTAATTAAGTCAGTGATAATTAGTTTCTCTGCTTCCATATCAAACCAATCCCGTAGCTGTTATGCAATTTGAGCTACCATTCTGTAAATTAGATTGTAACTCAACACCAGGGTTAACAAATATAATAATTTATTAAACGGAGCTTTTGCTAAAAGGAATGGGAATCGTAGATACAAATTTCTTGTTTTTAGGTTATAATAATTCTTATTTTATGAAAAAAAACACAATGAATCTACCAGAAAACATACTGAAGATGATATTTCAACAGACAGTCGGTTTTCCAATGGGAACCAATTCTGCACCCCTACTGACCGATATTTTTTTGTACTCGTATGAAGCAGAATTCATTCAGAACCATCTAAACGACAAAAAGAAAAAGCCCCTTGCAAAATTCTTTACTTTTACTTTGAGATATTTTGATGATTTCATATCACTAAATAACTCATATTCCAGCCAATAATCACATCTCATATATCCCAGTGAACTTGAAATTAAGGATACTACTGATACTAGACTGCTTCATACCTTGATTTTTTTTCCTCAATATTGACTCAGATGGACGACTTCACACTAAAATATATGACAAATGGGACGATTTCAACTTACCAATTATCAATTTCCCATTTCGCAGCAGTATCATACCTCTGCCCCATCGTATCGGGTTTACAGATATCAGAATACATAATGATTAGACAGTAGATACTAGTATTGTGTTCGTCCGGACACACTATAATCCGTCCCGTAACATTTTGGGCATACGAATAAAGGCAAAATCAAGCCTAGAGAAGAGGACAAGAGCAAGAATATTTATTTTATGAAAATCATCGACGCAGAAAATTATATCGCAAATTACAGTGTATCTATCCCCTGTTGTGGTCATGACGAATGTTTTTATCTAGTTTAGTACATACCTAAGGGGACCATATTTGTAAATCAGAAACTAAAATACAAAACACTGATTACAAAGTTCCGAATCGCACGTCCGGTGTAAATGTTATTTTATTTATACCGGTATATATGTAAGTGTTTTGTGTTACATTTAACAAGCTGTACAATCGAATAATCATTCATTTAGATTGTTAAAAAGAAGTATCTGGTTAAGGTTTTCAATACTAAGTAATTTATTTCATTTTCACTGACTTATTTCTTAAAAATTAGACATGTGTTTAGGGACGCAAATTTGATTTCCTAGAAAGGAGGGTTATGGGGAATATTCTTTCCCTCAAAAGTGCACAACTGAGTTGTGTACAAAAGTGAAAATATACATGTTATCTTAGCAAGAGGTAAAACATAGTATTCCGTCCTCAATCCGTAAAAATCCTCATGTGCCCCATCCGGAATAAAAAAAAAAAATATTGGTCATCCCGTAGAAGACGAAATATTCTACGGCACGATGTTGATAAAACCGTACATAACAGTCACAAGATTATCAACAGAATTTTTCTCATGTTTTATATACATTGAAGACCTTTCCAAAATAAGTTAATATTTATGTTTACTTAAGGTCCAGTGGCAAATATGTCATGCCTATTTTGAACGAGAACAATGTAACAATCATCCAATGGGTATGTTATTTAAAGAAATTTACTGTGATAACTGCCATTGGTAAATGAAGGTAGCTATGATGGTTAGAAAATATTAATTTGCTTTGCATCGACTCCTTAATTATAGGCTCATACAGTTTTTAACTTGTCGTTTACATGTGGTTCTCTCCCTACACGAGACATCAGATTCTGTCCTGAGTTGTAGCTAGGCGTCTCGATACATTCCGAGCAGTCAGACCGGCGTTAACATTCAAGATGGGGTTTACTGCAGGATGGGACACTGCATACTGTGATGTAAGAGTATACAACTGTTACATAATCTATGTTCTAAATCAACATTGAAATGCATTCCTTCAATTATCGTAAGTACCGTCTTCTTTTTGGTTCTAGCCAACACACTACCCTATTTTTCCAATAACATCCTTCATCCCAATTTACCCACTTTGCGAAACAAATTATAGTTTTGTGAATAACTATCAGACGTGAAGTTACCTGAATTTCCTGAATCATCTTTATCTTACCTCCTATACATTTCTAGGAATATGATTGGTTAAAAGCGTCCTCGTGGAAACTGTGTATATTTAATATCAGGTTAGTTGGAAGGCGGGGCTTATTTCATACACGGTTAGTAGTGGAGTTGCGTCCCTTTATATTCCATATAAGGTAATAAGGAGGCGGGGCTTATTTCATACACGGTTAGTAGTGGTGTTACGTCCCTTTAGAAAAACAAAACAGTACTGAGAAAAAATATTAAAGGTTTCAAGAGACGAAGAAAGTGATGATAAAGTGAAATAAATTCATTAAACACATATTTAAATCTAACAGGTTGTCATTGTTGGCATCTGTTTTTGTAGGATCAAAGGAAGTAGCTACTGACCCCATATATTACCGTATTAGGTCACTAGCACACTATGTAACTAATATTTTATTACACCATATCCATTTCCATTTTGTTAATATCTGTTAAAGTACTTCGGTAACATCTCTTGTATTCTTAACAGAATAACGCCGAATTATTTTAACACCAATTTGTCTCTTAATTTCCCCAATATAAACCTGTTAAATAAAGGTAGCAGTGGCGGATCCAGAACTTGTCATAAGGGGGCCCGCTGACTGGCATAAGGGGGGGCCGCTCGAGTCATGCTTCAGTAATTCCCTATATAATCAACCAAATTTTTCCCACGAAAGGGGGGGCCCGGGCCCCCCCCCCCCCCCTGGATCCGCCTATGGGTAGAAGATAAATAAGTAAGATACAATATTTTTTATTCAAAATAAAAGGCGTATGACGAGCAAAGGAGTTTATCACAATGATTTCAATAAGTATATTTGTATATGAAAACAAATTCCAGAGATAAGTAAGTGCCTGGAACTCTAAAAATGTACATGCTTCCTTTAAATTTTACTTCCGTTTTGTACTATCTTAAGTTATTTTAATGTGTCCGTGTATACATATATAGAATAGAGGGCACTGTTTCTTGGGTTTCTTATTGTACAATGATTTGTCACTAGTTTGAGACTGTATATCAAGATCACTAAGTAATTTATACCCTAGCTACACATAACTGTCAACATAAACAAGCGTATAGTTCACGTCGTGAGGACAAAACCACATTTCCTGTGAAATAACATTGTTCGGATTAGACTTCAACATTGAACAATAACTCGGTCATCTATAATAAGATTGATCTTGTAAAATTATAATGACTGTGTACAAAAAGATGATATAAGGATATATATTTAATTATTACACAACACGTAAGTCGTTACTCTATATTTTCATCCTCTTTGTTAACCTTGCTTCATATGAAACTAATTAATTAATCTGTATATCATTTGTCACTTCCAATAATTGCATTGACAAGTATTACTGTACAGACGTTGCGCACGATATTGGTGTCACTTTGGAAATATGGGTTAGAAGGCGGGTTATTCAAATTCAAGCTCTTATCCTATACAATAAATATCCATGTTATGCATATCATTCGAAAGGAAATAAACCACAGAAATCAATAACATAGATGATTTTGTGCTTTGTCTATTTTTTAATGAAAAACTTTGCTCATTTCGATGCCTATAACGTCATTTCAAGGGTGTCCCGCTGTTACAATTTTGTTTTATGTGAGTCTTTAAAATCCCAGTGCGGATTCATTAGTAAGTAGAATGGTTTAAAATTTTGCAATTGTTTTGTATACATTTAACTTAAAATGAAGCATTAGACGTTTTTAACTTTAAGAGAAGGAAGATCGTCAAAAGAGTTTAAATAAAAAAGAGAAAAAATGTCCCAATTAGCTGCTCAACCCGTAAATTTTTTTTCTGTCTTCACTTTCATAAGATATAACGGACAAAAATGGATTGTAATAATATCAGAAAAATTATACATGTCCCGAAGAAGCTATCTGAAGTCATCATTAAGTAACTGCGGTCTTATTTTTAAAACATCGTCATTTTTCCCGTGTCCAATAAAATGTCCCGATGGACAAAATAACACAAAGAATAATTCAGAGGCTTTTTATCAAACGAAATTCTACTATATCTCAATTTTTTAACACCTGTTAACTGATATGAATGGAAAATACATTTAATTTCCTTTAAAATGATATGATATGTACTTTTGTTTGAGTTGCAGTTAGAAAATCCGAAACGATCTAAGATGTCCAATGAAATGTCCCCGTAACCGTAATTTAACGTTCGCGTTATAATAACGTTTAAACTGTATACGAATTTTCTTGCATATTTGGCATAACATAATTTCGAAGCTATACACATGAATGAAAATTCTCACAAAAAATTTATGAGAAAAAGTTCACCTTAGTCGTGAACATTTCAGTAAAACGTGCAATCATTTTTTTTTTGTCGCATCGACTCATTTAACAAAACGTTTTAGTCAGAGAAATACTACATGTATGTCATAAACATTTCAGTATAGCTAACGATCATTTTTTATCTACTGTGAGTAGAACAATTCCTAGTCATCTACCTAGCAATATGTGTTTGAAAAATAAGGTTATTACATTTAGAAGTAGTGTGGCAGAATGAAGATTATTTTCTCGAATCTCCAACAGAATTGCCTGGTACATACTAGGCATGTGATGAAACTAGTATATTGAAATTGAAACTTTTCTTTTACCATAATTTGAGAAAGAACGAAAGAGAGAGAGTGAGAGAGTAGTTGTCCGACATATATGATGGATGGCACACAAAACATGTAGCAGCTAGCTCCAAGGTATTAATTTACAGACACTCCCAACTCATTCTAGAAAAAAAATCAACCAATCAATCTGCGGTGTAAAGTAGATCTTTTTTTATCTTCGCAAAACGCCACAAAACATAGCTTGAATTTTTAATTTTTACATCGCGATGACCGTGAGGGCATTCCGATGTATTGTTGCCATAGAGATTTGACTTTCGTTTTTGACTGGTAACCGATCGTATAAATACGTGGATATCATCGAGTGCAAAATAACATTTCTTATCGCTTGTTATAAATTCACTTCTTCAATGAATACTCATAAGAACAGAAATTTATAATACGAAAATATTATGTCGTTACAAATATTTATATGCATTAAAAAATGCACACGTACAGAAAAATTGTGTTAACGCATGCGGAAGAATATCACAAGAAAGTTTTTTTTGGGAAAATATGAATGTCTACTCAAATCCAATCTATTGGAAAAATCGAATTGTTATAGAAGAGTGTCCACCATGCACTTGTACTGCACTGTTATTAGAATCGTAGAATAGAATGATATACAATTGGATGAAAATTATACATACATGTAACTGCTATATACAATTATAAATATAATATATAACAACAAACCAGAGTATACGTATTTGTATCACCACAGTATAATAGATATTAAAGCAGTGAAGTTGAATTCCTTGTCATGTATTCATCATCCACGCACGAACTTGTCTCAGAAAAAATATATCTCTGTACATAAACCTCAGTTTTCCGGTATAGAAGTGCGATTTTTTTTTCTGAGACAAGTGCTTGTGACCATCCACAAGAACTTGCGGTCATCCGAGGTTCAGTACTTCAGTACTTTGATTATACTTTTAAAAAAATGTAAAAACGAAACCAAAAAGATTGAAACCGAAAACATAAAAATAATCAGATGAATGTCAAAGAAGATTTTGTGTAAACCGATACTCAGTTATATGTTGAAAATGGAAGCGCGGAACCAAAAATATTGTATAGTATAAAAAATGCATGAAATGTATTCCTGACGGTCCATAGTTGTTCGCTTGAGAAAACACTGAACTATGTAAACATGCACATATAGCAGTTACTTAAAAAAAATCACATCTAGTAAAAAAAAAAGTTGTATTATTCAAAATCGGATTTCGAACTGCTGGTAATCTGTGATGTAGGTATTGGTCTGTGTAAAAGTTGTCCATACTTTGCCAAATTCTATAATTTCAAATATTTAAAAAAAAAAAGTATTGATTGCCGACCCTTTTTTGAAGCTTGAGTTTGTGAAAAAATATCAGATGAAAGGATAGCTTGCAAAATATGTTTCCGAAAGCAAAAACAAAACAATACAAAATCACGGTTCTCATTTTCACAATAAAGTAGAAGATGCGGCCGTATAAGACCAATTAATAATTTCTATATGCAAACAACAATGAGCAAAACCCTAACCTTATAGTCAGCTATGAAAAGCCCCGAAATGACAAATGTAAAACAATTCAAACGAGAAAACTAACGGCCTGATTTATGTGCAAAATGTGTAAATTTCTACATAACATGAATTTTCTTAATAATTTGCCTGGTAAAACAATCCTGATTTAAAAAATTTAATCAATGAAAACGTTTTCTTTTTAAAAAAAATAATTTAGACCCCGACCAACATAAATTATTGAAAGTTGGCAACGGCAGCATGCATAAGAGCACGTATTTCTTTTTCAAACATGATGCACACTTTATAAAGTTTTTTTGTTAGAGATTTTTTAAATAATGATATAGTTAACATTTTCCATAAAATCGGGATTGATGTTAAGATTGTGGACTTACTTATACGTTAAAATAAATAATATGAATTATAATGTAATTATAAGTCACTGTTTAAGAAAAATGAAATAAAACCAAATTCTTGGACTTTTATATTAACGTTAGTATACAGTATAATAGTCCCAGGATTAAAGTGTTGATAAAATAAGATTATGAAAAGAAAAATAGCTTGCGATATACTACCTACATCTTTCACATAATCAAAGACAAATCAATAAGCATTTGAATATTAATTGAGGGAGCGAAATTACCAAATTACAACAAACATATATATAAACGTGTAATTGGGGAAAAGAGACAGAAACAAGAAACGAAATATTTACAATTTCACTAGCAAAGATAGGAGACGTCTTCTGGCAGAGAGAGCATTGCTTAATTTTAAGAAATAGAAGAAACTGATTGTTGAAGGCCGTACAGTGACCTATAGTTGTTAATTTCTGTGTCATTTTGATCTCTTGTGGAGAGTTGTCTCATTGGCAATCATACCACATCTTCTTTTTATATATTTAAATCATTTTACAAGACATCAAATTGTCATTTTGTGCTATTGTTGCAGACAATTCTTCGCAAAAATTAAAAATTGTTCATGTATCTAAAATTTTGTTTTAATTCAATGGAATTTTGCATTTGCACCGTCTTAAAAAAATAAAACCATATAAAGAAGCAACTTTGAACATCTCTTTACATTAAGCGGCTTTTTCACATGAGTAGAATATAAGGTCAACGTTTGAAACTTTCCGTGGAACAACGTCAAAATCGTCGTTTTATTAGGAACGTCGTGTAACGCTTAGTGGCACCAATACCGTGCGTAACGTCACAACGATAAGTCACAGGTAAAAGAGAGAAGATGTAATATAGTATTAGATATTGAATGAATACATGTACAAGTGCTGTCTGATTAATTAATGTCAGTGACTATATTCATAAACTGTTAAATTTCATTAGTATTACAGAATAGCATAACTATGAGTAAATAGTTTATATCATACTTAGGGAATATCACTTAAACAATTTCTTAATTTAAAGAAACCTAAGTGGTGCGCTAAGTTAACGTTAAGCAAACAACAATTGCCAATCATACTGAACCTATGAAATATTCCTTGATACTTTCCTTTCCAGTTGCAGACCTAATATTCTGCTCCGAACCTGGTCAACTCATGTCGCCGACCAATATAAAAGACTTATAATTAAAACGAGTCGAGAGAGCTTTTCTCATCACTTGGCGTCCGTCGTCCATTAACTTTTACAAAAGTCCACTCAGAAACAACTGGGCCAAATTTTAGCCAAACTTGGCCACACTCATCTTTGGGTAATCTAGTTTTCAAAAACTGTATCCGATGAACCTGCCTGTCAATTAACATGACCGACGTAGCTAAAATAAAAGAACATAGGAGGCAAAATGAAAATCTGACAGGGAAAGATGTGTTCAGAATTATGAGAACTTTGGACTATTAAGTTTGACTATTATGGTCCGTGTAACACTTATCAATTCAAAGTTTTAAAAAGTTTTGAAATTTTAGATTTTTGGAATTTTGATCAAAGTTTTAATATATCAAAATTTCAAATTGTGTGAAAGGTTTGAAATTTTGAAATTTTAACCAAATTATTAAAATATCAAAATTCTAAATATCGTTTATAAATTTGATAGTTTAGAAATTTGACCAAACTTTTAAAATACTAAACCTAACGCGCAATTTTGATTATTTCACTTTTTGAAAGTTTGATTTTTTAAATGTTAACTTTGCTTAAAATATCAAAATAGAAAAGGGGCAATAAGAGGGATACCTGTAAAAAGCGAAACGAAATAAAAGCGGAACGAAACGAAACAATATGAATTAAAAACATACTGATACTTAAAAGTTTATGTATGAAATAAAACGGACAGTTGAAAGCGGTGAAAAATTGGATGACAAAATTAATATTTCTTAAAAGAAGATAATTCATTTCAAAACCAGACGTACGGCTCTGATATTGACCATTTTACCTGCTGGTTTTTCTAGCACCCATATTTTAGGAGAAACAGGAGTAACAGTAAAAACTGAACAACTTGCAGTAGGTCAAATAGTATGGTTATGTTGAGCATGTATATACTTTTCTACTAAACTCTAAGCAATGAAAAGGCTCAATACACGATGTATTATCTCTTTTGATTTCATTTTTTTTTCTGTTTTGCTTTACGACTTCTTACTTTCTGCAATCAAGTTGGCTAAAGAATATATCATTTCATGTACAGAATGAAAGATCATCTTAAACGTTTTTATCTGTTCTTTGTAAGTTGTTTGCCCTAAATATTCAGCTTTAAGCGTTCCGTAAGGAGGTCGATCAAGAAAAGCGCTTCATGATACTGAATGCATGGTTTAAGGTTGTGCTAGACCACAGTGTGGGAGGTTTTAAATATAATCTTTTTTACGCTGAAATTAAGACGGTCATAGGATCCAATATCAGCAAATTGGAGCCAAGATACTGTTACAAGGTATCTACAAAAACTCATCATAGATGGATACCGGAATATAAATGTTGCCGGTTTTTGCGCCAGACGCGCGTTTCGTTAACAAAAGACTTATCATTGACACTCGAACCAAATTAAGTTAAAAAGGCAAATAAAGTCAAATAAAATTGAAAAGGCCAAATAAAGTAAACTTTTACATCCAACGTATAGCTCTGGTTTTGTAAAAGTTGAAACCTTTCATATCATATATAAACGTATACCATAAACATTATTTTCTCGAGCATTCATATTTATGTAATAATTACCGCTGTACTACATTAAGCACCCAACTTGCATTCATATTTATGTAATAGTTGCCGCTGTACTACATTAAGCACCCATCTATCCAGTTGTAGGTGTCGGCATTTTGAAAGTTGAAAATTGTGTTCAAAAGTTTTTATCAGCGATAAATGGTAATCTTCTGGGGAACCAATATTTAGATAGTACCTGTTTTTTACTTGATACTACCACTAGGGGCTTCGATAATGGTACATTAAAATATTCTGATCCCTAATTTGATGATATAATATTCTGTGCCAGAAGAGGACAAAAGAAAAATTATTCATGCCTTTTAGTGTTAAATTTTGAACCAGACAAGTTGATTGATGGCGATGAAAAACTTAATAAAATTATTAGCGCTTCGACAAAACAACCTCACCCCACTTTTAAAGTAAAATGGTTGTTATCTTAAAGACAACGTTTGGACTGGTTATCATACACGTAGCTCCATTATAGGTTCTAAATCAACCACTGTTTTATTATAGTAAACAAAAGGAATAGATGTTTTTGTATTAAAGGATATTACTGTCCCGTATTTGCATTTTGTTATTTGGGTATTTTGAAGTTATCGTACGACAATCGACTTTTAGCAAACTAAAAGTTCACATGTACACCCAGTCAGAATGGGGCGTGCAAAGAGAAGCCACACTGTCAGCTGCATGATGGATTTTTTCCATTTTTGGCCGTACACCAATGTCGCTCTCGAAAAACCAGTACAATGTTAAACGCTGAATTTGAAGTAAAGAATTCACATACGGAACGCTGAAACTGAAATTTGAAATTCAAGCAAAATAAGAACAAAACAATTAAAGAGGTGTTTGACCAAAGTGAAGTTAAAACATATTTAAATCCATCTATAAGGTCTACTTTGTCCTAGGAAGTTGAATCTTACGTTTCTTGGTAATTTGTATGTAAACAACCTATTTTAAATTATCGATTTTTTGTTGTTGCCAGTGACAAATATTTCACGAATGTTCCAGAACAAAATAGCAATAAATGCAACAGGGAGAGAGTGTGCATAATGAGGACATATAAAACCTTTGAATTAGTTTAATTGAGGTCTGGAGCGGGCGTATGACAGTAACTGCTAGCCTTATGTATAGTAGTCCTTTGTTATTTTATTATCATTGTCATGCATGTTAATTAGTTTCTTAGTTTGTTTCCTATTCTGACATAGGACTTGTATTTCCTATTGAAGTGCGTTTTACTGTTCGTTTACTGTGTGTTTTTCATTCTTTATTGGCTAGAGGTATAGGGGAGGGTTGTTATCTCACGAAACATGTTAAACCCCGCCGCATTTGTGCGCCTGTCCCAATCCAGGAGCCTCTGTCCTTCTAAGTCTTGTATGATTTTGATTTTAGTTCATTGTTATGTTTCGGAGTTTAGTATTACGTCTATAATGGCTGAACCAGTACCCTTTTTTGTCTAGGGGCCAGCTGAAATACGCCTAGCACAACTTTTATTGCGACGCTATATTTAAGTATTCCTTCCGTATCATTTCTTGGAACTGAAATACATCATAAAAGGCAATATATTATCATCATGCAATCGATAAACAAGAAAGGAAAACGTTTTAAGTTGTATGCCAGCCTACCGAAGCGCTTTTTCTGGATCTACCTTCATCAGGAACGTCAAAAAGGCGAATAATAATTTATGGTTTACTGCGAGTTGGTCATTTTTCACTGATACTTCTAAATGTTGGGCACTGGGAACACAAAATAGCTTTGCATTATTTATCTCAAACGCTAACCTTATATATATATAAGAGATTTAAATTAACGTAGTTGATTCCGGTTGAAATAGGTTTAATTATTTTTTTTTTTTTTTGATAGATGCACAACCTTAAAATTTCAGGATACTGTTATCCCATGTGATGTCTAACATGTTTCATAAAAAAAACCGACTTCTTCTTTTCATTATTTATTTTGTTATTAAGAATGATTTGATATATTTCATGCTATTTATTTATAACTAAGAATAGTTCTTATCAGAGCCGTGTTTACATCAGTGATTACAGGTACCCCTCTTGTCGCCCCTTTATACTTTTGATATTTTAAGCAAACATTTAAAAAATTAAACTTTCAAAAAGTGAAATAATCAAAATTGCACATTAGGTTTAGTATTTTAAAAGTTTGATCAAGTTTCTAAAATATCAAATTTATAAACGATATTTAGAATTTTGATATTTTGATAATTTGGTTAAAATTTCAAAACTTTAACACAATTTGGAATTTTGATATTTTAAAACTTTGATCAAAATTCAAAAAATCTAAAATTTCAAAACTTTTTAAAACTTTGAATTGATAAGTGTTACACGGACCTATTATCTCGAAAACTGTTTTACTTTTCTTTCAGAGTAAAAATTCAAGAATATAAAACATGTTCAACTTTTTTTTAAAAGTTTCAAATGACTTTAAGGAAGGCGGACGTCAAAAATAAAAACATGATGCTATCTTTCTGAGTTAACTTATCAACAATTTGAACAGGAAACTAAAACTTAACGTCTTTCGTGTTCATTTCATCTATGAAGGGAAATTACTCAGTAGCCAGGAAATTCCTTTCGGGATATACATGTATGTGTATGAGGTATCCAAAGGGGATAGTATTACATATCTAAGGTATACAAACATGTCAATTAACTTGAAAAAATCAGTCAACCGGGATCCTTTTTTTTCATTCTTTAAAGTTCATCTTTCGTTTATCATTCTATGATTACTATATGATAAGTATCTCCTAAATGATTTAACTTGCAAGCTCATTAACTACAAATCCATATGAATAACTATAAGATGCCAACAACCTTGTGAATGGCAATATGTTGAATACAGTTATTCCTAGCCTACTTGGTATGGAATAGTAACCATAGACACACAGGGTATTATCAAAAAAGTAGTTTCTCAATTGCTCGTCTAATGAATTAAAAAAAAGATATATTTTAAAAGATTGTAAATGGTATAATCCTATAAGGATCCATATTAACACTTATTATAATTTAATTATACAATATATATCTTGAATGTTTTCGCGAAGTTTGTAGACAGTATCAATAAAAATATTTTTTATTAAAAGTACACTTTTAAGTCCTATTGGAATCATAAAAGCAAAGAAGGACATTAAAGATTGCATGTTGTTTGTGTGCTTATAAGGAAGTTAATCAAGTAAAATAACAAATCTTCAATCTGAGCAGGCAAAGTCCATTATCTGAAATAATAAAATGAAGTATACGTTAATGAGAAAATGTATGTCATTGATAAACAAGGATATATAGCTCTGCACTGTCATGGTGCAACTTTTACCTATAAAAGTCTATATAATAAAATTGAGCATGGAAACGAGAAATGTGTCAAAAAGACAACATTCCGAACAAAGAGCGAAAAACAGTCCAAGGCTACCAACGGGATTAGACACAGCAAGAAAATCCCGCACCCGAAGGCCGACTTCAGCTAGCAAAGTATGCATGTTTAAGTCTCCGATTTTGCCTGTGTTTTGTCTGGTTGTCTACAGCTTTTAATATAAATCTTTTCAAAACTTTTAAAATTCTAAATGTCTTTCTGACTTTATTGGTTTCGAATATACGGAATATACTGGATTGAGAATATTAAATGGTCGTACCCCTGGTGACTTTACTGGCCAACTCACTTGTTATACACCAAATGGTAGCAGTGTTGTTGACTATTTTATAGCCTCTGAGAACCTAATGGAAAATATCTTATTTTTTAAAGTGCATAAATTTTTGGGCGAGCTTTCAGATCACTGCCAAATTTCAGTAATGCTAAAAATAGATTGTAAAATTAAGAACAATGTTGATGAGACACAAATCCCCCCCCCCCCCCCCATCAACTTATATATGGGATGAATCTTCACCTCAAGAATTTCAAACTGCCTTATCATCAAATAAAATACAAAATAAAATTAAAGAAGTTAATGATAATGTTTATGATAATATTGATAATTTTGTTTCTGATTTAAATTCCATCATAACAGAAGCAGCTGACATCTCCCTTAAACTAAAACGCCCAAAAAAAGAAAAATCCAAAACATTTAAATAAAATAAGACAACCTAAATGGTTTGATATTTCACTTACAGGCTTAAGACGACAATTAGATAGTAAGGAAAAACTCCTTAAAATTTTTAGCAAAGATCCTATGGTTAGGACATCTTATTTTTCACTATTAAAATTGTACAGAAAAACTAGAAAACAGAAATTAAAGGAATTTAGACGAAGTGTAATGGATGAGCTTGACAACCTTCATGAAAATAACCCTAATAAATACTGGAATTTACTAAAGGATTTATCTAAAGATACAAACAAATCTACATCTCCAGACATTCCATGTAATACATGGTTTGATTATTTTAAAGAGCTAAATAAAAGCAAAATTGATACAACCGATAACAATTTTATAAATCGATTTAAGCAATTGGAAAAAGAAAAAATATTCTCAGAGCTTGACTTCCAAATTAATGATAAAGAAGTAATTACAGCTATATACACATTAAAAAAAAAAGAAGTCAAGTGGCTTTGACATGATTCTAAATGAAATGCTAAAATGTAGCCAGTCATTTCTATTAACAAGTTTAAAAAAATTATTTAATCATATTCTTTTAACAGGCTAGTTCCCTTCTATGTGGGCAAAAGGATTTATAGTGCCAATATTCAAAAGTGGTTCTACTGATGACCCCTCAAATTACAGGGGTATAACCATTGGAAGTGCACTAGGAAAACTATTTGCAAAAATATTAAAAATAAGGCTAGAATATTTTTTATCAAAGAGAAATATAATATGTAAAGAACAGATTGGTTTTTGCAAGAAAAAAAGAACAAGTGACCATATGTTTGTTCTCAAAACATTAATAGAAAAATATACTCAAATGGGCCCTAAGCTTCTCTTTTCTTGTTTTGTCGATTTCAAAAAGGCATTTGATACAGTTTGGCATATGGGTCTCTTCTATAAACTAAGACAATATGGCATCAGTGATTTATATTATAATGTTATTAAAAGCATGTATAAAAAGACTGAGCTGAATGTGAGAATTAGCAAATCTCACATGACAGACTCCTTCTCATCTAATATAGGGGTTCGCCAAGGGGATAATCTCAGCCCTAACCTTTTTAAATTATTCATTAATGACCTCCCTGAAATATTTGATAAAACCTGTGACCCAGTTCAACTTGACTCAATTCAGTTGAACTGCAGAAGGCTTACAAAATAGTTTAGATAAGTTGTGCCTGTACTGTAATAAATGGGGATTAGAAATTAACCTTAAGAAAACAAAAAGTTTGGTTTTCAATTGTACAGGAAAAATAAATCATAAAATTGAGAATGGAAATGGGGAATGTGTCAAAGAGACAACAACCCGACCAAATAAAAAACAACAGCAGAAGGTCACCAACAGGTCTTCAATGTAGCGAGAAATTCCCGCACCCGGAGGCGTCCTTCAGCTGGCCCCTAAACAAATATATATACTAGTTCAGTGATAATGAACGCCATACTAATTTCCAAATTGTACACAAGAAACTAAAATTAAAATAATACAAGACTAACAAAGGCCAGAGGCTCCTGACTTGGGACAGGCGCAAAAATGCGGCGGGGTTAAACATGTTTGTGAGATCTCAACCCTCCCCCTATACCTCTAACCAATGTAGAAAAGTAAACGCATAACAATACGCACATTAAAATTCAGTTCAAGAGAAGTCCGAGTCTGATGTCAGAAGATATAACCAAAGAAAATAAACAAAATGACAATAATACATAAATAACAACAGACTACTAGCAGTTAACTGACATGCCAGCTCCAGACTTCAATTAAACTGACTGAAAGATTATGATTTCATCATATGTACATCAGGCACAATCCTTCCCGTTAGGGGTTTAGTATCATACCATCATAACATATATGAGAAGAACATAACCCGTGTCATGCATCTTTTAAATTAAATAATTGTCCTATTGACAAAGCTAGACAGTATACATACTTAGGGATAAACTTCCGTGTCTCTGGAAGCTTTACAGATGCTAAACATGATCTATATAAAAGAGGACTAAAAGCTCTTTTTAAAATTTATAAAATATTTAAAGGTCATAAACCCAAAATTAAAACTTTACTTCATATATTTGACCACACAGTAAAACCAATTTTAACTTATGGAAGTGAAATTTGGGGTGCTTTAGATTCAAAAAAGTTATCTGAAAAAGGAGATTGTTATTTTGAAAAATTATGTAAAGAACTGCAAACTGAATCAGTTCATTTAAAAATCTGTAAATTTTCACTGGGAGTAGGAAAGAGAAGCACAAATATGGCAGTGATAGGTGAGCTAGGGAGATATCCTTTATTTATTGAAGTTATAGTTAATATGTTTTCATACTTATCACGTTTAACAAGTACAGAGGACCAATTATTGTCTGAAGCTCTCCTTGTTTCAAAATCCTTATCAAACCATAATAAGAAAAGTTGGTTTAATTCTATAAGTTCACTAGCAAAATACTTAGACATAGATTTATCACAAGTTTTTAATATGAAATCAAACTTGAAAAGATTTATTTTAAACAAACTTATTAATAAATTAAAGTATAATAAGTTGTGGTATTCATCTTTAAACAATGACAGAAAAAATATGTCATTTGGAAATAAACTTAGAACATACAGACTTTTTAAGAGAAATATATATTTTGAACCTTATTTGGCTATAGGTAATAGGAATCTGAGAATTCAGATGACAAAATTCAGAATTAGTAATCATGATTTAGAAATAGAGAGAGGTAGATACAGGGGACTTCAGGCAATGGATAGAACTTGTAATCTATGTAAAAAAGAAGTGGAAGATGAACTCCATTTTTTACTTAAATGTTCATCTTTGGAAAGTGAGAGAGTTTCCATTATTTCCAACATAGTTAAAAGTTACAAAAACTTTCACAATTTAGATTATCAATCACAATTTATTTGGCTAATGTCCAATGAAGATAGTCACATTTTTAATCAAGTGAGCAATTTAATTAATAATTTAAATATTGTTCGAAAACAACTATTAGAAACTTAGTGAGTTTATATATTTTACTGTAAAAAGACAGAGGCATAATTTAGATATTTGTACAGTTTCTTATTGTAGGATCATAAAAGCACCAGGGGAAAAACCAGAATATTTAAATTCAGTACCCTATATTTTTTAGGATCACTGTATTTGTCAAAGTTGAAACATGATACATTTTATAAATATACATTAGTGTGTCTTTCTTTTCTCTTCGTTGCAATCATTGATTTAATTGTACTCAAATAAGTGTAATCATTTTGTAATCATTGTACCAAATTTAACTTGTGATTATTCTGCCTGTAATGGGCGTCTTTAATTGACAATAAAATATATTTGATTTGATTTTTACTATAAGTTCAGTTTTACATAAAGAGCGAAGCAAAGATTGATAAATCATAATGTATATATTTTTTTCTGTATTGATCATTCTATCTTTACGGATAGGTGGATTTGTAATAATTTGCTTTTCCCTGAAAGACTATTTTGTAAATCTATACTATGGACTGCATGGTATTTGTGACTGAATAATAAGGCAAACATAGAAACGTCCTTTTGGAATTTTGGTCCTCAATGCTCTTCAACTTCGTACTTTATTTGGCCTTTTTAACTTTTTCGGATTCGAGCGTCACTGATGAGTCTTTTGTAGACGAAACGCGTGTCTGGCGTATAAAAAAAATTTAGTCCTGGTATCTATGATGAGTTTGTTTGAAGAATATACTTTGTGAGTACTACATGTTTTTTTTTTAAATCTTGTCTTGCGCCTTTGTATTGTATAAACATAATGTAGCTGATAACGGTATAATTATCATTTTAACCAATATCTTTCGGATGCTTAAAAGCGCAAGTTCAACAATTAACGAAATTCATCTAGCAGGGAAACTAACAAAAAAGCATAATCGGAGTAGCAATAAACAAACTATTTCAATTTATGCATCACGCATCAATTTTTCAGAAGTGAAATGGGGAACCAGATGAGAAAAAAGTTATCTAAAGAAGATTGCAAATTTTTAGAAGAGCACACAGATTTTAAAAAGCCACATATTATGGATTTTTATAAAGACTTCATGGTGAGACACACTACTAATATTACAACTTTTGATTGCTGTACATTAGCGCAATAAGATCATACATGTAGGTAAATTTTAATGAGAGAGTGATCCCAGTAAAATATACATTCCATAGTACAGAAAATCTAGAAGTCTTGATTTGATTGTCAATTATATGCAAACAGCCAAACCATCAAATGTGTATTCGACCTACCATTAAACAAGAAGTGATGTACTTTAATTAACTAGAAACGACATCTATAATAGCTCATTTGCTATGTGTATACGTATACTATTGTCTGTAAACGAATGCATACATGTATTGACTAGATTCCTATATACAATGGATTCAGAAAAACGGAGTCTTTTACCTAAGTGAATGTATTTTATGTTCTATTAAGACACCTTAACTAGGACAGGATGTGGCTGATTAAACATATTTACTATCTCCCTTCAAAACTATGCAACGTTAGATCAAAATGTTCAAATTAATTGGTTGATAGTGGTGCTAGCGTGCCTGGAGGTCTTGACTCAAGAGATCGCCAGGAAGCGAAAAATAAAACAACTGTCAAAAAAGACAAAAAGATAAATGACACCAAGTATTAATCTAATAATAATACTCTCAGTTACTGGAAACAAGTTACGATCAATAAAGGATTCACATTATCAAATATCAATCGTTACATATCAAACAGAGTTGGTGTACGGTCGCAATAAACGGGCTGATCAACCTTGTGATATTTTAAGAGATATATTAGTACTTCCTTCCTTGTATACAAGAATTGATAAGTGTGAATAAAAACAAGAGGCGGAAAACATGATATAAGTTACATACCATAAGTAATGGTAATGAATTTAGAACAAACAAACTTTTTATACCCCATTTATGGGCATTATGTTTTCTGTTCTGTGCGTCTGTTCGTTCGTTCGTCCGTTCGTTCGTCCCACTTCAGGTTAAAGTTTTTGGTCGAGGTAGTTTTTGATGAAGTTGACTTCCAATCAACTTGTAACTTATTACACATGTTCCTTATGATATGATCTGTCTTATTTTAATGCCAAATTAGATATTTTACCCCATTTTCACGGTCCACTGCACATAGAAAATGATAGTGTGGATGGGACATCCGTGTACTTAGGAAATATTCTTGTTTTAGTATATAATACTTCATTTTAACTTTTATGGATAGTTGTCTTATTGCCAATCATACCACATCTCCTTATTTTTATATTGCGATTGAATAAGAATATGCCAATATGTCGTCGCATTGTTTTGTTTGAAGATTTAGTATTGGTATTTTCTGTTTTACAGATGTGCATTCATTTGCCGACAATTCGTGTCTTTTCAGTGAAGTTCGAATCTAGGGACAAAATATTTCAAAATCGAAAAACTCTTATATAAACGTTGAAAAGTTGATAAAACAAAAAAAATAAGGTCAGTACCAGACAAAGAGTCAAAGATGATTGTACACAAGGGATACATTTTCCTCAATCTAAATAATGATACCTTAAACTTTAACAGAAGATTTCATTGAAATCTTCTGTTCCAGCAATGTCCATATCTTATTGCTAGTACCGTTACGAAACAGCATTACATATTACATATTACATATAATTATGTTTTGAATGATTATAGATTGAAGTAGATATATATGTATGTCTCTCATAATTCACAAAAGAAGATATTAATAGACAAAGTATAATAATTACGTCTCTAAAGACTTATTCAATTCATGATTGCTCATACATTTTGTTTTAAAAGTTTGTTGATATTGGCTAAATTGTCAGTGTTAACTTATTGAATATTAATATACAGCCATCCTATGTAACAATTACATGTATGTCTACGTTTTATGTCTTTTAGTGTTGATTTTTTTTTATCCTTAAACAATTCATATTATACATTTGTACATACCCACCTATGTTATAAGTAGTAATCATATAGACTATATATATACACGTATGAATATACCGCTCAATTTTCGACAATTCTAAAATTGTGACCCGTACATTATAACGCCAGCATCATCTTTTATTATAACCGCCATTTTAAATATATGTATGGTACTTTACATTTCATTCAGAGTAAATCATTCAAATTGATATTGCAGAAAATGAATCCAGATGGAAATATGAATTTAGACGATTTCAAAGATTTTCTGTATGGATTTTACAAAGATAAGAGTACTAACCTCGCAGAACATTATTTTCGTGCTGCAGATAAAAATAAAAGTGGGACGATTAACTTCACGGAGTTTTTAATGTTTTTGAACCATGAGTGTACATCAAATCCTGAAGAACGACTCAATTGGATGTTTGATTTATTTGATATTGATGGGAATGGTACAATAGAGAGACCAGAAATGATCAATATTTATAAGGTAAGACCTGGTGTAACATTCGGTGCAATACATTTGCATCTTTCTATTTTCCTGTGTTACCTGCAAAAATAAATGCGCGCAAACGTATTATATTTTATCCCCAGATGTGTCCACATGTTATGCAAAATAAAAATCTGCTACATTTGTAGTATGTGTATCAAGGGGTATCCAGGATTTTTAAAAAGGAGGAGGGTGTGAATGCTAGCCGACCATGCAAGGGCTGTATAGTCAGTCAAGGTCGTTAAAAAACTTCCATTTGTACCGATAAAACTTTGGTGACTATGCTAAAACTGTATATAAAATATCGCGGAAAAAAATTATGTTTTTTTTATATGGCAAAAAGGAGGCGTATGTCCTCTACGCCATATTTTAAAGTTACATTGCATTTATGCGTAAGTCGTGCAGGATAGTTGTACCATTTGGTAAGCTTACTCTAAAAAACACATAAACTAACCAACATTCATTTAACATTGTGTTCTCGCATTTGAAATTAAGCAGATTGTTGAAAATATCTTAATAAAAATCAGTGCATGCATATTTGTTTGTTTTTTAATTGACGTCTTGTGTTTTTGTAGATCGCTTTAGATGTGAATGAAAAGAAATCACCCGGGGATCCAACCCCAGATGAAATAGCAGAAAAAATGTTCGAATGCTGTGATAAAAATAAGGACGACAAATTAACAAAAGAAGAATTTATAACTACTTTTATGGAGGATCCTGTGTTATTTGCAATATTTTGTCGAAACACAGATGAAACAGAAGACAAATGAAACTGTACTCTTGTTATATACTCTTGTTGCATCGGACAGGGGTCATCATACATGTGTATTAGTTTACCCTAGTCAACTCTCACACTCTATCATCTCTGGAATACTTTTTGATTTTGTTTAATATATTGAGCTTAACCTCTAAATACATGTGCATTTGATAAAACTTAGATTTACTGCATGTTAAGGCCATATCAAATACCAAGTGCCTCCGTTAAAAGACAAATGGAACACACAAAATAATACGTCTTGTGCCCTTGAGAATCGGACATTTAGTTTCCGTATAAAAAATAAAATAAAAAATAAAGAGATATAAAGTTACTAATAACATAAAAATATTATTCATGCAATAGAATTGTTTTTTTTATTCGAGTTTTAGAAAATTAAATTCATAAAAAGTAGTAACAAGTTATTCATGTATATGTTAAATAATCATGTTCGGTCTGAAAAGGGATGATGAAAAAGTTAACGATATATTTGATGAATCCAACGCGCGTTTCTAGATCAACTTTATCATAAATGGTCAATTCATTTACATAATTGAAATCAAGGATGAATACATACCTTTACGCGTGATGAGATATTTGGTCAAAATTTACCAGTATTAATGGTATGAAATAGTCTTTAAAATATGACATAATAATGCAATTGAAAAAAGAGTATTGCAAATGAAACAACTATCCATCTAATAACAACAGACAGTGATACAAACATGATACGCCCTTCAACAATGAGCGACATACCTTATAATATTCTACAGCTGCATAATATAAAAATAAACATTTCATACAAGAAAACTAACAGCGTTAATTAAGTAAATATCATTCAAAAGGAAAACCCAAAAAGAAAAAGAAAAAAAACATCTCAAATTTTAAACATTTTTGAGATCGCTCAATTTCAACGACTATCATGGGACAATGGGTTAAATGGCACAACATTAATTCGAACTGTAAAAAATCAGATGAAAAAAGCTTGTCTCATCAGGCCAAATAAAATAATTATAAAAATTACAAAATAAACAAAGTACTTAATAAACAAAGCACTTAATAAAAGTATATAAGAGTAGTCGAAGTTACTCAAAGTTAATTCCAAGCCCCCAGTTTCAACTGATATTTTTTCCAAATTTACCAGAAAAAAATATCAAGTTGTATCCCAGCGATGGAAAATACGATTAACACGATTGCCGTATGCCGTATAAAGGACAACAACTTGACAAATGTGAAACAATTCAAATAAGAAATTCAACAAACTTATTAATGCAACCAGAATGTGTCCCTAGTACACGGATGCCCCATCCGCCCTATAATTTTCTATGTTCAAAGGACTGTGAAAATGGGGGGAAATCTCTCATTTTGCCTTCAAATTAGAAAGATCATATCATAAGGAACACGTGTACTAAGTTTCAAGTTGATTGGACTTCAACTTCATCAAAAACTACCTCGACCAAAAATTTTAAACTGATGCGGGACGAACGAACGAACGGACGCACAGACCAGAAAACAATGCTCATAAATGGGACATAAAAATAGAAAAACGAAAATCAATATGAAACACAGCAACAAATTAGGAGGAAAAGTATTTCTGAAACAACTTAATTTGCTGACATGTTCCTTGAAAACAGGATTCTCATTATAAGTATTTCCTTGTTCACAGAAGTGTGGTGGATGCTGATAAATGATTTCAAGTGAAATATCAAAACCTTTCCTGTTGTATATTATAAATCAAATTAAATACTTTGGGTTGTTTTTCTGAAACTTTTAAGGATTAAGTCAAAGTGATAATTAATTTGAAAAAATGGCAATTTTAATATCAACACCAACCTCTAGGTTTTTTTTTATAGTTAATTTTATTCAGATTGGTCTATATTATATTTAGTGAAAGTATCATGAAAAAAAGTTTAATTATGAAACTATAATTTGTTTTCATGAAAATAGCCCCAAAATGGGTAAAAAGGGAAAAATCAGATACAAACTCATTTTGTAGGATCGAAATTGCTATTTTTACTCACCAAGATCACACTTAGAAAAAGGTATAAGTTATTGTCGTATTAACTATTTTAATTGTTTTTGTTACATATCCTCTTCTTAACGGTCTTGCAATAGCGTATGTGCAATAAGAAGTAACAATAGATAGTGTGCACTTGAATGAAACTCAGTTATATAAAAGTAAGAAGATATAGTATGATTGTCAATGAGACAACTACATGAAGCCACCAGGGACCAAATGATATATACTGTAGCTTTATGTATTTTTATGCATACTGTTTACAGAAAAAGTAAAATAACAAAAATACTGAACTCCGAGGAAAATTCAAATCGGAAAGTCCCTATAATCAAATTGCAAAATTAAAAGCTCTAGCACATGAAACGAATGTATAACAACTGAACTGTCATATTCCTGGCTTGGTAAATATATTTTCATATGTAGAAAATGGTGATTAAGGTTTATGACACCTTCTGTAGCCATATAATTATGAAATTTTAAAACTGCAATAGTATCAAAACAGCAAAAAAAAAAAAAGAATAGTAGAGATGAGCCATTGTGTACATATACTAAGGGGAAACTTAGTGCAAAGCATTATTATTCATTGTTTCATAGCGTTTAATAAAAACAGGGGATTTTGTAGAAAATCCACAAACTTTAATACAGAGATTTTTTTTATAATATTCAGAACATTGCATGGTGACTTACTTGTTTTTTTTTATGATGTGCTAGCGTTTATTGTTGGCAAAACTTTCTAAACAACCTTTAAATTACAAAATACATCGTGATGAGTCACGAAAGTCGAGCGCACTCTAAAAGGTGTATTTGAATTGTACTATATTTATATTTGATTTCACCAATATCCAAATTTATAAACTTGTTTTAAGGAAATCATTGCTAGCACTGCATGCAATAATCCTCTATCTATCGAGCAACGAATTTTTAAATATGAAAGTTCAAGGGGAAAGGCTGTGGATTTTCTATAAAATTTCCAAATGTTTAGCATTGAGTCAATAGAAGGGTACATAATCCGACCTGGTTTTATAGCTAGCTGAACCTCTCACTTGTATGACAGTCGCATCAATTTCTTTTATATTGACAACGATGTGTGAACAAAAAAACAGACATCATACTAGGTAATTTTTTTCATAAATAGGGGTACAGCAGTCAACATTGTGTTATAATCTTAATCACTATAAAAACAAACAAACATGCAACAAAGAAGACATAAAGGCATATAGACAAAGCACATTAGCAAAAATGAAGACAAGAATACACAAATTTACAATAGCACAATAATATAATGACGGGATGTATAAGTACAGAACCACGTCATATGTATCAAAGAAACACAAAAGGGCATATAGACAAATCACATTAACTAAAAATGAAAGACAAGCATATAAACTTTATCATAGAGCAATAATACAATGACAGGACGTATAACTACAGAGCTATGTCATATGTATCAAAGAAACATAAAAAGGCAAATATAGACATAGCGCATTAGCAAAAATGAAAGACAAAAATACAAAAATTTACAATAGCACAATAATATAATGAAGGGATGTATAAGTACAGAACCACGTCATATGTATCAAAGAAACACAAAAAGGCATATAGACAAAGCACATTAGCAAAAATGAAAGACAAGAATACAAAAATTATCATAGAACGATAACACAATGACGGGATAAATAAGTCTCGTTTAATGGATATCACCAAAACAGACTAAACAGTTACATGTATAGTAATAGTAATATTCATTAAGAAAAATAAAAGAATAATAATTATAAAACGCTATTATTGACGATAAACAACGTCAGTACGCTTAACAAGGCTGAGTGGGAGCTGCAAGCTCTTGAACACCGTATGTGTTGGGAAATGTATATCCTATATGCAATCGAAGCTGGTATATTGCTACTAAGGTGGGGAAAATTGATAATTTCAAAATTAAAATCGTCTCGTTTGTCATAGATTCTGGTACTGAGAAGACTGTGTATGTCAAATTCGAGGTATAACAATGAGGCATATGAAGCCTTGTCTGTTGTTTCATTAATTTAGTTTAAACATTATTTATTAATGGAAAATTACAAGAATAAAGTATAACAATATTTAATGAAGTTCAAATATGGGACTCAGAAATAAGTTTGGAAACACTTATATAAACACTTCTCAATCGTTTCTTTAATTTCTAGTTCTGAGGAATATATTTAATGGAAACCAATCAGAAAAGTTCGGTTTGTTACATGTGATGGAACGAATATCACCAATCATATCTAAATGTGAAATCAAATAATCTGGCTTCTATGGTCTTATCCTTTTTGACAAGTTTTTGAAGGAACTCCGATTAATATGAAATTAAGAATAAGTAGAGGAGAGGCGCACTGTTCGTTCCTATGGCAATCTTTTTGAAAAAGTCTACCTCCAAATTCAACAAAAATGTTGTAAATAAGAATTCCAGCATACTGATCACTTGTTCCTTTGTGTATCATGTCAACCTTTTGTTCACCATCAACAAAATATACCGTACGGTATCCACAAGTAATATATTTATAGCGTACGGTAATATGCTACCACTTTTGTGTTGAAAAGCATTGTGAATTATTTCTATTAGTACGATTTTTCAATTGCACATGGGGAACGGTGGTATACAGGGTTGAAAAAATCTTTTGATAGAACTAATTGCAGAAAAAGATTGAGATTTAAAATTATCCATAGGGCCGTAACTAGCCACTTTTAATAGTGAGGCAAAATATATTCGCAGAGCGTACGGGGCGAAAAAAAATTGGCGAGGGGTCTAGGGAAGCTCTGAGAAAATTGAAGCAAAATCGTGCATTCTGAGCGTTTCCCGGACTTTTTCTTACATTGAAACGCAATTTATTTTTAGCGCTTTTTTTGACAATATTCTGGTCTCAAAGCAAAAATATAGATTCATTGTAATTTAAGACTTGTACGGGTTTTACGGGGACAACATTAAAAGTAGACCGATATGAAAGATAAAGCAAAAATCGTAATTCTCACAATCATTAAAATCGCATCTGTCTGTCTGTCTGTTCTGTGTCTCGTATTGTTCTTAGACTTTGGTGATTTTTTTGTGACTAGATTTATATATAGTGACAGTGCAGTAGTATACTTTAAGTACTGCTTAAGTCGACACTAAGGATAATCTTGACCTTGTTTTTTGGTATTAATGATTCTTTTATTGTTGAAAACCCCACCAGAAACTATCAAGATGAAGAACAAGAATAAAAACTTTGACCACTGATCATTTGTATTTTTTCTATGCATTAATTTTGTGTGAGATAAGGTCCCGTTGCACATGTAGTCCATCTTCTTTTATTTTCTGTAAAATGGTCTGAACACGACTTAATGCAAGTTTAACCCTTTAATGTAAAAGATCATATGGCAATACATTGATGTTTTTATAGATGATTTGATACCGAGAAATTGGTGGTTTTACTTTAATTTAAACCATGTCAGCTATCTAGTTTTATGTACAACAAAAAGAGCCAGTTTTGTATTCTTTGGTATCAAGTTCAATTCCATGCGGAAACGATCATATTTTTCTTTGTCCAGTAACATCGTAAATATTCTTAAAAAAATTTCTCGTACAATGCCTGGACATTGGTGGACATGCAACATTGCAAAACCACATGTGTACAAATGAAAATCAACACTCAGACTATTTGGATGGAGAGTTGTCTCGTTGGCACTCACACCACATCTTCCGATATCTATATAGTCATAAAGTAGGACAATAAATGAACAAAAGATAAACCCGGGACTTAGAAGTACAAACAACAGACCATCAACTCTGAAAACTAAAAACAAAGAAGAAACATGGACCACGATACACATGCAAGGGCGACATCTGAGAGTAAAGAGAACTTGCGTCTTGCAAGACACTTTCCGTGAAAACAATTTGATATGAAGACAATCTTTTGTTTCAGTTTTTTTTTTTTTTTTTTTTTTTTTTGGAAATTTCAAACATGAGGCATTTGCCTCATTTGCCTCAATGTAGTTACGGCCCTGTTAAATTCCAGACGTTCTTTAGAGTTTTTAGAATCCACATATGGTTAATACTACTACGCGAGTAAACTGTTTCACAGTATTTCCAAAAATCCTCTATCACTGCGAACAGAAATTATGTCAATCTAGTAGCAATTCATTAGTCGAACATGCAGATGAGCCGGCAAAGTACCGTTGTTTGTATGGAATTTTGTGAAGCTTGATACGGTATCCAATACAAACAAGGTAAGACCTCCGATGTGTTGTTCGATGTAATGTCCATTAAAGCCACGAAGGACTTATGATTCGCCAATATCTCATCCATTTCAAAATGATATGTACATGTATGTGGGATTACCTGAGTGTTCATTTAATTCTTTCACAAGACACTCGTAGTAATAGGATTTACTACAAAGGCAATATTATTTGAAGCTTTGTCCGCAGGAACAACAACATATTCATCATGAAAAAATAATAGACATTTCACAGCCTCTTTGTCTCTGAAAACAGACTTTGGTCAATCAGTGATTCAAGTTATGAATGCGACGTTTCGTCAAGATACCAGCGGCCGTAAAGATCAAGACTTTACCATCATTTCTATCTATAAAGTAAAATAAAAAAATACTGAACTCCGAGGAAAATTCAAAACGGAAAGTCCCTTATCAAATGGCAAAATCCAATTATAAAACACATCAAAAGAATGGACAACAACTGTCATATTCCTGACATGGTACAGGCATTTTCAAATTTTCAAATGTAGAAAGATTTGTAATACTAGTGAAATCCATGTTGAATTTACCTCACTCATTTTTATGCGATACACTACGTACACTAAGGAAGCGTTTTTCAAAAGGGTGCTTTACACAGTTATATGCTAGACCGAATCAAACTTTATTCTGTTATCAGAAAATTAAAACCATACTAAATATTATTGTTATATACACACACAGTACCACAATCTGTCGATATCTATATTTAGCCATTGCACAATATCATGTTTTTCACTATGAAAATAATGAGATTTGTATGATTGCCATTGAGACTACTGGCTGTTAATGACTTTTTTTTAACACTAAATCCATTAAATATTGAATGTGTACTGATTGAAATTTTAGTCATATTCATGATGGTTTATAACGATTGTTTCATTAGTTGTTATTGACTTTGAACTTAGCTGTCAGTATAACTGCAAGTACTCTCAGATCTTTAGTTAGTTGGATGTATGGATTCGCTGTCGTGTAGAGCCTGTATTTTTGTTTAATGTTTTCTGCTTTGAATCGATCTGATTATACATTTTCAACTAATTTTTAAATTTTGTTCTTATGTTGTACTGTTGCACAACTGTCCAATGTAATGGGAAGGATTTGGCACCAACAAACTAGTTTAATATCGCCACATTCTATATTTGCTGTAGTTGATTTATATTGTTTTTCCTATTTCTCATATATTTGTTTTCCGATTATTGATTTGTAAAGTTTGTCCTTGGTTTATTGCCTTATATCACTGTCCCAGGTTAGAGAACGGATTCAAACTAGTTTAACCCTGTCATATTCTGTATTTTCCTGTCATGAGCATGACATTCAATGGTCGTCTTTGGTTCTTGTCTGTCATAGAATGAAATTCAAAACAGTGTGGCTGTGGCCATTGATTGACACATTAAATTCATCCATTGACTGGGACAATTTAGGTGAACGTTTGTGTGTAACGACCACTGCTCACTATGTACTTTTTAAAGACACTTAAACTATGGGGTCACCAAAGGTTCTCAACACCTTAATAAAGTAATTCGAAAAATTAATCAGAAATAACACGATGTTTTGATTTATATCAATTATATAAATCAAAACATAAAGGTTATTCCTGATTAATTTTTCGAATTATTTTATAATTAAAGGCGTTAAGAAACCTTTGGTGACCCCACAGTTTAAATGTCTATCGTAGGTACGTCGTGAACAGTGGTCGTTACAGACAAACGTTCACGTAAATTGTCCCAGTCAATGGATGAATTTAATGTGTCAATCAATGGCCACAGCCACACTGTTTTGAATTTCATTCTATTTGTTTTCCTTGATTGTTTTATTATAAGTCGTTATTTTTTCAAGTCAATTGTTGCAATTGTTCAGATCGGGGCCTTTTATAGTCGACTTTACGATATGGATTTTCGTTGTTGAAGCCGTACGATTGCATATTAATTCTAGTAATTGCGTACATCCATTACATTTGAACTTTGGTGGGTAGCTGTCTCATTGGCAAATGTGGTATACATTTCTATTTGTATGTAAATACATAATGTAATCAAGAAAACCGAAATAGATATAAGTTGGTAGCAACAATTAGCTGATTTAGCTAGAATGTCTACAAATAAGTCAGACTTAATTAAACTGTCAGTCATCTTATTTCCCTTCAACGATGATTGTACCCCTTTTTGCGTTTTTTTGGATACAATATATAAACCAGTATTGTGGAAATTATTGACAGTTTGTTTAGCCGAAAGATTTGACAACACTCGTATATATTACCATCTTATATTGGTACTGTTGCATGGGCCAATCTTTATACCTTTATAATTGCATTTCTTAATTGTTCAACATCTATTATTCGATCCGGTACCATTCAAGTTGCTGATTGGTCCCTTTTAAAGATTACTATGTATACATGCATATGTTCAATTTAGAAACATTGACAAGATAATCAAAATAACAGTTACAATATTTTTCGAAGTTTGTTAGGTAATGGGTTGACGGACGCATCTCTTATAAATCAATAATTCTTATAACGTGACTGATATATTTCTATTATGAATTACAATATACAATGTACGTTGAACCACAAACGTCAAAATCATTCAATCGCGTAGTGGAATTAACTATTTTTGGATTCTTATAAATTCTATATATAACTTTTGGACTAGTTTAAATCTTGGTCTATTTCTGAAATTTATTCTTACATACTTTTGATTTTTTAACCCTGTATGCTAACATTCCTATGTAAATTTTAAAATTGTTTGTATGCACATTGAACGACAAATTTATGTGACGTATAAAATTTTCTGACGTCAGACACTCAAGTCAATGAATGTGTTCGTAGATAGTAGATGTTTTTGTGTTCTGTTAAATTGTTCCTTTAAAAATTGTTATACGATGATGACTGATGTACCCCTATTTTGACTATTTTATTTATTGTGTCTGTTTATTTAACGCATCAATGTAAATATATCGGAAATTGATGAGACTGTCATTAAAGTGAGAGGGTTTGCGCTATAGAACCAGGTTTAATCCACCATTTTCTACATTTGAAAATGCCTGTACCAAGTCAGGAATATGACAGTTCTTGTCCATTCGTTTTTGATGCGTTTTGTTATTTGATTTTGCCATGTAATTATGGACTTTCCGAATTGATTTTCCTCTAAGTTCAGTATTTTTGTGATTTTACTTTTTAATTTGTGTCATCAAATAGAATGAAATTCAAAACAGTGTAGCTGTGGCCATTGATTGACACATTAAAATCATCCATTGACTGGGACAATTTAGGGGAACGTTTGTATGTAACGACCAATGCTCACTATGTACTTTTTAAAGACACTTAAACTATGGGGTAACCAAAGGTTCTCAACACCTAAATAAAGTAATTCGAAAAATTAATCAGAAATAACACGATATTTTGATTTATATCAATTATATAAATCAAAACACAAAGGTTATTACTGATTTTAAAATTTTTCGAATTATTTTATAATTAAAGGCGTTAAGAAACCTTTGGTGATCCCACAGTTTAAATGTCTATCGTATGTACGTCGTGAACAGTGGTCGTTACAGACAAACGTTCACGTAAATTGTCCCAGTCAATGGATGATTTTAATGTGTCAATCAATGGCCACAGCTACACTGTTTTGAATTTCATTCTATAATGTTTATATGTCTTTGTTGTGTGCAAGGTGTAAATAGTACAAATTAATTTGTACAGAGTTGAGTTTTTAGCACATACTTTTTTTTTGCACCAGGTAATAAAATGTTATCTTTAATTTCTTAATTTTAAACTTTTGATGCTTTTTTCTTGTCCTAAAACTGGAAAAATGGACAACCAAATGGTTGGATTTATATTTTTATTTTTATCCTTATACCAAATTTATGTCCATAAAAAGTCTTTGTGTGTCCTAATAGTTTGTTTTTTTTGTAAATTAATATTCAGTATAAGACTGTATCGTGTAGTCATGGACATATGACAGAAATATGTGATACAAAAGACCATGAACTTCCATTTGGGTTTAAGCGATTCATAAAACACTGATAACTTGTACAAAAATTCTGTACAAATTTTAATGTGAACAACATAACAAATTGTACACAACAAAATATACCTATATACGAAATACATATATAAGTCTTCAGCTTATAAAACGATATTAGTAAAGGATTAAACAAAATATACCAGTATGCGAACAAGATGACACTGCAAATAGTCTTCGTCCGTTTCAAGCCCTTTTCAAAATGCTATAAAAACGATGAGGTCGCTCACACATACAGGTAATTTTATTATTTATAAAACAAAATCAAGATTAAGCAGGAGTTTTTTGCCTATTTTTAAGTCCTCATACTTTAGCAGACGTAGACATACCAATATAGGGATACATGTTAGTAATTGTGTTTCACACGAATGCTCCAAAAAAATAAATCAACAAAATCCTTACTGATTGTAAGATCCATCTCCCACAACCCAGACTAAACTTTAAGACACATCCAATTTTGAATCATTATGGAACAGTAACCTTTATTTTATTCATCATTAGGTACTTTCTGCGGAACATGTTTTGAATATGGATATTTTAGAACAAATAACTGTGAGAAACCATCTACCTCTGAGTTTCCAACATCCACTTATACGTGTATGGAGTTCGTAGGAACCATCACTACTGTTACTGAGATAGGTAACCTTGTTATTATAATAAGGAAACTACAACTATGTATATTTCGCCAATGCAAAAGCTTAATAATTCATCTTATTTTAGACACAGGATGACTGGTAAAATGTTTACTATGTAAAACTCAGTAAAACAGAGTTTGAATTACAAACAGGTGGAGGATAGCAAAGCGACAATAAATTAAGTCAAAGAGAGACCCACAAAATATGCATGTATTTTTATTATTTTATTATTTTAAAAATATCAGTTTGGTACCGTTTACAAAGTTATGCCTTGCTAATCATTAAACAGATTATCGTAGATGTTAAAGAAATAAGATTTATAATCTGAATCTCGAATTGGTAACAGTTGTCGAAAACGTATCGCTCTCATGCTGACGATGAATTTGTAATTTATATTAAGAGCTTTAGCAAAAACACCCACAAATAAAAAGTTATGTCATATCTTAATCATCTTAAAATATGAAAAATATAGAATATACTTTTGTTTGATTCAATCACTTTTATAAGTGCAATGATCATAATTTGTTTTTAGCACCAAATTTGGTTCAATTTTGTCAAAATACGCAAGGAAACATTGCTAAAGAATTATTCACTTGCAAGTAAATAATTCAACCTCGTGACCTTCAAATTAACACAATAGCCAAAGGTCTGGTACGCATGTTTAAATCGTGGTCAGCCATTATAAGGATAAGACAAAAATAAAATCCTTAACGAGTGCAAACAAGAAAGAAGTACGTCTCAAAAACTATGCTGGATTAATTTTCTTCTACTCTCCTCTCACATGAATGTTGGTTACTCCTTAATAAATATCGTTTTAGATTTTTCAGCTTTTTGGATGAATCACAGGTACAATTCCAACATAACAACTAGATACTGTGCAGTCACAAATCAGACAAGGTGCCAGAAGATTGACTTGGCAGATCCGAATCACGATTTAACTCAACTTAAATCAGAAATAGTAATTGGGGTGAAGAAAACCTCTGGTTATGTTCGACCTCATGTTGAAATTGAAAAACTCTCTGGTAGTATGTGTGTATCAAACATCACTTCTGGAAGTTCTGCAATTATTAGTCATGGATGGCAAGCTTCGATTTTAATACTGTTGATAAATATACTTCTGATGTATTAAATTATATATAGATGAGCTGTTCTATTTATGATGAAAACAGACAGTATAAACAATGCTTTTTAAAATTTTGCTTAATGTCATAAAACTTGTTTTGGTGTAGTCTTCTATGTGTAAAAGAGGGACGAAAGATAACAAAGGGACAGTCAAACTCATAAATCAAAAATATACTGACAACGCCATGGCTAAAAATAAAAAAAGACAAACAGACAAACAATAGTACACATGACACAACATAGAAAACTAAAGAATAAACAACACGAACCCCACCAAAAACTAGGGGTGATATCAGGTGCTCCGGAAGGGTAAGCAGATCCTGTTCCATATGTGGCACCCGTCGTGTTGCTTATGTGATAACAAATCCGGTAAATAGTCTTATTCGGTAGGTCACATTCATGAAAGGGAAGGAAAATTTAGTTACGACGTAAAGAACATATCCGATATCATTTGTGAAACGGTTATTCTTGTGTAACTTGCATTGTGATAAGCTTGATTGTACTGTAAAACTAGTATGTTTTGTAAGTAAAAAGTTTTGTGAAAATAAATATTCTTGAATTCACAATTAAAAGGACACTGCGCCCGATTTTATGGACGCTTATTTTTTGGTAGGTGTATTTGTAGCAATTTTTAAAAATAAAAAGCAAATCTTGCATTTAATCCTGTGTTCTATTTTTAGCTATGTCGACCATTTTGGACACATTTTAAAACCAAATATCCCGATGATGTTTGTGATAAAGTTCGGTTAAATTTGGTCCAACAGTTTCAGTGAATATTTGTAAAATTCAACAGACGAGTACGGACACCTAGTGATGACATAAAATGTATCATCATAAATACCGAACTTCAAGTTTTGTTCACAAAGGTTGATGTCCATACACCATGTCAAACTCGACTACATCAACCAGCGTTACGACCGAGAAGCAATTGTCATATTCTTATATTGGTACAGCCGAGCATGGTGGACTTTCTAACTCTTGTTGTATAGCTAACATTACCTTCCCTATATATGTCAGTGGTATATAGTTCCGGTTTAATTGGGAGAGCATAAACACTCATTATTTATAAATGTGAAAATAATAGGGTTCAAGCAAACAAAATTAATAATCTAAAATCTAAAACAAAATTTTATGCATGCGTTATAGTCTGTAAAACAGTTGGTTTTACCATCCTCAGGTACGAAAGACAATTAATATCACCGTATCAAACGTCGTATCCATTGTTGAATTATGATACAATCATACGCACATCGATTTTGTGTATGATTATGATCAAACAGATCATCCCATATTACGTTGACAAATCTTTTCAATTTATAACTGACATTGTTAATTTGTTATTCAACCATCACTCATTATGCAAATCCAAACTCAGTCAAAAAATACCACAATAGAAAATAGGAAACAATTAATAACAGATCCAACGATTTCTAGATTAATCCAACAGTAGTCAACTTTTAGGAATTTTGGTCCTCAATGCTCTTCAACTTCGTATTTTACTTAGATTTTTTTTTTTTAACCTTTTTTGGGATTTGAGCGTCACTGATGAGTCTTTTATAGATGAAACGCGCGTCTAGCATAAATATGAAATGTTAATCCTGGTATCTATAATGAGTTTCATTACAAATGTTCAAATATCAACAATCGATTAAGAACACAAATAAAGGTAGGAAACAAAATCTGATGGAATTGCATGAACTCAAAAAGGAGCGGGCAAATGTTAGTCGAGAGAAATCAACACTCAGTTACACCATAGGATCAAATCAGTAAATTAAGAGATCCGTCAGTTAATAAGACTGAGTAGATATTAGTACATGTTTTATAACCAAAAAGTAGAGCACTGCACAATTTGAAGAACACCTTTTTATTGGTGACATTTTATACCAACTTTTTTTAACTTCTTTTCCGAAAATGTTCCCGAGTGATTGTCGGCTCCCTAGACCAAACAGTGTTGACGTGTTCAACAATAGAAATAGTCAGTCGATCTGGATCTTCCTTAGTGTGGCAAGAAATCTCAAATGTCGACTCACCAGATTACTGTAAACCACATTTCCAGCGTAGAGGATACCAATTGTTTGTAGTCTTGCAAGTAACATTGCAAAATATGGTGTATTTTGTACCATTAAAGTTACTGTTAAAAACCCGCTGACGAAGAGCCTGGTTAAGAAAATAAATCAGCGAGGATTTTGTATCTACAGAATGCCAGTACGGGTGACTCAAGAAGATATCGGAGAGTTTAGGATGTTTTTCGATTTCTTTCCAATTTTCGCGCGTAAGGTGTGATAATTTGTCAAACGAAGGATAGTAAGTCATCACAAATAAGACTCTTTTGTTGTCCCTTTTCTCTTTAAATTGTTGTTAAACAAGAGCAACCTCTATCAATGTCTTCAATAGACCCGATTTTTAGATGACCGCTAAGCTTCTGTAATCCCTTTTCACAGTATTATTTATATAGAGTTTATTAAACGCTTTATTCTGGTGGCATATCTGAAGGGAATGCTCTTGGTGCAGTGTTCAGTTTATACAAAGGTCATACCGCAGAGTCAGCTTCAAAAGGATCCGAAATGACAAATGTAAAACAATTCAAACGAGAAAACTAACGGCTTCATTTATATACAAAATAATGTACGAAAAACAAGGTTACACATAATCAAACGACAACCACTTAACAACAGGGTCCGGACTAGGGACATGCACATAAATACACTATGTAGCGGTTTTAAACATGTAAGCGGGTGCGTAACCCTTCCCTAAACTTGGACAGAGGTGTTACAGTAAAGCAATTGATAAGAACAAACTATAAAAATCGATGGAAAAAGGTTTTACACATCAGATGAATACAAATAAAAATACATCTAACAAAAACACGTGGACGTGGCCGGATACTTGTACATCCCAACATCGACAAGACAATAAGTACATATCTTAGAAAATTCGCAGTTCTACTTCTATTTCTACTTCTACCACTAAGTGACCAGTGTCATTTGGTTGACTATCCTGTCACTGTTTGCTGTGCGCTTGCAAACTTAACAAATAAAAAAATAATAATAAAAAGGAAATAATTTGAGCTGTACATAATATTTATACATGGTGCAAAAAAAAAAACATGGACAATTTAATGAGCATGTAGTAGTCTCTTGAACGAGTCAAGACTTTCTGAAGCTGTCACCGAGGCAGGTAAGGTGCTCCAATCTCTGATCGTGCGTGATTAGAAGGACTCTTTTCTGATGCTGGTCTTGCAAGATGGTATTTGGAAAGAATGAACGTTAGTGTGTATTGAAAATCTGTCTTGTGGTAACAGTTTATCGCCAGTATCAATTTTTACTTCCTCATTCGAAATCTTATATAAGAGGGTTAGTCTACCTTTTTTTTTCTCTCATCTATTGTTGGCCATTCCTGTTTTTGACGCATGGATTCAACGACTTATTATGGTACCTGTGTGTAACGTACCTTGCTGGTCTTCGTTGTACCATATCTAGTTTGTGCTTGTCTTTTTGTAAATGAGGATCCCAAACTGAACTTGCGTATTCAACTGTCGGTCAAACTAAAGTTGTATATGCCTTTTCCTTGATTTCACTATTCGCTATGTTTAATTTTCGTTTAAGGAATCCTATTGTCCTTTTTGCTTTCTGACAGATGTTGAACTTGTTTATATGAGCACTTTAAATCAGATGTTATTGTGACGCCTAAATATTTTGCTGATGAAACATGTTCCAGCTTGTGGCCATGGAGGATGTAGTTATGGTGTATTGGTTCCTTCTTTTTTTGGTAATTGGTAGAACTACACATGTGTCCGGATGGAACTGCATCATCCATTTTTATTTCCATGTGGCTAGCTTGCTTAAGTGATCTTGTAGAATGTTGCTTTCTGATGAAACAGTCAGTTATGCAATGGTGTCATCAAAAATTGCCTCACTGTTGACGAAATGTCTTCCGGCATTTCATTGGTGTAAAATAGGTAGAGGCTAGGTTCCAGTACTGATCCTTGCGGAACTACCGACTCTACATTTATGATGTATGACTTCTATATATGAATTCACATTACTAAAAGACGTGTCACGGTACTTTTCTATCCCAAATTCATGTATTTGGTTTTGATGTTATATTTGTTTTTCTCATCGGATTTTGTCTAATGCTTAGTCCGTTTCTGTGTGTGTTACATTTTAATGTTGTGTCGTTGTTGTCCTTTTATATTTAATGCGTTTCCCTCAGTTTTAATTTGTTACCCCGATTTTTTCTTTTTGTTCATAGATTTACGAGTTTTGAACAGCGGTATACTACTGTTGCCTTTATTTCTCCCCTTCTATGACAACGCATTGTGTTCTATCAGAGAGAAAGCATTTTATCCAAGCATTTGTTTTCCCTCTGGTTTCCATAATGGTTACTGACAACTAGTTTAAAGCCAATAGCAACTAATATAAAGCATCCAACTAATGAAACTTATTAACGTAAATATCACAATTAACATTTTGGTTTGCCTTTTATTTGATAGAAACAATTAAATTCATACATACGAGTTAACGTTCAAAATGTATGTCAAGAAAGAACATCTTGAAAAAGGTAAGATTTTTAAGAAATAAAACTTATCAGTTTCCTGACAATCATTGTACCAGCGTAAGCAACTATGGAAGTATTTTTAAAAAGCGTGAAAATTCGTAAATAGTTATATCTTGTATTAAAGGAACAGTTGAAGATAAACATACAGTTTTTGTAAATTGCTTGATCAAAATCATAAAACTTTCTTGGATACCGTATATATTTTGTATACATGTAATATTTACTATTATATCTAGTATACAAACACAGAGGAAGCACAAATATGCACGTTTACCATGCTGATTTATTTATGACTTTGGCTGTTTATTTCGTAATACAGAGTTGCTCAACCTTAATTATTTTATAACTTTGATCTACGAAAATTTGAAACGAATATTTGACAGATAAATGTGTTTTTAACAAGTTTGAATTCGTCAATGCTTCTTTGAACGGGTATAACCAGGTCCTATTTTGACGATAACATAATTTAAGGATCATGTGTCAGCCTGAAATATTAGCTAAATTATTAGGAATCAGTACTGTAAATTCAGACATTATTGCAGTCAACCTTACTTAAATTACAGAGGAAGGTTTCTACTGATTTTGATGTCAAAACTTAAAACTAAGGACTGATGTTTTAGTAGAAACCTGCTTGTCTGATCCCAAATAAAAAAAGTACTTCATATCAAACAACGTGGTTGAGTATAGTTATGATAATTTATAGACAAAAACATATACCTTTTGATCTTACTATCATGTATACCGTCACGATCACAGTTACCAAAATGTGTAGAAACGTGGTTCATTAAAGAATGCATTATATATGACCTTCGGTATTGACATGGTTTTTAATAAACATTTCTAAAATCGTCAGTTTGGACATTCAAAAATTATAAAGAAAATTAAGGTCTTATCCGTTAAGCAAGGATAAGATTGAATTGACTAGACTTAATTTTATATCTTTTTTTTTTGTTCTTTAACTTTTTCAGTTCTTATTTATTCTTGGCTTTCGAAAATTTGGCCTTGAGCAGTCTCGCTGAAGATAAATCCAGGGGATATTTACGGACGCATGTAATGTGTAGTGTTTTGTGGTTATATGTAATTAGAGAACAACGAGGAAGAACTCACTTAGTCTATGGTTAAAGTCATACAACAAAATATCAATTTGTGTTTTACAATATTAGGATTCAAAATGAGATTTCATATTTGGGCAATGGACATGAGAGCTTGCTCAATAAATCTCTGTTATTCCAAAGTTTGTCTACTTTTGCAGTGATACGATATGTTTGAACAGTAAATCTAGTCACATACAAGACTATTCATGTCTTAAAAATTTTAGAGGAGTAGGTATAAGGACAGATTTTGGCCTCAAATTTCAGGTTCATCTGATGAAAGATTTTGGACCCTTTTTAAACATTTTAGTGTCTTCTTTAGTCGAATCAATTACAGTGAGTTGACTATGGGTGTTATCGTTTACCTGTAGCTATTGTTCAACCAGACTGAAACATTTACAATACAATAGGGACATTTAAATTGACCAGTTTGTTTGGTAGATTTAAATCTACCTTGATGCTTCCTTTACAGTTTTTATTCACCGAACTTAAACTTTCAGCATGCTTTTTTCCTGATTTTTTTTTTATCCTATCACTTCACCTGTTTAATTGTTACTGTTGTAGTATAACTGAGATAGTTTTTTTTTAAACTTATAAATATGGCATCAAGGCTTGAATTTTCATCTTTGTTGAATAACATAATATGCATTCAGTCTAAATTAGTTTATATGGTATGAAGAATGCTAGAATGACAACTTATATATAAACTAAACACTGAATTTAATAAAAACAAATCCTTTTTATGTTTTTATTTTTTAGAGAATCCTAAATCAGGTAAAGAAATTAACATTGTTATTAGTCTTTTTGTTATGGGAATGGATGTTTTCCCTGAAATAATTTGTCATTCAAAGCCAAAAAACACAACATTTAGACGGGAAAAGAGATTTTTTTACTGTCATTTAAAATATTAGAAGGCAAGCCAGATCAAGACTATATGTTATTTTTAAGGGAATTTAATTGCATGTCATATAATTCACTACATTTCCTCTTAAATGTTTGCATACATATACTATGAGTGCTTAGATTTCTTGTATATTGTTGAAAATTTTTGAAAAAAAACCTTTTTTTTATATCGCTCTGTCTTTTTCTAATGGGAAATAACTCAAAATAATTTGTTTTTGACATGTTCCTTGTACAAATTGTTAATGTATATTCATATTGAAATATCAAAATCATATTTGAATAAATTATTTTATTTACTCTACATACATGACATATTTTACATCTCATCCAGTATTCCATTTTCTTTATCTCAAATAATTTATAACATTTTTCTAATTTTATGAACATGATGAAAGTTTTTGAATATTTGTTCACGCTTTTGGCTATATAACTAAATTTTCTCTCTATATCAATATTCTATTAAATTTCCCATGATATATATTTCCCTAAAAACAAGTACAGAATTTTGCAATATTTGATTATTTCCATTATCACATTTAAAATGAGTATCCTCACTTTACAAATATTTTGGATAAGTTTATTCATATATTTTCACCATATCACTTGATTTTATTATATCCACAGTATTGAGTTTTTATTTCATTTACATGTATTTGTTCCAAGTAGAGGTCGGTCATTTACAAACGTATCAACCGTATCGTATACGTTGACGTATCTGCATCTGCAGATATATCGAAAAATATTATGTAATCCCGAGCTTATTAATAAGACCATGCTTCATTTAAAACAAAAACTCGCAATTTTCTTATTGTTTTGTACATTTCTGCATTAGAAAATAAGCAGTCGCCCATTTTCATTATTGAAAGTACATAAAATTAAATTTTCGGGATCACATACTGTTTTTTGGTATATCTGCAGATGCGGAAACGTCAACGTATATGATACGTTTGATACGTCTTTAAATGACCGACCTCTATTAAACAATATTAGATCCAGAACTCTATAATGATTATATCCAATTTCACATTCATATTATCCCAACGTTAGGAATATTTTAAAATATTTTACTTTTTCATTTCACTTTATCACTACATTAAGACTATATCCACTTTATGAATTTAACATTTTATTTCATTTCGATGATATATATTCCATTTAAATAGGTGAATCACTCTTATAATATATCCAAACATTTATAATGAATGTGTTGAAATTATTTCTCCTTCTTTCATTCAAGTTTGATTTTTTTATAACCTTTTAGATAACTTATTCCATATTATGCACATTGTCATTGAATTTCCTTGGGTAAACACAGTATTTTTCCACAAAAATCCTCTGATGATAGATTTCAAAGAAAAACACAGCAAAAATCATAATCCAAAATGAAAATCTTGAAGGGACATTATAAAGAAATGCACAACACATAATCCATCTGAAAATTGAAACTGAAATCACCTGGATAGCTCTTTCATGTGTCACTGACAAATGGACAATACTATGTATGAGGGTTACAAATTTAAAGAATCATTTATTATCTAAAAACAGTTTTAATTTTCATACATATTAATATTTAAAAACAGTTTTAATTTTCATACATATTAATATGCAGTTAACAAAATATTCTACTGATTAAGATTTTATGGTAAATTTTAGTAATATTATCAATACTTGGGATTTAAAACAATGAAACCCATAAATATTTCTACCCTTTTGATTTTTTGATAGAATAATCCTAGGTCAAGAAAAACTTCAGGAAAAAAGCATGCTGAAATTTTGGGTTAGGTGAATAAATTTTTTTACAGGTAGCATCAAGGTAGATTTAAATCTTACAAAACCAACTGGTCAATTTAAATGTCCCTATTGTATTGTCAATGTTTCAATCTGGTTGAACAAAAGCTACAGGTAAACGGTAACACCCATAGTCAACTCACTGTAGTATATGAGAAATATTTGAACTGATTTAGTCCTTAGAGTAGCTCAAATTCAAGCTTAAATATAAAATTTTATCAAATATGCCATAATGTGTCAATTTCAGATGTTTTTGGTCATATTAATTGTCGTAATTCCAATCTTACTTAACTGAGAATAAATTTTATAAATTTCATATAACCCGCTAATTTAGATCTTCAGTCAGATCAAATGCCAAGTAAATAGGTCAAAAGAGTTTTAGAAATTGAAATTCATAATAAGCAGTAACAACTTAAGCATGATGTATATATGTTAAGTACAGCTCTTTATAAGAACCAGGCAGAGTGTCATATACATGTGATATATGGGGGGTTCCAGATTTTATCTATAATTGGCCTAATAGAAGCAATAAATGAATACTGCTCAAAAAATAATTTTGAGTGGGAAAATATGAGTTGTTGCCATGGTAACGGACAAACACAAATCTTTCAAAAATCAGCTAAATCACCACATTACAGAGCCTGATTATGAATAGAATCATGCATTTTTCATAAATTTTCATATGTAACATTGATAGAACTTGGTTTAAGCTTCATTTTAGTGAAGATTGCATGTCAACCAAATTTGTAAATTTTTTGAAAAATTTGGCAAAAAATGCATATTTTCAACTTTTCTGAAATTGGGATTTTTGCGAAATTATGAAATTTTCTCTTGTGTTTTTTTAGAAAAGTGCAAATGTGTACAGATTAGTTAGCACTGTAGTTTTGAAGTTTGGATACTACTTTACCAAATTAAATAGGAAAATGCGTGGGATTTTCTTTGGTTTAATCACCATAGCAACCGTTTTTTTCCTTGGAAACGGAGTTTTCATTTGCAGAATATTGCCGTTTAAGAGCTTAAATGTCCTTAATTGTTTTAAAACCGAAAAGAAAATACATAAAAGTTAACGCAAACTTTAAATTATTTCGTCATGTGTTGTTGACTTCAATTGTTACCACGGAAACACATATTATCCATAGCAACATCCACTCAAAAACTACATAAATAGAAATTTATGTAAACAAATATATAAATAGAGGGTGTTTATTTTCAAATTGGAATATGACTTCATTCTTTGCTTCACTCACAGTCTTGTCTGGGTCTTTTCTTCAGAATGTTCAATAAATGTAATATGTAATGTAACATTGAGGTTGGGGGGGGGGGGGGAGTTTTGGTCACAATAGTTTAGTAATTAGGGGCCAAAAAAGGGCTCATTTAGGCATTTTTCTTGGTTTTCGCACAATAACTTTAGTATAAGTCAATAGAAATCTATGAAATTTAAACACAAGGTTTATGAACACAAAAAAAGGTTGGGATTGATTTTTGGAGTTTAGGTTCCAACAGTTTAGGAATTAGGGGCCAAAAAGGGGCCCAAATAAGCATTTTTTGATGTTTTTCGCACCATAACTTTAGTATAAGTAAATAGAAATCTTTGAAATTTAAAGACAAGGTTTATGACCAGAAAAGGAAGGTTGGGATTGATTTTGGGAGTTTTGGTCCCAACAGTTTAGGAATAAGGGGCAAAAAAGGGCCCAAATAAGCATTGTCTTGGTTTTCGCACTATAACTTTAGTATAAGTAAATAGAAATCTATAAAATTTAAAGACAAGGTTTATGACGAGAAAATGAAGGTTGGGATTGATTTTTGGAGTTTAGGTCCCAACAGTTTAGGAATTAGGGGCCAAAAAGGGGCCTAAATAAGTATTTTTTCTTGTTTTTCGCACCATAACTTTAGTATAAGTAAATAGAAATCTATGAAATTTAAAGACAAGGTTTATGACCAGAAAAGAAAGGTTGGGATTGATTTTGGGAGTTTTGTTCCCAACAGTTTAGGAATTAGGGGCCCAAAGGGTCCAAAATTAAACTTTGTTTGATTTCATCAAAAATTGAATAATTGGGGTTCTTTGATATGCCGAATCTAACTGTGTATGTTGATTCTTAATTTTTGGTCCCGTTTACAAATTGGTCTACATTAAGGTCCAAAGGGTCCAAAATTAAACTAAATATAGTTTGATTTTAACAAAAATTGGATTCTTGGGGTTCTTTGATATGCTGAATCGAACCGTGTAATTATATTTTGGATATTGGACCATAATAGGTAAATGTTCAATTTTTAAGTTTTTAAGTTTAAGTTCTTAGACCACATTCATTCATTTTAATAATCACAATCCAAATTCAGAGCTGTAACAAGCTTGAAAGTTGTGTCCATACCTGTTCAAGGTTCGAACTCTGCGGTCGTATAAAGCTGTGCCCTGCGAAGCATCTGGTTTAAGGTTGGTAGATGATACACTTCATAGGATTGCAATAGCCGGGCCAACCTGGCTTATGGAAAGGCAAGATAGATATAATTGAATCCTCTTAATATATACATGTAGCTATTAACATATCATTAATAACTCCTTTGTTGTACTACTATCCCGCAATTGGAATTCAGGATCTCCGAGATAGACAAATAGAATACATATGCTAAGTTGGAATTGTGCTAATCCCGGAAAAATAAGTATGCTATTACCGGCAAAACTATCAAATCAAAATTATCAAGCAATATAATTGTATCATGAGTCGTTGAACATATATGTCACAAGTTCAAGATTCCGATAACATTATATCTTGTGTGTGGCAAGTGGGGACTTCAACTCTAGTGGGGACTTGACTCAGGTCCCCACTACCAAAATCCTCTTTGCTGTCCTTAATATTGATTATATATGGTCACTAAAAGACTTCCTGGGTCTAAAAACGTAAAATATTGACAAAAAATGATGTTGAAGGGATTTATATTACGTTAAGTCGTCAATTTCACAGTATGAATTTAGGTCCCCATTTGCACTAGGGATGCGACGTTTGACACATATTTAAACACAATTCGACGACAAAGTTACATGATGAATGCGCCTGCGTGATTTCCCGCAGAAATTAGATATTTAAACATTCTTGAAAAGAAGCTAGAAAAATTGTTATTTTTTTTATATTGTTTAGAATTAATCATCACAATACTTTAAGCGTCTCGTATTTAAACACATTAAATAAATTTGATATTTTCTTGACCATGCCTTGATCATGAGGTCATGACCTGACAAGGAAAATGGCAGCTTACAGGTGCACGCCATGTTTCTCGCTGATGTACATATTTTGTTTTTATATGTATTCAGTTCAAACGTAACTAAGAACAATTGGTAGGTTGTATTGCTATTGTTTCTTCAATTGATTTTGTCCTATAGTATAAGTTTTCGTTCGGTTTATATCGTTTGCTGTTTGCATGTTTGCATTCAACGGTGATTGAACATCAATATGTTTTTGTTTTACTTGAGGGGGATAGGACATTCGGGATTGACACTTTCGGGATCTGGGAATTCTTTTTTCAGATTTCGGGATTTCGTTTTATTAAGCCAAGGATTTCGGGATTTCATATTTTTAAGCACGGGATTTCGGGATCAGGACACCTACTACCCTCCCTCACACTTATGTTAACAGTTTTGTGTAGTTCAAATAGAACGCTTTAGTATACATGACGCCTGCTTTTATCATTTATAATTAAACCAATATGTATATGCAGTCTAATTAATATTTATTTCAAAACAGGTTTATATCTGGAAACGTGGTGCATTTTTACTTTATAGGACGAGTAATCTTAGGCCGAATTGACTATATATAGCGACTGGTTTTCGGTAGAAATTTTACCCTCCAGTATCCGTATCGTATAAAGAGGTCGTGGAACCTGTGTCGATGAAATTCAACGAAATTGTCAGATATGACCTGCGTTTGGACTGTTAGGACAATTTTTCCAATACTTTATGCATTTAAAAGGTCAACTATATTTAGTGTATGGAAATATTTTACTAACTATATGTCTGTTACGCAGGTTTTATTTTACCTTGACTCATTTTCACTGTCCATTGCTAAGTGCTTGTGTTTTAGACTGTTTTTCTTAATTTATAAGCAATAAGTCAACTATATTTGTTGTATTGAAGAATTGTTAGCTGTACATGTCTGCCTTGCATGATTCATCTGACCTTGATCTCATTTTCATGGTTCATTGATCAATATTTTGTGTTCTTGGTTAATGTTGAGTTAATGTGACAGTTGTGATAAAGCTTTATATTTAGGTCTATCAACATAATATCAATGATTAGTAAAGAAGGCGAGACATTTCAGCGTGTGCACTCTTGTTTATTTGAAAGTTGACTGTTTCTGCTACATGTACATAAATATGTGTTATGCTTGACAACAATAAAATGCACATATATCGGGTACTGGTCCGAGTACACAGTTATTTCGTAGTGTATTTCTTTTGCATGGTTTTAGACAATAAATGGAAGTTTAACAAATCCCACCTGCGCTTTCTCCATAATAATTTTACAGTGTGTTGTACTTCTTTTAGGACAAATTATATCAAAACTATAGAAAACTTCATAAGCTCTTACTTAAAATATGGACAATTTTATGTGAAGGGGGTCTTGAAATCTTTTCAATGCTTCTAAAATGCTAATTTTTGACCTTTTTAAACTGGACCAAATCACTACCGGACTACTTTACATTATAATTCATGAATCAATTTTTTTTTACAGTGTAATTTTATCCCCCTTCTTGCTACTTGAGGCATTAAACATAAAAAAATAAATTTGGAAGGGGTATAAAAAAAATTCACAAGTAACACACTGTCCACACTTGGGACTATTTTGGTTGACAACAAAAAACAACAGCAGAAGGTCACCAACAGGTCTTCAATGTAGCGAGAAATTCCCGCAAAACTTGGTATGACCTAAGATTAATAAACTTTGAGACTGCTTACAAAGTTTCATGGCAATAGGATATATATTATAGACAGTATGATAAATTCTATATTCAACATTGCTTGTTAAAATTTGATATTAAAATTAAAAATTTCAGCTATCAACATTTGGGGCTTTAATTATTCAAAAGTAAATTATATGAGCCTGTGCCTAAAATGAAGTTTTTCCAATGAAGGGAGGGGGGGGGGCTTACATGAAGATGTAATATTTTCCAGCAATTTTAAATTTGTAAAGTTTTTTGGTTATAAATAATCCTTACATATATGTATTTATTGTACCTTAAATTGAAAGAAAATTACAAATATCATATCGTATTAGTTTAAAAGGGTCTTAGGCAAAGTAAGACTGACTATCAGTCAAATTGACCACATTATCTTTTAGATATCACCCTGTTGGCAGCAATTTTGAATTAGAAGATGAAATTTATGTATCCTTTTAATTTGAAGCAGGGGTTCAAATTAGCGGCGGTCCGGGGGGGTCTCTGACCTTCCACTTTTGCAGTCGGACTTTCTAATTAATTACTAGCTACGCACGACAGACCTTGAAAGAAAATAAAAAAATAACTTTGCAAACATTTTTACCAAAGTTTCCTAAAAACGATCTCAAACTTTTTTTCATCATTTCTATTCATGACAGCAATGTTCAATTTGTTCCACCGCTAGCTTTATACAGAAAACTGCCGATTATATGTGTAAATCCAAGTAAAATAGTATCTCATGATCACTTTCTGTCAAAAACAACATTGTAAACAAAATGGCTGCCGCAAGATTACAAAATCAGATCCGATTCTGGAAGCGGATAAGGGTAATCCCGGGTTTTGGTGCTATCAACTAAAAAAACCAGAGAGGTGACAAAATACAGCTATGCATGGTATAAACCAAATTAAACAAAGTGCAGTCAGGTGAGCAATACAGAGCCTCCAGTTGTTTTGTTCTTGGAGCAAATTTTTTGTACATTTCAAAATATATTTATACATTTGTGTAGGGCAACAGAGTTGGTGTACGTGGGTTCGATTCCCACCCTAGGCATTCATTTATATCAGCTGGTGCAAAGTGGGTAGTTTAGCTTAGTGGCCCCACACTGACTCTGTTGTTCTTTCGTAAAAATATCAGCTAGCCTAAGCCATATCTTGCTTTTTCCCTCCTTTTTAGATTACCAAGGCCAGAATGTGAGCTTATGCCATCACTTGGCTACTGACATCCTAATTTATCTGTCCTTTTTAGCTCACCTGACCTGAAAGGTCAAGTGAGCTTTTCTCATCACTTGGCGTCCGGCGTCCATTGTCCGTCATCTGTAAACTTTTACAAAAATCTTCTCCTCTTGAACGACTGTGCCAAATTTAACCAAACTTGGCCACAATCATCAATGGGGTATCTAGTTTAAAAAGTGTGTGGCGTAACTGGCCCAACCAACCAAGATGGCTGCCATGGCTAAAAATAGAACAATGGGGTAAAATGTAGATTTTGGCTTATAACTCTGAAACCAAAGCATTTAGAGCAAATCTGACATAGGGGTTAATTTGTTTATAAGGTCAAAATCTATCTGCCCTGAAATTTTCAGACAAATCAGACAACCCATTATTGGGTTGCTGCCTCGAAATTAGTAATTTGAAGGAAATTTTGCAGATTTTGGTAATTATCTTGAATGCTATTATAGATAGAGATAAACTGTAAACAGCAATAATGTTCAGCAAAGTAAGATCTGCAAATAAGTCAACATGACCAAAATTGTCAGTTGACCCCTTAAGGAGTTATTGCCCTTTATAGTCAATTTTTAACCATTTTTCAAAAAAATTATTATTCTTTTACAAAAATCTTCTCCTCTGAAACTACTGGCCAAATGTAACCAAACTTGGCCACAATCATCAGTAGGGTAACTCGTTTAAAAATTGTGTGGCGTGACCCGACCAACCAACCAAGATGGCCGCCATGGCTAAAAATAGAACATAGGGGTAAAATGTAGATTTTGGCTTATAACTCTGAAACCAAAGCATTTAGAGCAAATCTGACATGGGATTAACATGTCTATTAGGTCAAGATCTATCAGTCCTGAATTATTCAGACAAATCGGAAAACCCGTTATTGGGTTGCTGCCCCAGAATCGGTAATTTTAAGGAAATTTTTGCAGATTTTGGTTATTATCTTAAATATTATTATACATGTAGATAGAGATAAACTGTAAACAGCAATAATGTTCAGCAAAGTAAAAAAAAACTTATATCTATTTTTTGTTGAAATCAAACAAAGTTTAAATTTGGACCAACTTGCATTTAAATTTACAAAAAATTACCAAATTAATAAAAATTCTTAAAACTTACTTTAAAGGGCAAAACCTCCTTCACGGGTCAATTGAACATTTTTGTCATGTTGATTTATTAGTAGATCTTACTTTGCTGAACATTATTGCTGTTACCTGTGGTTTTGAAAGGCTAGTACACATAAAAAAATATATATCAACCATCTAGCTGGATATATGTAAATATATTTTTACAGTGGGTACAAATATATCAATATGACATGATTTAAACGAGATTTTTTAATTATCTTTAAATAGCTAATGGGATAGTGGTGTAACTCATTTGGGTCCCCACTTCAATAGCAGAGTAACTGATTCAGGTCCCCATTACAATAGAAGTTTAACGAATTCAGCCAGGCTACATAAACTAAATTTACTACTGTGGTAAATCAAAAATTTATTATAGATGGCAGGACTCAATTTAGTATACAAACCAGATGCGAGTTTCGTCTATTAAAAACTCATCAGTGGCGCTAGAATAAAAAAAAGTTGTCCACTCTCTTATTCGTTGAATATAATTATGACTAATGTATAGAAACTACATTCACCACCATAACCGTGGCGAATAAAGGCTATAACACGTATAATTATAGATTATCATATACTTAGACTAAATAACATATGATTTTTACTGTATGATAATAGCATTAAATTAACGTAAATTCCATATTTTTCGAATTGGTGCTTAGCGGGCTGATATGAAAAGTTTATCACATGCTTCGATTGTTATCACATGCCTTTCCGTAACGTTATCACATGGCATTCCGGTGATACTCGGCAAATTCCTGAAAATACACCTCAATGCTACGTTTTCAGTGAAAAACATTAAGAACTAGTGTACAAAACAATTATTTAGATACTGAAAAGTATATTGTGTAAAAAAAAATAACAAACAAAATAAAAATAAAAAAACAAACAAACAAATGATTAAATAAATACATTCTTTATAATTTTCAAACATAATTTAGAAAGTTACTTTGAAAAGGTTGACTTTTCCAAACAGTGTTCATTATATATATTGTTGTGTTTTTTTTGTTTTTTTTTTGTTTTTTTTTTGGTTTGTCGAGTCGTCCATATTAAAATTGTTTTCTCCTCTGTTGAGGTATATGGTAGAAAGATTTGATATCGAATATACTAAATTTGGGTCCGACGTCCGTGAACTTTTCAATCTTTGAACTTCTATTTGGGAACCACGTAAAAGGATCAAATGAATCTGTTATTTTACTCCATTGTTGAAGCATATGATAAAAAGATCATAACATGTCATTTTTTCATATCGCATGTATTATCAGCCCTCGGTCAATATCAGCCCTCGAGCCATGCGGCTCTTTGGCTGATATTGAACCTAGGGCTGATAATACATGCGATATGAAAAATGCCATGTAATAATCTGATATTATTACATGGCATTTTTCATATGGCCCTGGTATCAGCCCTAGACTCCCATATCAAGCCAGAGGGCTTTAGCCCGAGGGCTTGATATGGGTCGTGGGCTGATACCATGGACCATATGAAAAATGACATGTAATAATCTATTTATCACATATTTTCAAGCAAGAGAAAACAAATAGTTTACATCAATTTATGTTTGATGTTTCATCAAAAATCAAAAAGATATTTAACAAAAAAATATAAAAAAAATGTACCACTGTGAGTTAAAAAAAGTTTGTATCACAGTAGGAAAAAAACGTTTTGTGAAAAGTTTCAGAAATAATTAGCAATAAATATATTAATTCTAAGAATTGCAAATATTAAACGACTTTAAAGTGTTACATTACAAATGTTTAAAAATGCTAAAGAAGAATCCTATATCGCTAATCATTCCAGTGTGGCGTCATATATTTTTCTAACTTCTTTATGACGTCAAATTTTACGGGAGCTTTTGTGATTTCTACTTTTTTCTTCTACAGCAGATTCGTAACTTTCTGTTATAATATCGTTTCATTGTGTTCAACTTGTTTACAAATAGTCTTTGATTGACAGGTTACCGGAAGTTAAACTCGGGGGCTTGATATGGATTTCGAGGGCTGATAACCAATCTTGAATTCCGGCTATTATTGGCCATGCAAAAACGTACATATCAGTTCAAAATATGTGATAAAAACTATATATCATCCACCTTACCCATGGTATATAAAGTCTATAACAGGTATATAAACTATGTACAAATGTATCAACCACCTTACCCGTGGTATATAAAGGCTATAACACGTATATAAACTATATCAACCACCATAACCGTGGTATATAAAGGCTATAACACGTATATAAACTATATCAACCACCATAACCATGGCAAATAAAGGCTATAACACGTATATAACATATTTCAACCACCTTACCCGTGGTATCTAAAGGCTATAACACGTATATAACATATTTCAATCACCTTATCCATGGTATATCAAGGCTATAACACATATATAAACTATATCAACAAATTTACCCTTAATATATAAAGGCTATAACACATATATAAACTATATCAGCCACTTTACCTATGGTATATGAAGGCTATAACACATATAAAAACTATATCAACCACCTTACCAGTGGTATATAAAGGCTATAACACGTATATAAACTATATCAACTACCTTACCAGTGATTATAAAGGCTATAACACGTATATAAACTATATCAACCACCTTTAATAATACCTATGGTATATAAAGGCTATAACACTTATATAAACTATATCAACCACCTTACCCGTGGTATATAAAGGCTATAACATGTATATAAACTATATCAACCACCTTACCCGTGGTATATAAAGGCTATAACACGTATATAAACTATATCAACTACCTAACCCGTGGTATATAAAGGCTTTAACATGTATATAAACTATATCAACTACCATAACCGTGGTATATAAAGACTTTATCATATGTTTAGTAGTAAATACAGTAGTTTTGCATATGTGATAAATAGCCTGCTGTTTAATCCATATCGCGCAACTTTGATGCGCACCCTTTATCGCATACCCTTTATCACACCCCTACCCTTTATCGCATACCCTTTATCACACCCCTACCCTTTATCACACCCCTACTTTTTTTTTTTTTTTACTTTTTTTTTTACATAAAGTCAGTTTTGGTTTTTTTTTTTGCTTAAGAAAAATTTTCCTCAAAATAGGTAAATTTTTTGAATGACGTCATTGTTTGGTATGTGACGTCACGAACGTCAAGTTTTCATATTGTATGTGACGTCACGAACGTCAAGTTTTCATATTTTTTGGCACACTAAATGCAACTATAAAAAATACAAAACACACAAATTAATACAATAATAAACAAAATATTTTTTAAAACAGCAGCAGGCAAATGGTAAGGTAACCCAGATGCTTTGTATAAGCAGTTATTTTAAAGCTTTGAACCAAGACAAAAGCAGAACTGAAGGTAACCAGTGCTAATCTATCGGGATCAGAAAACAGTTCATATAATATAATACTCTTCTGTTGAAATATATGATAAAGCGTATAATACATGGCAAAATCCGTATCACATGCCGTATCACCCTCGACCAATATCATCCCTCGGGCCTAAAGGCCCTTGGGCTGATATTGATGTCTCGGGATGATACGACATATGATACGGATTTTGCAATGTATTATTCTCTATATAACACGTATATAAACTATATCAACTACCATAACCGTGGTATATAAAGGCTATAACACGTATATAAACTATATCAACTACCATAACCGTGGTATATAAAGGCCATAACACGTATATAAACTATGTCAACCACCTTACCCGTGGTATATAAAGGCTATAACACGTATTTTAACTATATCAACCACCTTACCTGTGGTCTATAAAGGCTATAACACGTATATAAACTATATCAACCACCTAACCCGTGGTATATAAAGGCGATAACACGTATATTAACTATATCAACCACCTTATCCGTGGTATATAAAGGCTATTACACGTATATAAACTATATCCACCACCTTACCCATGGTATACAAAGGCAATAACACGTATATAAACTATATCAACCACCTTACCCGTGGTATATAAAGGCTATAACACGTATATAAACTATATCAACCACCATAACCGTGGTATATAAAGGCTATAACACGTATATAAACTATATCAACCACCATAACCATGGCAAATAAAGGCTATAACACGTATATAACATATTTCAACCACCTTACCCGTGGTATCTAAAGGCTATAACACGTATATAACATATTTCAATCACCTTATCCATGGTATATCAAGGCTATAACACATATATAAACTATATCAACAAATTTACCCTTAATATATAAAGGCTATAACACATATATAAACTATATCAGCCACTTTACCTATGGTATATGAAGGCTATAACACATATAAAAACTATATCAACCACCTTACCAGTGGTATATAAAGGCTATAACACGTATATAAACTATATCAACTACCTTACCAGTGATATATAAAGGCTATAACACGTATATAAACTATATCAACCACCTTTAATAATACCTATGGTATATAAAGGCTATAACACTTATATAAACTATATCAACCACCTTACCGTGGTATATAAAGGCTATAACATGTATATAAACTATATCAACCACCTTACCCGTGGTATATAAAGGCTATAACACGTATATAAAACTATATCAACTACCTAACCCGTGGTATATAAAGGCTTTAACATGTATATAAACTATATCAACTACCATAACCGTGGTATATAAAGACTTTATCATATGTTTAGTAGTAAATACAGTAGTTTTGCATATGTGATAAATAGCCTGCTGTTTAATCCATATCGCGCAACTTTGATGCGCACCCTTTATCGCATACCCTTTATCACACCCTACCCTTTATCGCATACCCTTTATCACACCCTACCCTTTATCACACCCCTACTTTTTTTTTTTTTTTACTTTTTTTTTACATAAAGTCAGTTTTGGTTTTTTTTTTTGCTTAAGAAAAATTTTCCTCAAAATAGGTAAATTTTTTGAATGACGTCATTGTTTGGTATGTGACGTCACGAACGTCAAGTTTTCATATTGTATGTGACGTCACGAACGTCAAGTTTTCATATTTTTTGGCACACTAAATGCAACTATAAAAAATACAAAACACACAAATTAATACAATAATAAACAAAATATTTTTAAAACAGCAGCAGGCAAATGGTAAGGTAACCCAGATGCTTTGTATAAGCAGTTATTTTAAAGCTTTGAACCAAGACAAAAGCAGAACTGAAGGTAACCCAGTGCTAATCTATCGGGATCAGAAAACAGTTCATATAATATAATACTCTTCTGTTGAAATATATGATAAAGCGTATAATACATGGCAAAATCCGTATCACATGCCGTATCACCCTCGACCAATATCATCCCTCGGGCCTAAAGGCCCTTGGGCTGATATTGATGTCTCGGGATGATACGACATATGATACGGATTTTGCAATGTATTATTCTCTATATAACACGTATATAAACTATATCAACTACCATAACCGTGGTATATAAAGGCTATAACACGTATATAAACTATATCAACTACCATAACCGTGGTATATAAAGGCCATAACACGTATATAAACTATGTCAACCACCTTACCCGTGGTATATAAAGGCTATAACACGTATTTTAACTATATCAACCACCTTACCTGTGGTCTATAAAGGCTATAACACGTATATAAACTATATCAACCACCTAACCCGTGGTATATAAAGGCGATAACACGTATATTAACTATATCAACCACCTTATCCGTGGTATATAAAGGCTATTACACGTATATAAACTATATCCACCACCTTACCCATGGTATACAAAGGCTATAACACGTATATAAACTATACCAACCACCTTACCCATGGTATATAAAGGCTATACCACATATATAAACTATACCAACCACTTTACCCCTGGTAAATAAAGCATATAACACGTATATAAACTATATCAACCACCTTTAATAATACCTATGGTATATAAAGGCTATAACACTTATATAAACTATAACAACCACCTGTGGTATATAAAGGCTATAACATGTATATAAACTATATCAACCACCTTACCCGTGATATATATATAGGCAATAACACGTATATTTACTATATCAACCACCTTATCCGTGGTATATAAAGGCTATAACACGTATATAAACTATATCAACCACCTTACCCATGGTATATAAAGGCTATAACACGTATATAAACTATACCAACCACCTAACCCGTGGTATATAAAGGCTATAACACGTATATAAACTATATCAACCACCTTACCCGTGGTATATAAAGGCTATAACACGTATATTAACTATGTCAACCACCTTACCCGTGGTATATAAAGGCTATAACACGTATATTAACTATACCAACCACCTTACCTATGGTATATAAAGGCTATAACACGTATATAAACTATACCAACCACCTTACCTATGGTATATAAAGGCTATAACACCTATATTAACTATATTAACTATATTATCAACCTTACCCGTGATATATTAAGGCAATAACACGTATATTAACTATATCAACCACCTTATCCGTGGTATATAAAGGCTATAACACGTATATAAACTATGTCAACCACCTTACCCGTGGTATATAAAGGCTATAACACGTATTTAACATATTTCAATCACTTTATCCATGGTATATCAAGGCTATAACACATATATAAACTATATCAACAAATTTACCCTTAATATATAAAGGCTATAACACATATATAAACTATATCAGCCACTTTACCTATGGTATATGAAGGCTATAACACATATAAAAACTATATCAACCACCTTACCAGTGATACATAAAGCCAATTACACGTATATGAACTATATCAACCACCTTACCCGTGGTATATAAAGGCTATAACACGTATATAAACTATATCAACTACCTTACCAGTGATATATAAAGGCTATAACACGTATATAAACTATATCAACCACCATAACCGTGGTATATAAAGGCTTTAACAGGTATATAAACTATCAACCACCTTACCCGTGGTATATAAAGGCTATTACAAGTATATAAATAAATTTGGTGTATTTACTGTCTTCTGATTGGTTAAAATTATTAGTTTTATTTTCAATGTTGTCAATTTTTCTCGCGACACGCCCACTCTGACGTTGTGTATTCATACGCCAACATGTGTGTACGTTGTTATTGTTAATATATATAATATAAAAGTTCTTAGAGCCTTATTTTTGATAGAAATTTATTTATAATGAATGGCAATAATTTATTTTGATTTTATTGAACCATAAAACTAATTTTTGACTCTTCACATTTTACATAATCTGCTTCGCGGATTATTCAATGTGAAGAGTCAAAAATTAGTTTGATGGTTCAATAAATTCAAAATAAATAATAGCCATTCATTAAATAAACCACCTTACCCGTGGTATATAAAGGCTATAACACATATAAACTATATCAACCACCTTACCCATGGAATATAAAGGCTATAACACATATATAAACTATACCAACCACCTTACCTATGGTATATAAAGGCTATAACACGTATATTAACTAAATCAACCACCTAACCCATGGTATATAAAGGCTATAACATGTATATAAACTATATCAACCACATTACCCGTGGTATATAAAGGCTATGACACGTATATAAACTATATCAACCACCTTACTCGTGGTATATAAAGGCTATAACACGTATATAAACTATACCAACCACCTAACCTATGGTATATAAAGGCTATAACACGTATATAAACTATATCAACCACCTTACCCGTGGTTATATAAAGGCAATAACATGTATATTAACTATATCAACCACCTTATCCGTGGTATATAAAGGCTATAACACGTATATAAACTATATCAACGACCTTACACGTTGTATTTAAAGGCTATTACACGTATATAAACTATATCAACCACCTTACCCGTTGTATATTAAGGCTATAACATGTACATAAATTATATCAACTACCATAACCGTGGTATATAAAGTCTATAACACGTATATAAATTATACCAACCACCTCACCTATGGTATATAAAGGCTATAACACGTATATTAACTATATTAACAACCTAACCCGTGGTATATAATGGCGATAACATGTATATTAACTATATCAACCACCTTATCCGTGGTATATAAAGGCTATAACACGTATAAAAACTATATCAACCACCTTACCTATGGTATATAAAGGCCATAACACGTATATAAACTATGTCAACCACCTTACCCCTGGTATATAAAGGCTATAACACGTATTTTAACTATATCAACCACCTTACCCGTGGTATATAAAGGATATAACACGTATATAAACTATATCAACCACCTTAGCCGTGGTATATCAAGGCGATAACACGTATATGAACTATATCAACGACCTTATCCGTGGTATTAAAGGCTATTACACGTATATAAACTATATCCGCCACCTTACCCATGGTATACAAAGGCTATAACACGTATATAAACTATACCAACCACCTTACCCATGGTATATAAAGGCTATACCACATATATAAACTATACCAACCACCTTACCCGTGGTAAATAAAGCATATAACACGTATATAAACTATATCAACCACCTTTAATAATACCTATGGTATATAAAGGCTACAACACTTATATAAACTATATCAACCACCTTACCCGTGGTATATAAAGGCTATAACATGTATATAAACTATATCAACCACCTTACCCGTGGTATATATAGGCAATAACACGTATATTTACTATATCAACCACCTTATCCGTGGTATATAAAGGCTATAACACGTATATAAACTATATCAACTACCATAACCGTGGTATATAAAGACTATAACACGTATATAAACTATACCAACCACCTTACCTATGGTATATAAAGGCTATAACACCTATATTAACTATATTAACTATATTATCAACCTTACCCGTGATATATTAAGGCAATAACACGTATATTAACTATATCAACCACCTTACCCGTGGTATATAAAAGCTATAACACGTATATAAACTATATCAACCACCTTACCTATGGTATATAAAGGCCATAACACGTATATAAACTATGTCAACCACCTTACCCGTGGTATATCAAGGCTATAACACGTATTTTAACTATATCAACCACCTTATCCGTGGTATATAAAGGCTATAACACGTATATAAACTATATCAACCACCTAACCTGTGGTATATAAAGGCTATGAGACGTATATAAACTATATCAACCACCTTACCCGTGGTATATATAGGCTATAACACGTATATAAACTATATGAACCACCTTACCCGTGGTATATAAAGGCTATAACACGTATATAACTATATCAACCACCTTACCCGTGGTATATAAAGGATATAACACGTATATAAACTATATCAACCACCTTACCCGTGGTATATAAAGGCTATAACACGTATATAAACTATATCAACCACCTAACCCGTGGTATATAAAGGCTGTTACACGTTAATAAACTATTTCAACCACCTTACCCGTGGTATATAAAGGCTATAACACGTATATAAACTATATCAACCACCTTACCCGTGGTATATAAAGGCTATAACACGTATATAACTATATCAACCACCTAACCCGTGGTATATAAAGGCTGTTACACGTTTATAAACTATTTCAACCACGCTACCCGTGGTATATAAAGGGATATAACACTTATATAAACTATATCAACCACCTTAGCCGTGGTATATAAAGGCGATAACACGTATATTAATTATATCAACCACCTTATCCGTGGTATATAAAGGCTATAACACTTATATAAACTATATCAACCACCTAACCCGTGGTATATAAAGACGCTAACACGTATATTAACTATACCAACCACCTTATCGGTGGTATATAAAGGCTATAACATGTATATAAACTATATCAACCACCTTACCCGTGGTATTTAAAGGCTTTTACACATATATAAACTATATAAAGGCGATAACACGTATATAAACTATATCAACCACCTTACCCGTGGTATATAAAAGCGATAAGACGTATTTTAACTATATCAACCACCTTATCCGCGGTATATCAAAGCCATAACACGTATATAAACTATATCAACTACCATAACCGTGGTATATCAAGGCTATAACACGTATATATAAACTATACCAACCACCTTACCTATGGTATATAAAGGCTATAACACGTATATAAACTATATCAACCACCTAACCCGTGGTATACATAGGCTATTACACGTATATAAACTATATCAACCACCTTACCCGTGGTATATAAAGGCTATAACACGTATATTAACTATATCAACCACCTAACCCGTGGTATATAAAGGCTATAAACACGTATATGAACTATATTAACAACCTTACCCGTGGTATATAAAGGCTATAACACGTATATAAACTATACCAACCACCTTACCTATGGTATATAAAGGCTATAACACGTATATAAACTATATCAACCAACTTAACCGTCGTATTTAAAGGCTATTACACGTATATAAACTATATCAACCACCTTACCCGTGATATATAAAGGCTATAACACGTATATAAACTATATACAACCACCTAACCCGTGGTATATAAAGGCTGTTACACGTTTATAAACTATTTCAACCACGCTACCCGTGGTATATAAAGGGATATTAATAAACTTATAAAACTATATCAACCACCTTACCGTGTGTATATAAAGGCGATAACACAGTATATTAACTATATCAATGACCTTATCCGTGGTATATATAAAGGCGATTAACACGTAAATAAACTATATCAACCACCTCATCCGTGGTATACAAAGGCTATAACACTTATATAAACTATATCAACCACCTTACCCGTGGTATATAAAGGCTTTACCATATATATAAACTATATCGACCACCTTACCCGTGGTATATCAAGGCTTATAAAACACGTATATAAAGTATATCAACCACCTAACCCGTGGTATATAAAGGCTATAACACGTATATAAACTATGTCAACCATCTTACCCGTGGTATATAAAGGCTATAACACGTATATAAACTATATCAACAACCTTACCCGTGGTATATTAAGGCTATAACACGTATATAAACTATATTAACCACCTTACCTATGGTATATAAAGGCTATACCACGTATATAGACTATACCAACCATCTTACCTATGGTATATAAAGGCTATAACACGTATATTAACTATACCAACAACCTTACCTATGGTATATAAAGGCTATAACACGTATATAAACTATATCAACCACCTTACCCGTGGTATATAAAGGCGATACCACGTATATAAACTATATCAACCACCTTATATAATACCTATGGTATACAAAGGCTATAACACTTATATAACTAACTATATCAACCACCTTACCCGTGGTATATAAAGGCTTTAACATGTATATAAACTATATCAACCACCTTACCCGTGGTATATAAAGGCTATAACACGTATATAAACTATATCAACCACCTTACCGTGGTATATCAAGGCTATAACACGTATATAAACTATATCAACAACATCACCCGTGGTATATAAAGGCTATAACACGTATATAAAACTATACCAACCACCTTACCTATGGTATATAAAGGCTATAACACGTATATAAACTATATTTAAACCACCTTACCCGTGGTATATAAAGGCGATACCACGTATATAAACTATATCAACCACCTTTAATAATACTATGGTATATAAAGGCTATAAACACTTATATAAACTATATCAACCACCTTACCCGTGGTATTAAAGGCTTTAACATGTATATAAACTATATCAACCACCTTACCCGTGGTATATAAAGGCTATAACACGTATATAAAACTATATCAACCACCTTACCCGTGGTATATAAAGGCTGTGAGCACTCAACCTTACCATAATCTTATTCTAGGACAGTGGTTCAATGACGTGTTATAGCCTTTATATATCACGGGTAAGGGTGGTATATAAAGGCTTATACATGTATATAAACTATACCAACCACCTTAACCCATGGTATATAAAGGCTATAACACGTATATAAACTATGCATCCACCTTACCGTGGTATATAAAGGCGATAACACGTATATAAACTATATAACCCACCTTACCCGTGGTATTCAAAGGCTATTAAACGTATATAAACTATATCAACCACCTTACCCGTGGTTATATAAAGGCCATTAACACGTATATAAACTATATCAACTACCATAACCGTGGTATATAAAGGCTATAACACGTATATAAACTATATCAACCACCTATACCATGGTATATGAAGGCTATAACACGTATATAGCTATATCAACCACCTAACCTGTGGTATATAAAGGCTATAACACGGATATAAACTATATCAACCACCTTACCCGTGGTATATTAAGGCTATTACACGTATATAAACTATATCAACACTTATCCGTGGTATATATAAAGGCTATAACACGTATATAAACTATGCAACCACCTAACCTGTGGTATTATAAAGGCTATTAACACGGATATAAACAATATCAACCACCTTACCGTGGTATATTAAGGCTATTACACGTATATAAACTATATCAACCACCTTATCCGTGGTATATAAAGGCCATAACACGTATATAAACTATATCAACTACCATAACCGTGGTATATAAAGGCTTATAACATGTATATAAAACTATATCAACCACCTTACCCGTGGTATATAAAGGCTATAACACGTATATAAACTATATCAACCACCTTACCCGTGGTATATAAAGCCTATTACACGTACATAAACTATATCGACAAACTGACCCGTGGAATATACTTTTACAGTGGGTACTAATATATCAATATGACATGATTTAAGCGAGATTCCTGAATTATTTTTAAATTGCTTAAGTGATAGTGGCGTAACTCAATCGGGTCCCCACTGCAATAGCAGAGTAACTCATTCAGGTCCCCACTACAATGGCAGTTTAACACATTCATGTCTTCACTACAATAGCAGTTAAAAAAATTCAGACAGGCTATTAAATTAACGTACATAAACTATATTTACTGCCATACCCCTGGAAAACCAAGGCTCATAAACGTATATAAATCATATCCATCGCCATACCTGTTGTATATGTAAAGAGTATATGAACTCTATATCAACCACCTTACCGTGGTATATAAAGGTTATAACAAGTATATAAACTGTAGCAAACCCTTACCCGTGGTATATAAAGGCTATAACACGTATATAAACTATATCAACCACCATAACCGCGGTATATAAAGGCTATAACACGTATATAAACTATATCGACCACCTTACCGTGGTATATCAAGGCTATAACACGTATATAAACTATATCAACCACCTAACCCGTGGTATATAAAGGCTATAACACGTATATAAACTATATCAACCACCATAACCTTGGTATATAAAGGCTATATATAACACGTATATGAACTATATATCAATCACCATACCGTGGTATAAAAAGGCTATAACACGTATATGAACTATATATCAACAAACATACCGTGGTATATAAAGGCAATAACACGTTTATGAACTATATATAAACCACCTAACCCGTGGTATATAAAGACCATAACACGTATATAAACTATATCAACCACCTTACCCGTGGTATATAAAGGCTATAACACGTATATAAACTACTAGTATATCAACCACCTTACCCGTGCTATATAAAGGCTATAACACGTATATAAACTATATTAAGGCTATTACACGTATATAAACTATATCAACCACCTTATCCGTCGTATATTTAAAGGCTATAACATGTATATAAACTATACCAACCACCTTACCTATGGTATATTAAGGCTATAACACGTATATAAACTATATCAACCACCTAAACCGTGGTATATAAAGGTTATAACACGTATATAAACTATACCAACCACCTTACCTATGGTATATAAAGGCTATAACACGTATATAAACTATACCAACCACCTAACCGTGGTATATACAGGCTATAAAACGTATATATACTATATTAACAACCTTACCAGTGGTATATAAAGGCTATAACACGTATATAAACTATACCAACCACCTTACCTATGGTATATAAAAGCTATAACACGTATATAAACTATATCAACAACCTTACCCATGGTATATCAAGGCTATAACACGTATATTAACTATACCAACCACCTTACCTATGGTATATAAAGGCTATAACACGTATATAAACTATATCAACCACCTTATCCGTGGTATATGAAGGCTATAACACGTATATTAACTATATCAACCACCTTACCTATGGTATATAAAGGCTATAACACGTGTATAAACTATACCAACCACCTAACCCGTGGTATATCAAGGCTATAAAACGTATATAAACTATATTAACAACCTTACCAGTGGTATATAAAGGCTATAACACGTATATAAACTATACCAACCACCTTACCTATGGTATATAAAGGCTATAACACGTATATAAACTATATCAACCACCTTACCCGTGGTATATAAAGGCGATAACACGTATTTTAACTATATCAACCACCTTATCCGTGGTATATAAAGTCTATAACACGTATATAAACTATATTATCAACCTTACCTATGGTATATGAAGGCTATAACACGTATATAAACTATACCAACCACCTTACCTATGGTATATAAAGGCTATAACACGTATATAAACTATATCAACCACCTTACCAGTGGTATATAAAGGCGATAACACCTATATAAACTATATCAACCACCTTTAATAATACCTATGGTATATTAAGGCTATAACACTTATATAAACTATATCAACCACCTTACTCGTGGTATATAAAGGCTTTAACATGTATATAAACTATATCAACCACCTTACCCGTGGTATACAAAGGCTATAACACGTATATAAACTATATCAACCACCTTACCGTGGTATATAAAGGCTATAACACGTATATAAACTATATCAACAACATTACCCGTGGTATATAAAGGCTATAACACGTATATAAACTATATCAACAACATTACCCGTGGTATATAAAGGCTATAACACGTATATAAACTATGCCAACCACCTAACCCGTGGTATATAAAGGCTATTACACGTATATGCACTATATACCAACCACCATAACCGTGGTATATAAAGGCTATAACACGTATATAAACTATATCAACCACCTTACCCATGGTATATAAAGGCTATAACACGTATATAAACTATGCCAACCACCTAACCTGTGGTATATAAAGGCAATAACACGTATATAAACTATATCAACCACCTTACCCGTGGTATTTAAAGGCTATAACACGTATATAAACTATATCAACCACCTTACCCGTGGTATATGAAGGCTATAACACGTATATAAACTATATCAACAACCTTACCGTGGTATATAAAGGCTATAACACGTATATAAACAATACCAACCACCTTACCTATTGCATATAAAGGCTATAACACGTATATAAACTATATCAACTACCTAACCCGTGGTATATACAGGCTATAAAGCGATAATATATAAACTATATTAACAACCTTATCAAAGGTATATAAAGGCTATAACATGTATATAAACTATACCAACCACCTTACCTATGGTATATAAAGGCTATAACACTTATATAAACTATATCAACCACCTTACCCTTGGTATATAAAGGCTATAACACGTATATAAACTATATCAACCACCTTACCCGTGGTATATAAAGGCTTTAACATGTATATAAACTATATCAACCACCTTACCCGTGGTATATAAAGGCTATAACACGTATATAAACTATATCAACCACCTTACCCGTGGTATATAAAGGCTATAACACGTATATAAACTATATCAACAACATTACCCGTGGTATATAAAGGCTATACCACGTATATAAACTATATCAACCACCTTACCCGTGGTATATAAAGGCTATAACACGTATATAAACTATACCAACCACCTTACCTATGGTATATAAAGGCTATAACACGTATATAAACTATATCAACCACCTTACCGTGGTATATACTAGTAGTTTAAATACGTGTTATAGCCTTTATATACCACGGGTAAGGTGGTTGATATAGTTTATATACGTGTTATGGCCTTTATATACCACGGGTTAGGTGGTTGGCATAGTTTATATACGTGTTATAGCCTTTATATACCATGGGTAAGGTGGTTGATATAGTTTATATACGTGTTATAGCCTTTATATACCACGGTTATGGTGGTTGTTATATAGTGCATATACGTGTAATAGCCTTTATATACCACGTGTTAGGTGGTTGGCATAGTTTATATACGTGTTATAGCCTTTATATACCACGGATAAGGTGGTTGATATAATTTATATACGTGTAATAGCCTTAATATACCACGGGTAAGGTTGTTGATATAGTTTATATACGTGTTATAGCCTTTATATACCACGGGTAACGTGGTTGATATAGTTTATAAACGTGTTATGGCCTTTATATACACGGGTAAGGTGGTTGATATAGTTTATATACGTGTTATGGCCTTTATATACCACGGGTATGGTGGTTGATATAGTTAATATCCGTGTTATAACCTTTATATAGCACGGGTTAGGTGGTTGATATAGTTATATACGTGTTGTAGCCTTGATATACCATGGGTAAGGTGGTTGATATAGTTTATATACGTGTTATAGCCTTTATATACCACGGTTAGGGTAGTTGATATAGTTTATATACGTGTTATGGCCTTTATATAACACGGGTAAGGTGGTTGATATAGTTTATATACGTGTAATAGCCTTTGAATACCACGGGTAAGGTGGGTTATATAGTTTATATACGTGTTATCGCCTTTACATACCACGGGTAAGGTGGTTGGCATAGTTTATATACGTGTTATAGCCTTTATATACCACGGGTAAGGTGGTTGATATAGTTTATATACGTGTTATAGCCTTTATATACCATAGGTAAGGTGGTTGGTATAGTTTATATACGTGGTATAGCCTTTATATACCACGGGTAATGTTGTTGATATAGTTTATACGTGTTATAGCCTTTATATACCACGGGTAAGGTGGTTGATATAGTTTATATAAGTGTTATAGCCTATATATACCACGGGTAAGGTGGTTGATATAGTTTATATACATGTTAAAGCCTTTATATACCACGGGTAAGGTGGTTGATATAGTTTATATAAGTGTAACAGCCTTTATATTCCATAGGTATTTTTAAAGGTGGTTGATATAGTTTATATACGTATTATCGCTTTATATACCATAGGTAAGGTGGTTGGTATAGTTTATATTACTAGTAAAGGCTATATAACACGTATATAAACTATATCAACCACCTAACCGTGGTATATAAAGGCTATATAACACGTATATAAACTATTTCAACCACCTGTCCAGTGGTATATAAAGGCTATAACACGTATATTAACTATATCAATCACCTAACCCGTGGTATATTAAGGTTATAACACGAATATCAACTATATTAACAACTTTACCCGTTGTATATAAAGGCTATAACACGTATATAAACTATACCAACCACCTTACCTATGGTATATAAAGGCTATAACACGAATATAAACTATATCAACCACCTTACCCGTGGTATATAAAGCGATAACACGTATATTAACTATATCAACCACCTTATCCGTGGTATACAAAGGCTTTAACACGTATATAAACTATATCAGCCACATTACCCGTGGTATATAAAGGCTATAACACATATATAAACTATATCAACCACCTTACCCGTGGTATATAAAGGCGATAACACGTATATTAACTATATTAACCACCTTATCCGTGGTATACAAAGGCTATAACACTTATATAAACTATATCAACCACCTTACCCGTGGTATAAAAAGGCTTTAACATGTATATAACCTATATCAACCACCATACCCGTGGTATATAAAGGCGATAACACGTATATTAACTATATCAACCACCTAACCCGTGGTATATAAAGGCTATAACACGTATATAAACTATGTCAACCACCTTACCAGTGGTATATAAAGGCGATAACACGTATATAAACTATATCAACCATTATAACCGTGGTATATAAAGGCTATAACATGTATATAAACTATATCAACCACCTTACCCGTGGTATATAAAGGCTATAACATGTGTATAAACTATATCAACCACCTTACCGTGGTATATCAAGCCTATAACACGTATATAAACTATATCAACCACCTTTGATAATATCTATGGTATATAAAGGCTATAACACTTATATAAACTATATCAACCACCTTACCGTGGTATATAAAGGCTTTAACATGTATATAAACTATACCAACCACCTTACCTATGGTATATCAAGGCTATAACACGTATATAAACTATATCAACCACCTTATCCGTGGTATATAAAGTCTATAACACGTATATAAACTATATTAACCACCTTAACCATGGTATATCAAGGATATAACACGTATATTAACTATACCAACCACCTTACCTATGGTATATAAAGGCTATAACACGTATATAAACTATATCAACCACCTTACCGTGGTATATAAAGGCTATAACACGTATATAAACTATCTCAACCACCTTACCCGTGTTATATAAAGGCGATAACACGTATATAAACTATATCAACCAACTTTAATATACCTATGGTATATAAAGGCTATAACACTTATATAAATTATATCAACCACCTTACCCGTGGTATATAAAGGCTTTAACATGTATATAAACTATATCAACCACCTTACCGTGGTATATAAAGGCGATAACACGTATATTAAACTATATCAACCACCTAACCCGTGTTATATAAAGGCTATAACACGTCTATAAACTATATCAACCACCTTACCCGTGGTATATAAAGGCTATAACACGTATATAAACTATATCAACCACCTTACCCGTGGTATATAAAGGCTATAACACGTATATAAACTATATCAACCACCATACCCGTGGTATATAAAGGCGATAACACGTATATTAACTATATCAACCACCTAACCCGTGGTATATAAAGGCTATAACACGTATATAAACTATGTCAACCACCTTACCAGTGGTATATAAAGGCGATAACACGTATATAAACTATATCAACCATTATAACCGTGGTATATAAAGGCTATAACATGTATATAAACTATATCAACCACCTTACCCGTGGTATATAAAGGCTATAACATGTGTATAAACTATATCAACCACCTTACCCGTGGTATATCAAGCCTATAACACGTATATAAACTATATCAACCACCTTTGATAATATCTATGGTATATAAAGGCTATAACACTTATATAAACTATATCAACCACCTTACCCGTGGTATATAAAGGCTTTAACATGTATATAAACTATGTCAACCACCTTACCCGTGGTATATAAAGGCTTTAACATGTATATAAACTGTATCAACCACCTTACCCGTGGTATATAAAGGCTATAACACGTATATTAACTATATTAATCACCTAACCCGTGGTATATAAAGGCTATAACACGAATATAAACTATATTAACAACCTTACTCGTTGTATATAAAGGCTTCAACACGTATATAAACTATACCAACCACTTTACCTATGGTATATAAAGGCTATAACACGTATATAAACTATCTCAACCACCTTACCCGTGTTATATAAAGGCGATAACACGTATATAAACTATATCAACCAACTTTAATAATACCTATGGTATATAAAGGCTATAACACTTATATAAATTATATCAACCACCTTACCCGTGGTATATAAGTTTAACATGGTATATAACTAACAATACTGTATTAAAAATATAACTATATCAACCACCTTAACCCGTGGTATATAAAGGCTATAACACGTCTATAATACTATATCAACCACCTTACCCGTGTTATATAAAGCTATAACACGTATATAAACTATATCAACCACCTTACCTTGGTATATAAAGGCTATAACACGTATATAAATATATCAACCACCTTTACCTATGGTATATAAAGGCTTTAACATTATATAAACTATATCAACCACCTTACCCGTGTATATAAAGGCTTTAACAGTATATTAACTATATATCAATCACCATACCCGTGGTATATAAAGGCGATAACACGTATATTATAATACTATATATCAATCACAATACCCGTGGTATAAAAGGCTATAACACGTTTATAAACTATATAAACCACCTTACTCGTGGTATATCAAGGCTATAACAAGTATATGAAACTATATATCAACAAACATACCCGTGGTATATAAAGGCCAATAACACGTTTATGAAACTTATATATAAACCACCTTACCCGTGGTATATAAAGGCTATAACACGTATATAAACTATAATCAACTACCTTACCAGTGATATATAAAGCCAATGACACGTATATAAATTATATCAACCACCTTACCCATGGTATATAAAGGCTATAACACGTATATGAAACTATATATCAACCACCTTACAGTGCGATATAAGGGATAAACACGTATATAAACTATATCAACCACCTTACCCGTGGTATATAAAGAGATAACACGTATATAAACTATATCAATCACCTTTATAATACGATATATAAAGGCTATAACACGTATATAAACTATATCAACCACCTTACCCGTGGTATATAAAGGCTTTAACATGTATATAAACTATATCAACCACCTTACCCGTGGTATATAAAGGCTTTAACATGTATATAAACTATATCAACCACCTTACCCGTGGTATATAAAGCCTATAACACGTATATAAACTATATCAACCACCTTTAAATAATATCTATGGTATATAAAGGCTATAACACTTATATAAACTATATCAACCACCTTACCCGTGGTATATAAAGGCTTTAACATGTATATAACTATATCAACCACCTTACCCGTGGTATATAAAGGCTTTAACATGTATATAAACTGTATCAACCACCTTACCCGTGGTATATAAAGGCGTATAACACGTATATAAACTATACCAACCACCTTACCTATGGTACATAAAGGCTATAACACGTATTTAAACTATATCAACCACCATAACCGTGGTATATAATGGCTATAACACGTATATAAACTATATCAACCACCTTACCCGTGGTATATAAAGGCATAACACTATATAAACTATATCAACCACCTTTATAACCTGGTATATAAAGGCTATAACACTTATATAATATATCAACACCTTACCCTGTGTATATAAAGGCTTAACATGTATATAAACTTATCAACCACCTTCCCTGGGGGGGGGGGGGGGGGGGGGGGGGGGGGGGGGGGGGGGGGGGGGGGGGGGGGGGGGGGGGGGGGGGGGAAACTATATCAACCACTTACCTGGTATATAAAGGCTATAACACGTATATAAACTATATCAACACCTTACCCGTGTATATAAAGGCATACAGTATATTACTATATCAACCACTTACCGTGTATATAAAGGCTATAACACGTATATAAACTATATACCACCTTACCCGTGGTATATAAAGGCTATAACACGTATATAAACTATATCAACCACCTTACCAGTGGTATATAAAGGCTATAACACGTATATAAACTATATCAACACCTAACCGTTGTATATAAAGGCTATAACACGTATATAAACTATATCAACACACCTTACCGTGGTATATAAAGGCTATAACACGTATATAAACTATATCAACCACCTTACCCGTGGTATATAAAGGCTTATAACACGTATATAAACTATATCAACCACCTTACCCGTGTATATAAAGGCTATAACACGTATATAAACTATATCAACCACCTTACCCGTTGGTATATAAAGGCTATTAACAGTATATAAACTATATCACACCTTACCGTGTATATAAAGCTATAATACGTATATAACATTCATCAACCACCTTACCGTGGTTATAAAGGCTATAACACGTAATTAAACTATATAACCTACCTATACCCGTGATATAAAGCTTATAAGTATAACTATATCAACCACCTTACCGTGGTATATAAAGGCTTATAACATGTAATATAAATATTATCAACCACTACCCTGGTATAATAAAGCTATTAATGTTATAAATATTTTACCTATATATGGCTATAACACGTAAAATAACTAATTGAACACTTAACCGTGTATATAAAGGCTATAACACGTATATAAACTATACTCAAACCACCTTACCTGTGGTATATAAAGGCTTTAACACGTATATAAACTATATCACCACCTTAACCTGGTATATAAAGGTATATAACACGTATATTAAACTATACAACCACCTATATCCATGGTATATAAAGGCTTTAACACGTATATAAACTATATTAACCACCTAACCTGGTATATAAAGGCCTTATAACACGTATATAAACTATATCAACCATTACCGTGTATATAAAGGCATAACACGACTATTATATATATCACACCTAACCGTGGTATTAAAGGCTATAACGATATAACATTTAAACCTAACGTTATATTTAAGGTTATACACGTATATAACTATACACACCTTACCTTGGTATTAAGGCTTAACACGTATATAAACTATATCAACCACCTTACCCGTGTATATAAAGGCTATAACAGTATATAACTATATCAACCACTTACCGTGGTATATAAAGCTATTAACACGTATATATAACTATATCAACCACCTTACCCGTGGTAATAAAGCTATAAACGTATATAAACTATACACCCTATACCTAGGTATATAAGGCTATACACTTATTAACTATATCAACCACCTACCCGTGGTATATAAAGGCTATAACACGTATATAAACTATATCAACCACCTTACCGTGGTATATAAAGGCTATAAACGTATATAACTATATCAACCACCTAACCGTGTATATAAAGCTTATAACACGTATATAACTATTCAACCACCTTACCCGTGGTATATATAAGGCTATAACACGTATATAAACTATATCAACACCTACGTATTATATAAGGCTATAACACGTATATAAACTATATCAACCACCTACCCGTGTATATAATAAGGTTATAAACTATATAAACTAGTTATAACTAACACACCTTTACTCCGTGGTATATAAAGGCTTAACACGTATATAAACTATACAACCACCTTACCTATGGTTATAAGGCTATAACACGTTATAAACTATATCAACCACCTTACCCGTGTATATAAAGGTATACACGTAATAAACTATATCAACCACTTATCCGTGATATAAAGGCTTTACAGTATATAACTAATCAACCACCTTAACCCGTGGTATATAAAGCCTATAACACGTATATAAACTATATCAACCACCTTTACACCGTGGTATATAAAGGCTTATAACACGTATATAAACTATATCAACCACCTTAACCGTGGTATATAAAGGCTATAACATCGTATATATAACACTATATCAACCACCTTAACCGTGGTATATTAAGGTATAACACGTATATAAACTATAACCTCTAACTTAAACTTAACCGTATTAACTGTAAATACCTGAAAGGCTATAACACGATATAAACATATACAACCACCTTACCCGTGGTATAAATAAAGTATTAACTTATCAAACACTGTATATAAACTTACAGTATTAATCTTAAACCACCTACCCGTGTAAATAAAGGCTATAACACGTATATAAACTATATCAACACCTATACCGTGATATTAAAGGTTATAAACGTATATAAACTATATCAACACCTTACCTATGTTATATAAAGGCAAGTATACATACACTGGTATATAAAGCTAACGTATAAACATTCAACCACCTTACCGTGGTATATAAAGGCTATAACACGTATATAAACTATATCAACACCTAACCGTGTATTAAAGGCTTATAACACGTATATAAACTATATCAACACTTACCCGTGGTATATAAAGGCTATACACGATATAACTATTCAACCACCTTACCGTGGTATTATAAGCTATAAATATATGACTATATATCAAACTACATGGTATATAAGGTATACACGTATATAACTATCACCATTACCGTGTATATAAAAGCTTAACAGTATATAAAAATGCAAGGAGCTATACAGACTATAATATACCACCTTACCGTGGTATTAAGACTAAAACGTATGATAACTATTAAAGACTACATATGGTATATAAAGCTAATTATAACTATCACCACTTACTGTTGTATAAAGCTATATCACCTATATAAACAGTATATATTTGGTAAACCAATCCGATGAAATAAATGTAGTATGTTACGAAACGTATTTGAAATATGTACCCTCAATTTAAAATTAACTCTTAATTTTAGAATCATATATGATGAACGGATCATATAAACCGGAGGTAAAATATAGTACAAGCCCAAACGCAAAAGTATAAGTAAAATATCACAGCAGATTTTGGCAGTATCAAAGTAAACATTTTCATCACTAAATGAAAATACAAATTTATCGTCATCGTACATACTATTTAAATCCAATGACAAAAATAATTATCATGACTTTACAGTATAGCACGAAAATATGCATATATGTAGAGTTGTCTCATTGGCACTCACATCACATCTTCATATATCTATATAGGGGTTAATTCAGTAAATAAATATACGTCATCAGGGACCGCCCAAATTGGGGAGAGCTTTCTGTATAAAACTGAAGTCCAGTGCTCTTCTGATTGGTAGATTTGTAATAAATATTTTTGGATAGATGAATCAAATCACGCTACATCGGGAATTTCTCGCTACATTGATGACCTGTTGGTAACCTTCTGCTGTTGTTTTTTTCATTTGGTCGGGTTGTTGTCTCTTTGACACATTCCCCATTTCCATTCTCAACTTTGTTTTAGAGTTGAATTAGTAAATGTTGAATGTACTAACCATTTTTACTACAGTGTTAAAAAGTAATACGTGTCATTTAAGGAATTAAGTGCGAATCTACAGTGTTTGTAAACAAGGCAATGTTAATGCCCCAAAATGCCGCATGAACCTATGATTTTATTGTGGCAAATGATAGGGCTATATTTGTACTTTCATGAATGATACATGAAAGATTTTAATTTCTAAAGGTAAATCAGCTATAAATTTAATTCAAGAAATAGATTAGCATTAACGTCAATGGGAGATTTTTAGTGAATTTACCCCTATATTGGACATTTCAAAATTACATGTTTCTCATCTTTAGCGGTATTATTATGACAAGTAATAGCTTTTCGAAAAAAAAGCTAGACGTCTCTAAGCTGATGAAAGTGGGAAGTGTTCCCGCTTTGTAGATTAATTATTTCAGAATAGCTTTGCACTCAACAATTTTTACCACACACGTAAAGAAGTGCGGTATATCGTTTGATGATCATGTTGTGTGCCAAATAAGTTCTTTATCGTACTACATCCGGCTTCAAATCATGGTTGTTAACGCTTTACATATTTGTCAAACAATTTATTTTCTCGTCATGAAATATCATAACCATGTTCAAGTTTTCGTGTATCCTGAGAATATACGTAACAGCGAGCGATTGGATTGAATGTGAAACAATCATGGTTGTGTTTACAAAACTTCAGGAGATTCGGCTATCCATAGATAAAAGTTACCAGCCGAGCGTACTGATATGCATGATTGTTGTCCAGGAAAAATCTAATTGCTAAGATGGAGAGTACACATCCGATAAGCTACAGAATTGAAAGACATTTACTAGGTTTTGATTGTCCCAACCAATCAACAAACTTTAATAATTAACATCTCAGTAATATCTTCCAATTAGGTAGTTATAAATTCTGCCCGCAGACTGTTCATCGTTCAATTCACAATAACGTCTCCGCGGAGAGGTAAACAATTTAAACCTATTCTTTCATTATTAGGTAAGTTCTGATACCGGCTTGTTTCAATTTTTTATGGGCGCAACAACACAGAGAAATTTTGCAAAAGCACTTATTTTCCTGCAATAGTTTTACAAATATAATGTTATACCTTAAAATCGGTTTTAAAAAAAATATATAAGTACGTAGTTTAACATGCTAAGAACATTTAGCAAATTGGTGACCCGAATGATCATTCGATTTTCGTATATATATTTATCCCCATTATTTTTTAACAATATATGCAGAAAAGATTGACATTCTTTTTATATCAGTTCCACAAGCTTCTAAAGAAATTATCTCTATAAATACTACACACAAAAATCGATTACATGAATTTTAACAATAAACAGTTTAACATTTTTTTCTTTAAAATGTACAAGTGTGGACACAGATCAGTGGGGATCGTATGTTTACATGTTTGACAGTGCTTTCTGACAACTCAATAGTGTTCTATGTTGAACTGTTTTTCCCAGTGACAACCAGCCTGTACCAAACACTGAAAATAGCAGTGTCTTTTATTTAACATTAAGTTGTAATGTTCAATATACATATGAAGATGGGGTATGAGTGCCAATGAGACAACGCTACATCCAAGTCACAAATTGTAAAAGTAAACCACTATATGTCAACAGTCTCATTAGTAAAATTGTTTGTTTGAATATGAACATTTAAGATATATTATGGTTTTTAGTAACGATAGTATAATGAATATGACAGATTGCAATACAGATGCTCATAACTTCTACAAACTGATAAAAATTCTTTTAGGTATGAACAGGATTGAAAGAAAAAAGGATTAAAAATTATAATGTATACTTACTAAGTATGAAAATAAGAAGATGTGGAATGATTGCCGATGAGACAACTCTCCTAAAGAGACCAAAATGACACAGACATTAACAACGTAACAAATTTAGGTCACCGTACGCACGGGTAGTAAGGTCGTCATATCGAGGAGCGTTTAGTACAGTGATTTTGTCATAGTTTGGATAAGTTTGACATGACGGTGTTAAGTCTTTTGATGACAATCAATGCAAAAATGTAAACAATGGGATATTTTGTAAACGGAACTTCTGATCATAAATTCAAACTGGTAAGTACATTTGTATAAAGTAAATATGTTAGTACATCACAAGTTGTATCATATGATTAATGATTTAACACAGAACAAAGCTTGCGTATGTCAAAATTTAAAACTTGCTAATTGGTTTAACGTGCATAAAAAAAGTTATTTTCTTACAGTCTGTTACATCACATATATCTTCGTGATATAACACTGCGGTCAATTATTCTGAAAAATACCTACTTTTGCAATAAATTCTAAATTACTGAAATATCTGTGTCATGGTTTGGTTCATTCGTGTCATGGTTAAGTTCATGTTCGACATGGTTCAGTTATGTAATTCTTGTCGTGTATGATGAAGAGTTACTATCAAAATTAACAAAAATCGTTCAATTTGAAACACAAAAGGACATAAGAACGCACATACAATGTAGTAATATGTTATAAGTAGATGCAATATGATTGCCAGTGATATAACTATCCACCTGAGATCAAATGACGTAGATATTAGCAGCTATTTGTCATCAAGAGGCCTTCAACATTCAACAATGAGCAAAACCATATTTCTTAGATATAAAAGACTGCGACAAAATTCAATGTATAGGAATTCCAATAAGAAAACTATCAGCCTAATTTCTGTCCAAAATAAATAGCAAAATATTTTACATATAGTTACATACGATATGCACGACGTTACAGACACTCAACTGGAGACAGTATAAACAAAATATTGCGGAGTAAAACATGTTTGCGGGCTCCCAAACCTCTTGTTCGCCTTAACCATGCCACACATATAAAACTCACCAGATCGGATTTAAACATGAAAGAAAATCAAGTAACAGAAACACTAAAAACACAAATAAGGTACTGATATTTAGTGGGACCAAGTTTCAAACAAATGATAAAAAGTAATAATTGTAAAATAGCTTCTTTTAAATTTCAGGATGGAATTCTGCTGCCAATATTGTGAGCATCTTTGAATTATGTCTAGCAATAAATAACGAACTGTAGTTTCATTGAATAGCATTATATGAAACAATATTGAGAGGATCCTATTTTTCAATATTTGTTTCTTCATTTTTAAATCTTTTATTGCCGCAGTCATATTAATATAAACTTGAATCCTAAAGAACTAATTAAACAATACTACGTTTATTTATTTCAGCATCCATGCAATGTTTGACCATCCCGAACATCTACTGCTGAACGTAAAAGTGCAATCGTGAACTCATATGATGGATTTGCACATGGTGCTCAAGGAATTCGTCAGTATCATAAAAGAGCATGTTATGATATCTAAAAATGTCATTATCTTGAAAATGAGACAATATAACATTTAAACTTTATGAATGCTAGAAATGAATCAGTATCACCAACAGCTTCAAATGACCCGTCTAAAGGAGCAATAAATGCAATTGCCTCTGAAAAATTGTATGAGTCCAATTCAATGCTTTTGTGTAAAATTTGGAGCCTTATCGTGTAAATAAATAACAAAAAAAGAACAATTATGAATTTGACTGCGTTTTTTTTATGCTTAACATATTTAGTTACACAAATTGAAAAGAAGTTATAAACTACAAAATCATGAAAATATAAGTTTTCAACACAGACACCAAACAGGCATTCATAAATGCTAACTATTGTGAAACGAAGGATTTTTCACATTTAATTTCAAAAACATATTTACTGAATTTCGAAGTTGCGACTCGCCAACAATATTCAGAACCTAGTGACGCGACAAATTGTCCTATGTCATACCTTACTGTTTTACGCTATACTGAAAATAGTTTAATGGTTTCGGATCACTGGTTGTCTCTGTCCAATTTATTTACCCATTTTATAGAAACAGGCAGATACAGAGTTTGGCCTATTTAATTTATCCTATTGTTGAAGAATTCATGTTTGTGTTGTTTGTTTGCTGTCTCATTTATGTATTTCCTGCGTCATCTTACATTTGATATTACCTAGTAAATTGAAAATCAAATAAGCAAAAATGATGAACGGCAAATATAGATAGCATAAAAATATCATTGAATGTTCTAGGAAGTTCAAATGAAGTGTACTTGTGATAAATATCAACAAACTTACCATCTGTTTCATCTTCGTCTATATAATGCGTTCTGTCCTATTACAAAAGATGATTTCTTATCTAGCCAGGTCAAAATTAAGCAGTTTAAATGTACATGTAGCAGACAATATAACACGCGTTTCTTTGATTTTTAATCATTTTTGCAATCACATTTAATAATATACCAACTAATACTTAAAATTAGATAGCAGGAGTTTTTTTCAGATAGTATTGATACTATACTACATAAAAAGTAAAATATTTGAAATCTAATGATACTTTGCACGATATAAAAAAGAAGATATGGTATGGTTGCCAATTAGACAACTATCCACAAAAGTAAAAAAAAAGTATGTAATCTGAAACTTGGTAAATTAAGAGCTATTTACACAAAATTGATTTTTGGACCGCGAAAGATCACGTACCGCATTTGAAGATCGCGAAAAAGATCGTGAAAGATCTGATGCTACGTAGACGTTCAAATTATTCTTCCATTATATGATAACTGATATTTTTTATTGGTATTGAGAAAGGCTAGATAGGTCAACATCCTCAATAGGTTTAAGCCAAACAATTTAAATGTTGAAGAGGATCCAAAATTCCAAAAAGTTGTACCAAATACGACTATTGTAATCCTTACTTTTGAAAACAAGAAATTTATATCAAATGACCACATTATTGATATTCATGTCAACACCGAAGTGTTGAATACTGGGCTGGTGATACCCTCGGGGACGAAACTTCCCCCAGCAATGGCATCGACCCAGTGGTGTAAATAGTTATCAAATGTACTAGGATTATAATTAAGCACTCCAGATGCGCAAATACATTAGATATTATTTGGGCATTTGTGAACATATTGTTTGTAAAATAGTTGGATGATTGTAGGATGAAGTTTTTTTTATTGTCATGTGAAATACTATCTTATCATGAGTTATAGGATACCCATAGTTTGTATACTAGTATTGGATCCTATAAACTAAATGTCCGTCAGACAGGATTCACCTGACCCTGAATTTGCCTCATTTCATGGATGAAGATCTATTTTAGTGGTTAAGTCCGTATCGAGGATTCGTTAAGCTTTAGGATAACTGTCGGTTGTTATGATTGTAAGGTGTATATTTTCGACTTGTGCAAGGTTTCAACTAACATTGAACTCATTATCCTGCATCATTCAGCAATGTTTGTTTTATGTTGTTTGGTCTTTTGAATATATACCTGAATGCTATAGCGCCAAGGTATTTCGTGTATGGTGTACATGTCTGTCTGCATGTTACTTATATGACCATCATGACTTCAATTGTGTTTGATTTATTAAACGATAGTAAGATGTCTATGTCTGGCTATCAGTCAGGGATCATATACTTTTGACCTTATGTTCCGAATTAATTGGCTAAGCATAACTTTAACATTTGTCAGTTTCTAAGGCACTGTAAGGATCGGAACTCATTTATTTGGTGTACGGGATATTTGTAGAGATCCGTATGGCATGGTTCATCTGACCTTGACCTTTTTAATGAAAAATTGACAATCTTAAGCGCATTTGACACTTCTAGTAAAACCCTTGGTATTATAGACGTTCAACAAATATACTATCATAGGTAAAGCAAACAAGACATTACAGCATTTGCGCTTTGGTATTCTATAGTATGTACTATATAGTTAAATCAATCTTTATCTGCGTTGTTTATAAAGAACTTAAAAAGTTCTGTTGCAAAAAATGTTGGTTATCGTTCAATCCAAAAATAATCATGAAATGTGCTGTTTTTGCTATGATTTTTTGTTTGATGAATAACATTTTGGTTTAAACGTTACATATATCCATATTATTGACTAACTAGTGTCGCTCTGCCTGAAGTGCACTTACTAGACCGATTCACAGAGTTGAATCTTTCACACTTATTTAGGGACGACATCAAAAGATCAATGTAAGATAAAAAAAACTTAATTCAAATAGTTTGGGGGTGGAGGTTTAACTGTTGCAAGATTTGTTTATTCAACCGCTTGCAGATTTATCGAATGGTAAAAGAAATACTGATTTCTGATAAATAGTATTATGTCTGGTCACGCATTTTCTTTCACGATCGAAATAATACGTTTCCCGATCTTTCACGATCAGGTTTGATTAAAAATCAACAAATTCGAGGTTTTCATATACAAATTAATGCTTTTAAGGGAAGAGCATACTTTAACTTTACTGTACTATCAGATGCACAAAAATTAAATTTTAAATATATCATGATATTCTGAAATATGACCATTATATATGCGCCTTTTGGGTTTTTTCAAAAAATACTTCATATTTTCTTTATCTTCTCTCACAGTTATGTTGAGGAAGTAAAACCATTTTGACAGACATACATTTTTGTTCGGATTTGTTCCGCGTTTTGAATTTGTTTTCAAAGATTCTGAACTAGAATGTACATTAAATGTCTCTCACGATCCGTTACCAGAACTTTCAGCATCGTCTCTCAACTCTTGACCGCCGTTAGATATTCTTTCACGATCGTTTCTCTCGATAAACCGAATGACACCCGTGGAAATTACTGGTGTAAAACCATTCAAACGGGAAAACCAGAGGTCGAATCTATATATAAAAAAACGATATATATATATATATATACAACTCTTCTAAACATCAACCCAACAATGTTAGATTTGTAAATTTGCTTTCGCAAATTTTTGGTTCTTCCCTCGCCGGGATTCTAACCCATGTTACTGTGATATCGTCACACCAAATCGCCTGCACTGCAGCCGTCCCGCTAGACCACACGACCACCTGGGCTCTACATAAATAAAGCTTTCAGTGGCCGTGTGTTATCTTTCTTCGTCAGTTTTAATCTAGTGACGTATTGTAATTTTACAACACGGGGGAACAAGCGGTAGATTTGAATAAATGAGAAATACACAGTTGTACTTTCAATGTTCTATTGTTGAATCCAAACTAAATCAATACAATTACATAAATCAAAGTTACATATGGGAGTCCATAAAACAATAACTACGGCACAGTCCGCTGATAAATCCTTAAAAATAGCAATACGAGTTCCGTATTCTAACGTTCGGTAATCCTCACTGACTATAATTTCTGAAGGTCTCTTTTTATAACAAATGTTGAGTTACTCTAATATAAAATGACACTAATTAATACAAACTTGATAAAGTTGGTCTATTCACAAAAACTTGTTAGGCTTAATCCGTTATCTCAAAATGACATTAAGTTCTATTTTACTAATTGTACTTTAAGCAGATTACGACATATGGATTTGTGAAAGTTTGTAACAACATAAAACAGTATTAAAAATTATGAAATAAAATCACAGAAATTTACACCATGACAACTCTCCTCTGATCCAACTAGACTCTGACCCAGAGTCTCAAGGATATAGAACTGACACTATTTTGTAATTTCCAAAGCCTCTTCTTGTAGGGCGGTTTCCTCTCGATCGATGGTTTTGACCTCTTGAGTACATCATATTGTTTTGTGCAGTATTGTTGTTGCCATTACTTGAAGATTGTTTCAACATAGAGATTTCAATTTGTGTTTCTTCTAATTTCAATTTAACGTTTTCCCACAACGAGCGATAGTGCGTTATGTCTTCACTTTTCTTTTCACAGATCTTTATCCATTCTTGCACAGTTTGCTTTTCCTGTTGAAGTTCTTGATAAAGTCCGCGGTTGGCACTTTCCACTGATGTTTGAACGGAAAACAAAGTTATTTCGGCAAAACGTCTTTGTTTTTCTAATTCCTCGTATTGTTCTCCTTGAGCTTTGATAAAATTCTCTAGTTGTTCACATTCTTCGTCGTGCATTTCTTCTTTGACTTCTAAGGATAAAGCCAAATCGCGAATTCTTGCATTTTTGTTGACAATCTCTTTTTCCTGCGCGACTATTTTGTTCCTGAGTTTTTGGATATTAATCTTTAAACTGTTCATTTCAATTTTAACCGGATGATTGGCTTTAGTCACAGTAATTTTAAAATCTTTATCGTCCAAATTTGAGAATGGAAAATCATTGTTCATTTTCTTTGCGAGAAACACACGAAGTCTGATTGAGTCCCTTTTCTTTCTTTTCGTTGACTTTGGTACCTTGTTGGGTGATGTACAGTTTACTTTAAAATGTCCAAATTGTCCACACCTAAAGCACTTGAAGTTCACATGGCGATCAAAAGTCGAATTTGTTTGAGGCTGTTGAAAGTTGCTTTCGTGATAGGCGACTCCTTTAAATATCTTTTGACGATTCACACTGTTTTCTTGTCCTGGGTGGTTTCTGTCGTAAACGATTGGAATTCCGTAAATGTTCATATTGTATATATATTACACGGGATTTTGCAACACAAACTGTTGATTGATGTTATAGAATCAGCAGAATGTCCCGGGTCCTGTTACAACATAAAACAGTATTAAAAATTATGAAATAAAATCACAGAAATTTACGTCATGACACTAGCGGCGTACTACAGTACATGATATATAAAGCATGGAGATGTTATTGCTACAGATCAGCTCAATTATCTATAGTAAAGAATCCTACAAATTAATGTAAGATACAGTCACAGAAAATAATTATATTCATAAGTACGTCTAAGTCAGTTACAACTCTACAACAGATGAGTCCATCGGATCGCCATCAATGATGGTGATACATAATGTATATACAACTCGTATAAACATCAACTCAACATCTGTACATTTGCTTTCTCAAATTTATGGTTCTTCCCTCGCCTGGATTCGAACCCATGCTACTGTGATATCGTGACACCAAATCGTTATATATAATCAAACCAAATATATATAATCGACTAATAAAAAATATGCTTTTATATCATTGGGTGTTGATGAATTTAGGTTATCAGTTTTTATATTAAGTGTATTGAAATTGACATATATTTTTTATATAATATTTAAAAAACATTTCTCCATTGTTTTTTTTTCTAATTTATTTTACACGTTAAGAGAAAATGGAATTCATCATCTAAGATATTAGACCCCGTTTACACTAGCAAACAAGTTTTAACTTTCTAAAAAGCTATGGACTGCTTTACTCAACTGCGTTATACAACCATGCTTTTAAAAATAATAAATTTCTGGTTGAAAATTGAAACAATTATACATTTAGACACGACTCTTGAGATGTGTCTCTCTGGAGGTGTGCCTTTATTGTCAGAAGTTATAAAATACAGATACATTTGTCAGACTTTTTGGTAAAACATTGTATAGGAACATTGTTCAACAAAGCGTATAGTGCAAATTGCAGAGTAACAAAGCAAATAGCACGTATTAGTAATTGATATTTCAATATTGAATTTATCTGTGAAATGATTGCATAATGAAACGAACATGAATTAATGACAGTTGATCGGAATTGAAATACAAATAGTTAATCTAATCAAATAGTTTGATTTCTTATCCTTGGCGATAAAAGTCTATAATTCTTTATCTCATTTATGCCAATAGCTGTTGCTGTATCTCAGCCTCATTGTAATGCAACCAATCAGAATATATACGTGATAAGTAATTTATTCAAGATGGCACGTTTCGACTGCTGAAGCAAACAGATCGATCTTTACTGAGATCGATCTTAAGAAAGACAAACTAGTCAAAACATTTACTAATTTTATCATCGGTACAAGGACATCATTCGTAAATATAACTTAACATGCAGACATCTTAGACGGGCAACAAATTTTGATCCTTATTTGTATCGATTTTAAAATGACCAGTTCGCGTTTATATTGCACCTTGACAAGCAAGATCGACATAAAAAGAACTGGTCTAAATACAACGAACACCTGAAAAAAAGATCGATCGCGGTCGATCTAAGCGTTTACCCCCCAAAAAAGATCGATTCAGATAAGATCTAGAGCTGGTTAACACTGGACCAAAGATCGATCTTTTTTATCGATCTTTACGATCGATCTTGGTAAAGTTTTGTCAGTGCAAAGTCTTATTAGACCCCGTTTACACTTGCAACGAAATTGGATCGATCTTGAAAGGACCAGTTCGCGTTTACATTGCACAAGCAAGACCGATCGAGATCTTATCAAATCCAGTGCGTTTACATTAATAGATAAAAAAGAACCAGTCTGACCTTTATTTTCCTAGCTAAAATATAAAATATAACAAACACCTGAAAAAAAGATCGAACTAACTGGTCGGCTCGGTGCCCGAAGGCGTTTGGTGAGCGTTTAAATAGTTTCTGCAGTGGGTTAGGAATAAGTAGCGGAAAAACGCCATTTTGGTAGGCCGAAATTTTGGTTCCTTTCAGTGACTGTTTGGTCAGCTTGGCTGCTCGCTAACCACCATGATGGAGTACTAGTAGATGACTCATGAGTCTCGGACTTCGTATTTAGGATGACAAGACGCATTATCAGGACCAAAGTCGTGAGGCAGTGAAAATAATGGTCCATTATCTAACACCTAGGATACATCGGACGTCAATCGGTATAACACTCCCCAATCAACAATCGGCTTTGGAGTGCATGTTGACGCGGAAATCTACGCATAATAAAAACGTTTACTGTACATCGTTTGATTGGTTTCTGTCATCTAAAGTAGTAAGTCGTTGATCCATTCAAAAGTAAGCCCTCATCGAATTCGAAGATAGAGGGTAAAGGAGAGCTGGCCCAGCACGTCCGTTCAGCTGTAATGACTGAGACGTGTCTGAATAAAAAAGATCGATCGCGCGATCTAAGCGTTTACACCAAAAAAAAGATCGATTCAAATAAATTAAGATCGATCTTTTTAAAACCGCCCCTAGACATGCTAGAGGTAGACTTATTAAGTCCTATTGAAGATCGATCTAACCCGTTTACACTGGACCAAAGATCGATCAAGTAATCTTTAAATCATTTAAGACTTCGGAAAAACGTAAACGTATATGTAACAAGGGATCGATCTTTTTTGTCAGTGTACAAACGGGTCTTACGTTCAGGTATTTCACATCCAATTTTTTATGGTAATATTCTTTACAAAGCACACAAATGTCAGTATTCACCTCAGAAGCTAACAAAACCTTTAAACGGACTTGTTAAGAAGGGATATAGTTACGATACCGTTGTATTGGCATTAAAGATTGCATATGTTGGCTTTAATATTTATTCACTTATGTAGGGTTTTTGCATCGGAATGAAACACATTTAGTTTAAAACCAGTTGTTGGCATGACACGGGTGATGTTCCTCTCATATTGTTATTGATGGTTTAATACTAAATTTCTTACGGGAAGGTTTTTGCCTGATATTCATATGATGAAGACATAAGTTTTCAATCAGTTTAACTGAGATCTGGAGCTGGTATGGCAGTTACTGCTAGTAGTCTGTTGTTATTCGTGTATTATTGTCATTTTGTTTATTTTCTTTTGTTACCTCTTTAGAGATCGGACTCGGACTTCTCTTGAACTAATTTTATGGTGCGTATTGTTCTACATTATTGTTTACTGCTCCATATTGGCTAGAGCTATAGGGCGAGGGTTGAGATCTAAAAATTTCCGCCTGTCCCAAGTTAGGAGCCTCTGGTCTATACAGTTAGTCTTTCATGCTTTTTAATTTTAGCTTCTTGTGTATATTTAAATTCGGAGTTTAGTATGACGTCAATTATCAATTAACTAGTATCAATATTTGTATTTTAAACTATAGCTGTACAATGTAACCTATGGGAGTGCAAACCGAGTATAAATCCCAATAACCGAAAATTATACCATAGCTATCCATGGTATAATTTTCACAATTATACCATGGTTTTGTTGTATAAGGAATTTAAAAGAAAAAAATGTCAAGACCTGGCCGCGGCCGCCTGAATTTTTTGATAGAAACAACAAAGTTAGTGTGGGGCCACTAAGCTAAACTGCCCGCTTTGCACCAGCTGAAATAAATGATTGCTTAGGGTGGGAATCGAACCCACATACACCAACTCTGTTGTCCTATATTTTAAATGAACCAAGATTCGTTCTTAAAACAAACAAAAAAGGTTTAAAAATATGTTGATTTTCGGTTATTAAATGATAAACTTTCTATAGGCTCCACTGTACAGCTACATTTACATGAATCACATCTAACCGTTAATTTGGCAAGACGGGTTAGTTTATAGGGGATTGGGGGGGAGGGGGGGAAGCATGCCCATTTTAAAGAACTTTAAATATGGTAAACAAATAACTTATTTAATAATATTTTCAAATGTTGGCTTGCTTTACCCCCACCCCCACTTTAAAAGTGTTTGATCCACACCCGGTTTATTAAACACTGATGACATCTAGACTTTTAATGAGGCTATACTGTTAAAATTAGATAGCTTTTGTTTACTCTAAACAGGAATATATATATATTAATTTTGTTTACTCTAAACAGGAATATATATATATTAAATATAGTAAACAAAAGCTATCTAATTTTAACAGTATAGCCTCATTAAAAGTCTAGATGTCATCAGTGTTTAATAAACCGGGTAGATATACTGATCCCAGCTCTAAAAGAGCGATTTCTTTTTTTTTTTAATTATAATTAATCGCATGTCAATGAATTTAATCGAGAACATTTTGAAATCCCATTTAATTAATGTACGCCATGGGCAAGGGTGAATAGGACCTTTATCGGGACTCCGGGATCGGGTGTTTTTAAGCTCGGGATTTCGGGATTGACCCTTTCGGGATCTAGGAATTCTTTTTTTCGAATTTCGGGACCTCAGGATTTCGTGTTTTTAAGCCCGGCATTTCGGGATTTCGTGTTTTAAAGCCCGGAATTGCGGGATCAGGACCCCTCCACCCTCCCTCATGGACTTCTGGTTTAAACTTAAAAGTGGAATAATTCATACAAACTCTCAGACAGATTCTTGTGAAATAATAATTTCCTCAAAATCATTAATATAAAAAAAATGAAACATTTCGAACATTTTGAAAACAAATAATAAAATTAAAAAAACCTAACCTGTGTAGGATTTTGAAAATAAATAACTCAGCCTTGGTAATAGCAAAAATAATTTTTTTTCTGTGGTACAGAAGTTTGAATATAAATTACTTGACTTGCAATGTAATGAAAATAAATATCTCAGCAGCCAGGTCTAATCGAAGGTATGAGATGGAACCAGATTTTTTAATGATTGCCTTTTCGTATTCTGTTAGTGATGCATTCCTTTTGTAATCTAGTAATTTTAATATAAACTTGATCATGAGTTTAAAAAAACAGCAGCCACATACTTAACTATGTGACTTTCCCTTTTTGCTTTAAAATATAATGCACATTGGTCTTTTGATGTTGTCCCTAGAAACTTAAGTCTTAAACTGAATTTATACATTTTGCTTTGAGACCAAAATATTGTAAAAAATTATTAAAACAAAACTTGCATTTTCAAAATTATGAATATGTCTTCTAAACACCCAGTTAGCATGATTTTGCATCATTTTTTCTATAGCTTCTTGGGCCTTCAGTGACTCCACAACCCATCAAAAAAAAATTCCTCGCTCTGCTCGACGAAATTTGTTTTCCAACACTTTTATAAGTGGCTAGTTAAAACCAAACTTTAATACTATGTATGTATGCAATACATTTATATGCAGTTAGGAATATAAAAGATTCATTTCTGCAGAGGATGATGATTAATTCTGATTAAATGATACATAATGACTTGACTATACATGTATTATTAATATTTATTTTTGCAAATAAAATTATTATTAATATTTATAATAAACAAATCTTTTAAAAATTGTATGATTTTGCATATCATAAATATGGTTGTGAACATTAATAATCAGTCCCTTGCTTTAATGAAAATAAAAAATCTTGCATCAATAGTGCCCAAAATGAATAATCTGTCCTCTTAGTTTACAAAAATAAATAACCGATCAAAAACAAATCCTCCTGCCCCCCCCCCCCCCCCCCACCCCCCACCCCGAATATCAAATGGTCGTCCCCTAAAATAATCAAACTTAAGTTTTATATCTGTCAAAATGTAAATATTACTTCAGCGTTCGACACCGATGTAATATTATGTATTACAATGATATAATACTTCTGACAATTGCAATGTCAAGGCTATTCGAACTTCATGGAAATATTTTTTTCATATCTAGAATCTAGAAGAATAGATAAAATGTTGACATAGAGTTTAAAAAATATCTTTTTTTGATACATGTATATGATAACTATTGTTTTGATTGACCCTTAGGAAAAAACCATGCATAACCCTATACAGATCTATTTTAATTTATTAAAATAAAATGAATGCATGGTTCACCCGAAATTTATTGTTCTTTATATATAATAGGGACCGGTCAAAATTTATCGTCACATAGGACCCGTGCAAATATTAAAAAAAAACTTTGATAAAAGTTACAATTTTTTACCCTATGGCTTTCTGACTGAAAAAAATGATGCCCTATGCATGCCAACTTAGTTATAAAAAAGTTGGTGTCCTATCCTACTTTTCCAATGTATTGTTAATAAAAGTATACTTAGTAGATCTTAATAGAGGCATTTGACATATGTTGTCTTTATAATATGATCAAAAGCAACAGTTTCATATTTTATTTTGTTGATTCACATACAATTACAGGCATGGCATTATCATAAATTATATTATGAATATAGCATTGAAAAAAAACTAACATTGCATAATGCAATCAAACCACAAATAGGTGTTTGTTAAATTGAAAAATTAATGAAGCTGCATGTATCTTATATAAAATTTTATCAATACCTTTAAATATTGAATATAAAAAAAAGCTCCAGGAGAAACATGAAACTCAATATTAGCAATTTGTTTAACTCTCTATATATATATATTTGAACCTGAAGACCCATACAGTCAGGACTTTACTTCGTCAAAATTATCTCCCAATTACGCCAGTTCATTTTCACATCTTAGAAATGGAAGTCATTGTAGGGATGACGCGCTACCAATTTTTCTTTTTGAAACCGATAAATTTATTCGCATTGCACCATTACGATCCTTATATGTCAGTTGTGTTTTAAAAGACAAATGTATCAACTATATAATGAGCATCAGTTAATGATCTTGTCTGCATTGATTCAACCTAAAACTATTGTCTGATCGGTTGTCAGGTGGAATTTTCGAAAATTCATAAAAATTAAAAAAAATTCTAATTAAATATTTTATGGAAGGGCAGTATGACTATTTTATTAGTTGTTGAAGACTATAATTTTTCGAAGATATGCATTTTCATCATCCAACTTGAAAGACTGTCGTCAAGTACTTTCAGTAAAAAATAGCTTTTCGAACCCACCTACTCTGTTTTTGTGATTCATTAGATAGGTATTTCACTTGACCCATATATTGCATCTTTTAGTTCTGTGATTTTTTTCAAATTATAAAGTCAACCTGTAGCTTTGATATATAAAAAGTAATATATGAAGCGAGACGATGTATAAAATATTCTTGATTTGTACGATATCAAGACAAAATATTCAACTCAAACGCGCCCTAACATAAAAAGGTACACTCGATTTTCTCGTCACTATTGTTACTCATTTTTTTGAATTTTTTCTTGAGTCACATATTAATGGAAGGGCAGACACGAAAATTACTGAACTAATAGATTGATATGTTTTCCGTCCGTGGTATTTTTTCTTTTAAAATCGGAGGTTTTTTTTCCATCCAACTTGAAAGATACCCATGTCGTCGACTTAATATCTAATTGTTCTGTTTAACTATGTACTAGATAAATTGAAAACTTATGCAAATGGTGTTTTAAAATAAAACACTTTGTAATTGAGAAGAAAATTGTAATTTTGTTTGTTTCTATTAACTTTTAAAATTTTTGTCACTATAGCAAACATTACAATACACATTTATCGCCTTCTCTAACAAAGAGCTTCGATTCTTTTGTTCTATTTCAATCAGGTTTCCGACTGCATAGGTTGCCTTGGAATGTGTTTTTTATTCGAAATGGTAACAATTGCTTTAACATTTTCCCTTTTACAGAAAATGTACCTGATGTGACCCCGAATGATTTTTGCTACTTTGTTGGTTGATGTAATGTACATGATGTTTGTTTGTTGCACTTCACCATTTACTTCTGTATTAATGAATTTAATAATTACATGTACATGTAGGTAACTGTGCAATAAGGGAGGTAAATCATGTATAATGAAAAGACTGAATAAACAAAATGAGATATTCAAGCATGACTTTTAAGATGTCTTTACTGCAATGTCTGAATTTTAAAATGACCATTTATCTTATTAGGGAGCTACCATTTGATTTTTATGGGGGGGGGGGGGGGGGGGGGGGGGGGGGGGGGGGGGGGGCTAGGATGAAATTTGAAAAAAATAGGCAGGACAGGAGTTTTGAGTTAAAAAAAAAGGCAGGTGAGGACACTTGCAAAAAAAAAAAGTCAGGATGACAATTTATGTAAAAAAAAGTCAGGATAAACTAAAAAAAAAAAAGCAGGACCGAATAGAGTGAAAAATAAAAAGGCAGGACAGACATTACAACTAAAAAAAAAATGCAGGACAAAATTTTTCATCCTAGCCCCTCCATAAAAATCAAATGGTAGCTCCCTTAATAACAAAGTTAAATGACAACCAAAGAAGAAGGCAAAATCAATGGAAATATGAGAAAAGAACCCAGAAAAGGAAACTATAACGGTGCAGTCAGTTATTCGAAATGTTAGGAGATCATTGTAATGAATGGGAAGTCTTTTCTCTAGCGCTGTGAAAGTCAAATTATTGTGTCGTGAAAACGGGGAATGGGGTCTTGCGGGACCCGGGAAATGAAAAAAAAATGAGAATTGCTTACGCACATAGTGTAAGCGGGATACGGGAATCTAACGAAACAGTATGGAGCATATTGTAACCAGTCACATTATGTCTCATGCTGATGCACAAAATATCATGTATCCACTACAACATGGCTTCCAGAGGGGACTATCATGTGAGTCACAACTCATTGAATTCATCGATGACATAACTGGCTTCTTAGATCAAGGTAAACAACTGAACAGATTGTCTCATAATGGACTTCTCAAAGGCATTTGACAAGGTTAGTCATAGCCTTCTCATCCACAAATTGAATCATTATGGGATATCAACAGGTAAAACAAATGAGTGGATAAAGAACTTCCTCAGTGATAGAACACAATCAGTAGTGGTGGAGGGACTATTCTACATAAATGACATGCCCCAGGGGATCCAATCAACTGTACGACTGTTTGCTGATGACACAATTGCGTATGTCACAATTTCATCAGATGCAGATTAAGTAAACCTTCAAAAGGACCTTGACAAACTAGCTGAATGGGAAACGAAATGGCTCATGAAATTTCATCCTGATAAATGTAACGTACTCACCATCTCCAAAAAGCGAACACCAGCTAAATACAGTTACACACTACATGGCCATAACCTCGAGCATGTCACAGCAGCAAAATACCTGGGATGTACTATTGCATCAGATCTCAAATGGGGTAAACACATTAGCAACATCTGCTCCAAAGCAAACAATACCATCAGTTTTCTTAAAAGGAACTTAAACATCACCAACAAGTCTATAAAAGAAAAAGCATATATATCCCTCGTCAGATCAACATTGGAATATGCTAGTTCAGTATGGGACCCGTACCAACAAAATGATGTTCATAGATTGGAAATGGTCCAAAGGAGGGCAGCAAGGTATGTTACTAACAGATACCACAACAATTCATCTGTTAGTGACATGCTTGAACATCTAGAATGGACAACACTTCAAGAACGAAGAAAACAGAGCAGACTGATAATGATGTATAAGCTTAATAACAACTATGTAAAGATTGATACATCAAATAAACTGATACCAAATGAACGTCCTTCCAGGAATAACAACGAAAAAGCATTCAGAATTCCATCATGCAAAACTACAGTTCGGAAGGAGTCGTTCTATCCTAAAACAATAAGAGAGACTGGAACACCTTGCCCAACTGTAAGGTCTCTGCCCCGAGTCCTGATTCTTTCAAGGCTCAGCTCCGTCAGTATACCCTTATGGAAATATAAGCCCTCTGGCACATAGTTGCGGCATCAGTATGGCTATGCTGCGGCTTTGTTGCTGCAAACTGTTGCGGCTTCGATGCAGCGATAGCATATTTCGTATGTAAATTAGTTTTCTGGCACCATAATTGCGGCTATATTCTGGCAGCGTTGCGGCAATATTCTGGCATCATGTTGCGGCACTGATACGGCTATAGCGTAATTCGTATGCAAATTAGTTTTCTGGCATTATGATTGTGGCGCTGTTGCGGCGCTAATACGGCTATATTCTTGCATCATTTTAGTGACAAAACATGCGAATAGGCCGTGTTTTGTATAAAATGTATTGTGCCGGCAAAAACAAATTGTCAATGCATATATATGACATGCATTCATGCATTATAAATTTGTATGCACAGGCACATAAAATAAATGTCAGCGGTATCTGCATAAAAAAAATGAAAATTTTTAATGTGCCCTAAGTTTAGCAAATAATATTGTGTTATTTACCAAACTACAAGTATGCAATTAAACTGCTGCAAAAAAAAAAAAAAAAAAAAAAACCACAAACTTCACCGATACATGTATAGTGAACTCAGATGAGGCCATGTTATTGAAATACACAATGCAAGATAGATCTTTTCTATACATGCAATTACTTGATATGAGTTTACTTACAAGTCTTCAAATCTTCCAAAAAAACTTAGCTAGAACACCAATTCTTCAATACAATTATGAGGGGGGGCGAGACCATTTTCGGGACGTCGGGATTGGCCGATTTTAGCAACGGGAAATTGGGATTGTCTTGTTTAAAGATCGGGAATTCGGGATAGAAAAACATCGGGATATGGGAAACCCATGTTTTTAGCCATGGGAAATCGGGATTTTTATGTTGAAATATAACGGGATTGACAAAAAACTGTACCTTGGACAGATAAAAGTGCCATTTTTATTATACTTCAATCAGAATTGCATCTTGAAACAGAGTAGATCCAGATCTTATTGTTATTTTTTGCTCGTTTTTTTTTTAGTAACCGTAGCCAGTGCCATATTTAATATCCACTGTACGCGAATGAAATGCTAACCAAAATTCATGTTAATAGTCTAAGCTCCTTGGTATTAGTGTCGCTCTGATTTAGAGTATCAGTATACCCAAACAGTGTAGTAAAGGTCTTTACAACCCTTACCAAAAGTTAGACTTGATTTGGATATTTTCAATAAGAGTAAGATCATGTAAGACCTAAAAGAAAACACATGTGTTTCCGGTACCCCTATATATATACTAGTCAACAAAAGAAACGATACACGACTTTGAAATAAAATTTATCAAAAAGTGTTACATATAAAACAAAATGATATACACTATTTTAAAAAGCTTTCATTTGCAATGTATGCACATGTGATAATGAAAATCAAAACTTTTCGGAAAGTATCTAAATTCCGTGTAAACGATCATAGGGTGTAAATTAGTTTTGCGGAAAGTTGAATAAATAATTACTAAATAAAATTTCAAATTTGTTTAAAAATATTCAATATGCTAATCAAGTTATGTTCATGTTGTAACTAATCATTGCTAATGGGTTGAAATATTGTTTTTTTTTTAATTTTTGGGAAAAAAAGTGTTTTTTGAAATCTCAAAAATTGCAATTTTTTTTTTTTTTTTATTTTCGTCTCAAATCAATCAGATATGAAAACAATACGCAGTAAATTTGGAACCTTTCGGATTAGTTTTAAGATTGTTACCGCTTTTTGAAAATCACTTTACACATACTGTCTATGGTAAATCAGTTGATAATGTATACATTTTAACGATTTCTCGTGGGGCCGAACTTTGCTTAAACTAATGAACGAAGAAACTGTATGATTTTTAAAAAAAAATTGATGGCAAACACTGTCTTTACCTTTAAATGAGAGTTTGGCATCATTAGTTGAAACTTCTGTTTTTAAAATTGTCGTTTTATGTAAATTTTGTAAAAAAAAAAAAAAAAAAATCGCGAAAAAACATCACAAAAGCAAAAAAAAATTTTTTTTAAACGGATTTATATTTCCATAATGATTAAGTATTACTTCCTTCAATATTGGTCCAATGAACAGAAAACTTTATCTTTAATTTGAAAAAAAAGTCTTGTATCGTTTCTTTTGTTGACTAGTATATCTTCCCTAATTTTAAGTACCTATAATCTATATAACTCTACTCTTAAAAGGTTTTTGGATGTTATGTGGACAAGCACTTGTAAAGTCAAAATTTGTCTCCCATATGAACCAGTCAAAAACGTTTGAAAAAAAACTATTTTGCTTTCCTACCTATCCTAATTTTTTAGGGGATGTTACCCGAAACACATATATTTTTTTCTTGGCCTTACTACACATATAATTTCACAAACACAGTCTTCTCTATAATCGAATATCATATAAAAATATTTCTGGCATTCTGCAATTTTGAAGAAAACCCCAACTTGACGTGTTTAAAATGTACGTACTAAATATATTGGTCAAAATGCACAAATTGAAAGCAAATGATTAAGAACAACATTATACTCAGAGGGTTTAATTTTCAAAGTTTACCAGGACGGCCTCCTTTAAAAGTTGTGTCAGATGTGTCTTCCCGTTACCTAAAATAGGGGAGGACCTCTTTATTAAATAAATGGTGATTTCTTGTTTATCGGGATCGGGATTTTTAACAAAATATGTCCGGGATTTCGGGATTTTCTGATATTAAAACCGGGAAATCGGGATGAGACCCCCTCTAGCCCCCCTCAATTATAATCACAAGCAACATGGTGGATTTCTAACACACTAGTACAGGGAATAGCTAAAAACGCTGGAAATGACATCATCAAATTTTCTGGCTATATTGTGGTGCTCATTAATTTTGAAAGGAATTAGTGTCGCAATGATGCCAGAACAATGCCGCTAGCAGCATCATCCGGCACTACTCCGGCAACAATCCTCTGACAACCTGATTAGGTTGCAGCTTTAAAGCCGCAACGCTGCGGCAATGCTGCAGCAACATTTTAAATTTCATATAAAGGGTAGTTAAATTGACATGTTTTTATTTGCACTTGTATATAAAATTCACCTAGTTTTTGTTTTTGTTAAATTTTTAAAATTTATACATGCGCGCACTCCATAAATGTGGCAGAATAGTCAACCAGTTGACGGTGGCCGCTTACTGGAAGAAGAAGAAGTAAGCGGCATACGGGATCGGAACACCCAATGAGACCCCCTTAAATGCTACCCAAACTACATGGCTTCTTGTCATGAAGGTTAATTCGAAGTGGGTATTTGACTTCGATTGATATTAGCAATTTTATTCGTCTTTTATATGTTGGTTGATTCTGGTTCTGTCCATTTTGTGATGTCATTTTATCATAAATTACCTCAAGTGGTGGAAATCGATTTAATAATGTTTACCCTTTGAGTTATTTCTACTGAAAATGCATTACTGTCGCAAGAAATGTAGGAAGGAAAGATGGGACGGAAGTACATGTATACGGTTTTCCATAAAAAAAAATATACTTTTTTAAGATGTACAAAACTTTTATCAAAGGATGTTTAACTTTCAAGGTGCATATCATGACTGTCATTGTTAATTCTTTATATCTTAATTCTTTACCCCAATTCAAATATATCTGACACTCTGCCAAGTTGTTTTTTTCTTCCAAATTTCATAACAAGATTTGTTTTAATTATCATGAACATTTAATTGAAACTTTAGCACGTGTAAACGTCGGAAATTAGAGTCTTTCGGATTTTAGACGTTTTCAGACGTTTGGACAAATTGGCTACCGTTTTGTAATGTGTGGAAGCATTTTATTCCTCTAAGACCCAAATATGTAGTTCTTGGCATTTTTTACTCTTCATGTATTTAACTTTTGTTTTGATCAATTGTATAAAAAAATACGCTTTAACTGCTTTCAAAAATGAAATATCAACTTGGGACAAATTGGCTAACGATTGAAAAACGACTTTTTGAAAAAAGAAGGTTTTTATTGAATTAACAATATTTGAATTCACGAACAATGATGCAAATATTTGTTTTTTTTTGTTAGATATAATTATTGTCTGACTCTTTTTATTCATTTTCTGCTATATCTACTTATAAAATTCACTTTCAGTCGTTGAGTTAACGAAAAACGTCGTTGGACATTTTCCTCATTCCAGCTCAATATGCAGCCACCGAGTCGAATGAAATTTAGCAAAATAACGGCTTTAACGCCACAAAGAATCGACATGTGTCGTTGTTCCTGCCAAGAACCAAGAAGATCAGAGAAAAAGAAATGGGATCACTATTCATAAGAGTTAAACAGTTTTTCCATATATGTAACGTTTTTTTCACATAGCTTTGTTATTTTAATCCATATAACTTGTATATACTCAAGAGCTGTAAAAACATAATTTAAAACATATATTGAATTTGTTTTAATATTGGTTCGTGTTTCCTAACATTTTCATTTTGTTTGAAGATGAAATTTCTAAGATTTGAGGGGTTGTAGGAACATCGTGCCCAACGTTTGAAAATGGAAACAGAGCAATCAATATTTCACTTCTATCTTATTACAAGAAGGCATATGTAGTTTGCGCTTATGTAATGGAGCTGGGTGGAAAGCTTGTCTCGTCTTCAGTCCTGCTATAAGTCCACATGCTATTCTTCCTTTAAATCCACGTTGTTATTTCTTTAAATCGACTCAAACTCTAGACTTAAACTAAAATGTTGTAGACTATAGTTTTAGTTACATGGTGTGTTATCAACTAACTATTTATTCTTTTAGGACACCCTATATAAAAAATTCAGTCACCACGTGTAGTCCTTTAGCCAATCATATCTCTGTAAATCTACTATAAAAAGCAATCTATGGAATTGCGAAACTTGGTTTTCGTAGGTAAGGCATTGACCATTTAAATTTTTTCGAAAGAAGGGGTGGGGGGATGGGGTCGGGGGGTAGTCTCTGTTTTGATAAAAAAATATATAATCTGGCTTCATCTTCAGCAAGTATGACATGTATGATGTATTTTTTCTCCGCTCGCTAAAAAATCATCAACACATTTTAGTATACTTAAGTTAGTATACTGGAGGGTTCAAACATGTATAACACCGTATGCATGTTTGCGCCTGTCCCAACCAGGAGCCTCTGACCTTGTTAGTTTTGTATATTTTTTTAAAGTTCAGCTCATTTATATATTTTCGAGTATAGTATGACATCTATCTTCACTGAACATATTTGCGTGATTTTCTCGATGGACTTCGGCTGTTTTCTGCTTCATTCGGTTTGTTGTCTCTTTGACAAATTCCAAATTACCATTTCTAGTTATGGGTGTGGATTTCAGTTGTATTGTCTACTTTTTTGTATTATAAAGTAAATGAAATAGTATGTATTCAAAAATGTAAATGGTGTAGACAATTATTAATTAATTGATTTTTGATATACCAGTTAGATACATCTAGGAAGATGTGGTATAGCACCCATCAGAATTGAAACTGGTCGTAATGAAAATATTGATATTGAAAATAGATGATGTTTTAACTGTAGTGTCCACTGATATTACGTTGAAGATTAAAATCATGTTTTGTTAAACTGTCCTATATACGGATATATTCGTTATGTTTTTAAACCATGCTAGTATTGTTGTCAGATGGGAATTTTTTCACATGTGTTTGGTAATAAAAAAAATATATTTCTTTTTTACAAATGTAAATATGGTATTTTATACTGCCAAAATCTGGTTTGAAATTTTAATAAAGCAAAAATGTATGTTATACTGATGATAGTTGACTTGTTTTTGTATTGTAATTTAAGAAAGCTAAGTTTGTTTTATAGACTTTCATTAATGAGACTCTTTATATAAGACAAGACAAGAATTTTATTAATCTAATCAAGAACCCATTAAGGGCATCATTTTACAACACAATATGATTGGAAAAAGCAAAATATATAGTGGCTCTTGTTGTGAACTTGTGTTTTAAATAGCTGTATTGTGTATACCTAACAAGTGGCGAGACTTTAATAAAGTATTTGTCGCAAACTTCATTGTTTACAACTTATATGGCAATAAATAATGGAATGGAATTGAATATATAACGCTCTTGGTTGGGGACGGGGATATTCAATTCAATTCTTTATAACTTTAACATAAAAAGAATTAAGATGTGGTATTATTGCCAATGAGACAACTATCCACAAAAGACCAAAATGACACAAACATTAACAACTATAGGGTACCGTGCGGCCTTCAACAATGAGCAAATGAAGAAATCTATCCGCACCAATTAGAGCTGTGCAAATTTTCCCGCCTACCCTAAAGGTGCCGAGGGTCGATCACCATCCACCACGAAATATCTATTATTGAGTTTAATACGCGTAAGTTGTAGTAAATATAATAGAATCATAAATAAACCGTACGGACTTCAACAATATGAGAAAACTCCATACCAAAGAAACAGTCGGCTATGAAATTCCGTGCCAATAAGATTGAGGAACAATTAAAACAAGGAAACTTGCGGACTTTATAATAAAATAATTTACAAAACAAGAATGTGTCCACAGTACACGAATGCCCCACTCGCATTATCATTTTCTATGTTCAATGGACCGTGAAATTGGGGTAAACACTCTAATTTGGCATTAAAATTTGAAAGATCATATCATAGGGAACATGTGTACAAAGTTTGAAGTCGATTGGACTTCAACTTCATCAAAAACTACCTCGACCAAAAACTTTAACCTGACATGGGACAGACGGACGAACAGACAGACAGACGGACGAACGGACGCACAGACCAGAAAACATAATGCCCCTACTACTATCGTAGATGGGGCATAAAAAAACCACGGCCATTGTACTTCATGCTCCAGTCTTCGGAATGGCACATACAAAACTTCGAGATGCGGCTTGAAACAGTTAATCCCCCTTATTTAACCCGGGACTGCACACCATAAGAAAAAAAATTGTAAAATATCAGTTCACAATAATAACTTAACACAAGATCTGGGAGTAATCGCAGCTACTATTTCAAAACCAATTACAACTAATAACAATCCTGTTTTCAAATATAAGAAAGACGATGTGGTATGATTGCCGATTAGACAACTCTCCACAAGAGACCAACATGACACAGAAATTGTCAACTATAAGTCACGTACCGTACGACCTTCAACAATGAGCAAAACCAATACCGCATTATCAGCTAAGACCACGAAATGACAATGTAAAACAATTCAAAATTCTAAGACTGGTTGTTCTTTAATCACGAAATAACTACCTACGATTGTTTTTTTTTGTATAAGAGACATCATTATTTAAAAAAAAGCATGCAGAACCAGACATTAACTGCAAAACATGAATATTAAGTATGAATGTGAAAACGACAGTTTTTTTTCAACCGGAGAGTGACACTAATTATAAGAAGATGTGGTATCGGTGACAATGAGACAATTAACTCTCCATCCATGTCACAATAAAGAATACTGGGTTCTAAATCAGTACATGCATCACTTAAATACAAGTTGAGTCGTCATATACATGTACTAGCCTGTTGTCAGAAAAAACAAACGTGTAATGTGAATTTTTGTGGTGATAAAATGTTCATTGGCTTATATTGAACCCCAACGATAACTTGCTGGCAGTTCAAAGGATTATGGTATTAATATTATTTGTAAATTGCCAGGTCAAAAGAATGTATGTAAATGTCAGCATATTGAAGATTCGGACAAAATAATATATAAAGAAATGCAATTACATTTACAGACACATACCGTGCTGAAGTACCTCCATTAGTTTTCATTATTCAAAATTCAATAATGAAAAATGAAATAGTTCACTCTTCACTTTTTAATGTTAAGTGACGAATAATGAATAATGAAATAGTTGATGTTTTATTATTCAAGTTAATATTATTAACAATTCCAAAATGCCGTTTTCTTTCCAAAAGCTGAGGATGGAATTGAATTATGAACAAGCAAAGAGAGAATATATAGTAGCTGTTCCTGCTATTGAGCCGAAAAAGGATTAGTTTTCTTAATAATCTTCTTGAAAGATATATATATCTATTTGGGATGTTGATATTGCGGATATAAAGACCATTATAGTTAATCATTAATTGTAGCTCGCACACCGCAGTTGAAGGCGGGTTATTTACATCTTTACTCTTATATCACTGAACTAGTATATATCTGTTTAGGGGCCAGCTGAAGGACGCCTCCGGGTGCGGAAATTTCCTGCTACATTGAGACCTGTTGGTAACCTTCTGCTGTTGTTTGTTCTATGGTTGCGTTGTTGTCTCTTTGACAAATTCTTCATTTCCATTCTCAATTTTGTATACCGTCAGCTTTGAGACTGGCTGTTTCAACGCGATATACATATAAAAGAAGATGTGGTATGATTGCCAATGAGACAACTGTCCACAAGAGACCAAAATGACACATACATTAACAATTATAGGTAACCGTACGGTATATGTCTAGACTAAGTTACCTGTGATGACGGAATCCTGAACATCATCGATGTTATGCATTTTGCTTGGGCAGTGACAAATATTTGAAATATAAAGTTTCAATATTGTTAAGATTATGAGGAAATACATAAAATTGAGAATGAAAATTTTGTTTGTCAAAAATATATAATCAGTCATGATTACAGTCTTAATTTTTTTCAAAAGTAGTTTAACATCAAAATGTCAGCTGTATTAAAAAAAGTGAAAAGGTTTAACGTTTTGTACAGAAGTAATAAATGAAATCTTCGTTGAATAACGTTACCATTACTAAACCGAATACTGTCTGATGAATAATTTAATTTATTGAAAAAGCACAAATATGTATTACTTAAATACAATATATAAATAATGCTTTTCTAGTAATTAGAACTGCTTTGAGAAAATAAAGGGGGGTACATTTCACAATGTTTCTAGACATGTTAATAAAAATTCCAATGTTTCTTGACTCAAATAATTTTTTAAAGTTTAAACATGCAAAATGTATCCCCGTATACTCATTAATGAAGTAACCCCTCACCCGTGATGTGTACAAACGATCTTATTATCAATTTAATGATGGGTCCGAAAAATATACATGTTCGTGCATATTGGTAACACCATGCAAGAATTGGGGACCTCTATATAAGAATGCAAAACGCATGCGTGTTCCGCAAACATTATTGATTTTTATTCCAAGATGGAAGAAACCTTAGAAGAAGTTACCGCCAAACTTTTCCGCCCTTTTTTGCAAATTTTATCTTACTAAATAATAATGTTCAATAATCAGCATTCGTAGAGAAGGAAAGTTTAAGCTCTTGAGATGGTAAGGAACAAGACAAACTGCAAAAAAATGTTTTCATGATCCCAGTAGATTCGTTCTTATCGCAAATTTACAAAACCCGGCAAAAGCCTTGGATGGATTTCAGTCCGTGCTAAGAATCTATTCTGCGATTCAACATATGAAAGTGAACATTGTTTCAATGTGCATCTGTTTTTTTTTCTCAAATGAAATTACGTTTTCCGTATCTCTTTCCAGTGAATTCCACTGTGAATCATGTTAAAAGATCAAAGATGGCTATCGCCATTTTTTTTTTATAGCATCTACAATAATGTCATTTCTTTTGAGCTAGTCTACATGGACTTTCTAGAACATTTATAACATTATCTTTTTCATATACTTTACATAAATATAGTTTGATTTTAAATGGTATCAATTCTTTAAATTATCATCTATCCCCGTGATCTAGGTATTTGCATTTTCCTTTTCTTCTTTACCGTACTCCAAATGTTGTTTTTCTTCAAATTATTCAGTCATTACTATCTGTGAAAAGCCTACTTTCCTTTTTGTGTATAATGTCTTAAAAAAAACAGGGATATGACACATGGCTGCTCAAAATTTCGACTTTTCCATTGTTCTACATTTAGTTCCCACTTTTTCACCCACTTGTTTTTATATCATCATTATAAAAAATTCCATTCACAATTCTTTTATACAATACAATATTTTATTTGATAAGCTTAAAGTGTTTGAATTCTTTTTTTATTTTAAAAGATATTTTGAAAAAAAAGTTATCATATTTAAGGTTTTGTGGCGAAACGTGAAGAAAATGTGAACAACTAGAAAATATTTGATTTTGCTGAACGAGTTTTCGTTTATGAATTAATCTATATTATGTTCATATTCATCATATAAAAAAATACAAAAAGACATAATTGAGGGAAATAATTGCTTGATTTTGAGCATGAAATGAAACCCACAAAAGCAAAGAAATGCATGTTTATAACATATATATAAAGGCTGGTTTAAACTAAGTAACAGATCGACAAAAAGACACGCTCAAAGAAACAAAGTTACCTCGAAATTGCTTTATCAAAAATAAAATAAAATAGCGAGAGACAAATCTTTCGGTTAAGTTTTTCGATTATAATTTATTTGGTATATTGATATATAGGTTCTGCATCAAGACATATAGCAGTAACCAACCAATATTTTTTTTAAAATTAAATGTAATAAACCATTTTGAATTCTTGGAACCAAATAAGTTTAAATTTTCGAGAAGTATACTATTTAAATATATTTTAATGAGATTATTATGCGATAAAATATTGCATTACGGCATTTCAAGATGAGGGGCTAGTAGAACCTATTGGCTAACTAAGGACTCGAAAATATAACTTATAAAGTTATAAAGCATATAAAGGAGCACGTGGTTTCAGTAGCAATTCAAAACAAAATTAAGAGTCAAGGAAAATAGATTATCGATCGATTATCAAATATATTACAATTAAAGCATTTGGTGAGCAACCCATACCCTTGCAATACCAACAAAAAGAATAAAATAGACAGCCTACCTTAATACATGAACTGCGAACTTCTGATTCCATTAAAATGTTAACACATGGTTTCGTCAAGGGGTGCTGTCTATCACGTCCGCTATAAAAAGGTCAACCTAAATTCTGGTTAGCAAAAATTGGCTTTTGAATTTTATGTTAATATCCACAGGATAGTTTGTATTGTTTTTCATATTTTTACGGGTTTTTTTTCTTCCCGAAATATATTTATTTACAATCAGGTTAAAGGTTCTAGGAGTGCTAAGTTAATTTCTACCAGGAACGAAGTGCAGGTCCAATATGTACTGTCATAAAGTGATAAACCATCGAAACACAATAGTTGATTGGGGTTAAATGTCTCTGTGGTTTAATGGTTTACGTGCTCGCCTCGAGTGCGGGAGGTCGTTGACAGGGGGCGGATTGAGGATTTCGGAAAGGGGTGATGAAGAAACAAATTTTGTCGAGCGGAGCGAGGCAAAACTTTTTTTTATGCCTTTTTTGTTGGCTAAAAAACATAAAATATGTGTAAAATGCATTTTAGCTAAAGTGTATGCATGGCTGAACATTTTTGGTGCCGTATTCTCTACATTGATTGTCTATAATAAAATGATTGATTGGATCCAAAGCTACATGTATGTTCTATATTTGAAGTGGAATTTTCTAGTTAAAAATGGACATGGAAATTCCCTTTGTTGTATGCTTAGTTAGCACAAGATATACTTACAATGCGACTGACACGAAGAAAAACAAACAAGACATTTTTATACATTAGAATTTTTGGTTGAAATGTTTCACCGAATAATGGAAGAGAGGGGTACAAATCAAACAAAAGGCTACAAATGACACATGGAGCCATATAGGCCACACCCCTCAGGCCGGTGGCAGTCGGACTTTGAAAAAAAATATTCAGTATATCAGTTCTGCGTAACAGACCTTGCGGTCAAATTTGTGATACACAAACTTTTTTTTATGCCTTTTTTGTTGGCTAAAAAACATAAAATATGTGTAAAATGCATTTTAGCTAAAGTGTATGCATGGCTGAACATTTTTGGTGCCGTATTCTCTACATTGATTGTCTATAATAAAATGATTGATTGGATCCAAAGCTACATGTATGTTCTATATTTGAAGTGGAATTTTCTAGTTAAAAATGGACATGGAAATTCCCTTTGTTGTATGCTTAGTTAGCACAAGATATACTTACAATGCGACTGACACGAAGAAAAACAAACAAGACATTTTTATACATTAGAATTTTTGGTTGAAATGTTTCACCGAATAATGGAAGAGAGGGGTACAAATCAAACAAAAGGCTACAAATGACACATGGAGCCATATAGGCCACACCCCTCAGGCCGGTGGCAGTCGGACTTTGAAAAAAAATATTCAGTATATCAGTTCTGCGTAACAGACCTTGCGGTCAAATTTGTGATACACATGCAACTCCCCCCCCCCCCCCCCCCAAAAAAAATAATTAGTCAGCAGTCAATTTGTGTACTTAGCTTACAAGTATGCATTACTAGTTCTGGCATGTATTTAATTCGGTATGTTTTGCAGATATAGTTTCTTCACATGAACTAGTTTAACTACACAGTGAAAATTAGCTGTTGGCCAAGGAAACAACTAAATGTGTGTTCTAATAATATCGATGCCAATCATCTACCATAACATTTTCTCGACATTGTCTAATAAAGTGTTTCTAGATTATTTGACTGCATATTAGTAACTGAATATATCAATCATAACACAAACAAATATATTCGAAATAAAACATTGAATCCGATAATAAATTTAGATAAAGAAATTTATTGGCAATTGATAGACATTAGAGATTGAAACAAAATGACAAAACATTACAATTTGAAAAGGGAGGCAACTCTTTTTTCTACGAGTCTATTTTTGTTGAACAAGAAAATTAACTTAAGGACAAAGCTGAACATATAATTACAAAGCTTCAACATGTTTTTCGTTGTAACGAAGGCCTTTTAAATCCATTTTGGGGGGGGGGGGGGGGGGGGGGGGTTAAGGATTACGCAATATTATTTTTTTATTTGTATGTATAAAGAGAACAAGACACCAGTCGTCAGCTTTTTCTAAAGTTTTGAAGTGCATGATCGTAATTTCTGCATTAGTTGTAGAGCGTTTAAAATATTGGGAAGGTTTCATATTTCTTTGCTGTAAACAGAACAAAATTCGTATGTGTGCATCTATCTATCTGTAAGGCAGTAACCATTTGATTTTCTGGGGGGGGGCTATGGTTTTTTTTTCTGTGCAAACTTTTTTTTTTCGCCTTCGGCGAAGAACAATCTATTTTTTTAGCGACAAACCGAGGACAATTTTTTCTTTCAATTTTAGCATAACATATAGTGGCAGCTGAGGGTGAAACAAACAATTTTTTTTACTCAGGGTCCAAAACAAATTATTTTTTTCACCAAAACCTGGAAACAAACTTTTTTCCCCCCCCCCCCCCCCCCCCAGAAAATCAAATGGTTGCTGCCTAATACTAAAATTACGAGGTCCAATTTATCAGCCGGCATCACGTTAAAACGATGATTCAAATAATTTAACTTTATTTATAACTAATAAAGTACAATGGTGTAGATTAAAAATTACACCACTCCAGACCCTTTTGTTTTCCAGATAATTAATATTGCCAATAATTAACAAGTTCCGGGTCGAATCCGATACCGATACCAATTTAGTATATTCACCTGTTACTTTAACCTTAATATGTACGTTCCGCATCTGACAGGCGCACCACCAAATGGTGTATTTGATTTTGCTTTAAACACGGGTCATAATCACAGGGTCGACACAACTAAATTCAATCATTGTCAAATTGTTCCCTATTGTAGTTTTTTAATTAGTAAGACTTTCTAAGATAACAATACGAATACTAAAAATGTGGACTTAACTTGAAATAAGGCGTATAGGTACAGTTTTCAATTTGTTAGCGGGCATGACGTACAACAGCGAATCAAAGAATTGAACTTTATTGGACAATGCTGTTGATTAAAAATACTCAATTCAAGGACCTGAATATTACCAATAATTGAAGAGTTCTAGGTCGACGGGTTCAAACAGAAAGATTTGAAAGCAGAGAAACTGAATCTTATAATCGGCACGACTTTTATCAGATGATAATACCAATACTAAAATAAGGCTTACGCATAGTTATATACTTTAATTCAGTCACGGACCCGCGATATCACGGGTGTGTTCTAGTCTATAATACTAAAATTACGAGGTCCAATTTGTCAGCCGTCATCACGTGAAAACGACGAATCAAAGAATTCAACTTTATATATAACTAATATAGTACAAAACTGTAGATTAAAAATTACACCACTCCAGGCCCTTTTGTTTTCCACGTAATTAATATTGCCAATAATTAAGAAGTTCCGGGTCGAGTCCGATACCGATACCAATAGTATATTCACCTCTTACCTATTACCTTATCTGTACGTTCCGCATCTTACAGGAGCACCAACAAACGGTGTATTCAGGATTAATATGCTATATACACGGGTCATAATCACAGGGTTGACACTACTAAATTGTCAAATTGTTACCTATTGTAGTATTTTAATCAGTAAGACTTTCTAGGATAACAATACGAATACTAAAAATCTGGACTAAAATAAGGCGTATAGGAACAGTTTTCAATTTGTTAGCGGGCATGACGTAAAACATCGAATCAAAGAATTCAACTTTATTTATAACTAATATAGGACAATGCTGTTGACTAAAAAATACTCCATTCCAGGACCTTTTGTTTTCCAAATAACTAATATTACCAATAATTGATAAGTTCCAGTTCGACGGGTTCAAACAGAAAGATATGGAAGCAGACGGAAAACTGTGTATCTTATAATCGGCATGACTTTATCAGATGACACTACTAATACCAAAATAAGGCTTGCGCATAGTTATATACTTCAATTCAGTCACGGACCCGTGATATCACGGGTGTGTTCTAGTACTATCTATATGAGAAGACCTCATTTTTGGTGTCGCTTCTCTTCCTTCCACAATACATCAATCATCATGCCTCTGTGTCCTATAGGTAACATGCATAGTCGCATTTGTCATCCATTCTTATGACTATTCAGATTGAGTTATTTTGGGAGAAAAACGACAAAAAAGGAGTCCGGATATGATTCCGTCATCAGACTAAATTTTAGTCATGGATAAGACGTCCGGTTTGAAACATGCACAAAAATAACCAATCGTATGATAGATTACAAAAATGAAAAATAAATAAGCCAATTAGAGCGTTCTCCATATCATGGTGTTTAGATCGCAAGAACCACAACTACTATACCTCCTTATACAGGACAATTATTTTTCGCGTTTATCTACATGTAAAGTACGATTATACTACTTTAATATATAGAGACTCTCTGTATTCTGTCTACTGTTTTCTTTGAAATGTTTACTATTTAAGGGGTCATACCAGTTGCATATATATTAAAATAAGTAAAACATGTGACACAAGTACAACATAGAGGCGGATTTAGGGGGGGGGGGCCTTTTTGGGAAAAAAATTGGTTGCTTATATAGGGAATCACTGAAGCGTGACAGGAGCGGGCCCCCTCTTAGGTCAGTCAGTGGGCCCCCTCTTATGAAAATTCCTGGATCCGCCACTGAACCAATCGTATAATAGATAATAAAAATGAAAAACAAATAAACGATTCAGAGCATTCTCTATATCATGGTGTTTAGATCGCAAGAATCACACCTATTAAACCTCCTAGAGAGGACAATTATTTTTCGCGTTTATCAACATGTAAACTACGATTGTAATACTTTTAATATACAGAGACTCTGTATTCGACCTCGACCAAAAACTTTAACGTGAAGCGGGGGATACGAGTGGACGGACGCACGGATGCACAGACTAGAAACATAATGCCCATGAAAGAGGCATACAAATTTATTGTTGAAAAGGAAAAAAAGTGATTTGGCAAAAATGAAAGTAAGGTAGAGATTAGAGGGAGGCATGACCTTATCGAGACGTCGGGATTTGTGGATTGATCCTTACGAGATCCGGGAATATATTTTTTCGATTTCGGGATATGAATTTCTTTCTATTCTGCATTTCGGGATTTCATTGTTTAAAGCCCGGGATTTCGGGATTAGGACCCCTCCGACCACCCCTCAAATTAGCCTTAGTCGGTCTTAGTCATTTATACAAGATTCATATCATACCATTGGCATGTTAATAAGGCTCTCAAAAGAAAAAGTACCGATGGATTGTTCTAGAAGCTTATTTTATTAGATAAAAAATGGTCTACATATTAGCAGTTACATTTATTTTATGTTTTAAACAATGCAAATTTTTAATTTCATTTGACTTTTACCAAAAGAAGCATTGTAGCAAAGGAAAAGAATAATTGTGGTCTGAGGCCAGAAACACGAAAATAATTGAATTTAACAGAAAGGAAACAAATATCGGACTTAAGGGAGAAGGCTTTTGATACCTTTTGTGAAATTCTCCATACATAATATCTTTTACAAAGAATCATTCTACAACAGTTCAAAAGCTGTATATGCCCGCGATTTCGCGGGTGTGTTCTAGTGGTATTAAATGCCAGTGGTTTTCTGCATGTATTTTGGTATGTGACAGTCCGTCCATCCGATTATCCGGGAAAAATACAAAAGGGGATAGGGATTTTCATGGCATATTCTAGAATATAGTGTGGTATAAATGAGTACATTCACCATGTAATATATAAAAAAAACCCTGGTATATTAAGGGTTGGGGGTTCAGAATAGGGTGAAGTAGAACAAGGGATGTGTGAGGTCAACATCTAAAACATTAATGTTCTCCCTATCCAATTCATTACTAAAGAAATGTAGTTTGTTAGTTTATAAGAAACCCAAACAAGGGGCCACTTGTTTTCTTTATCTTCCAAAAATCGGACTAAATCGGGGTAATTATTTCAAGGAGTTTAAAGGCATGACTGAATACGATAGTTTTTCAAACACCTGAAATTAGCCAGCAGTCAATTTGTGTACTTGGCATACAAGTATGCATTACTAGTTCTGGCATGTATATAATTCGGTATGTTTTGCAGCTATAGTTTCTTCACATGAACTAGTTTAACTACACAGTGAAAATTAGCTGTTGACCGAGGAAACAACTAAATGTGTGTTGTAATAATATCAATGCCAATCATCTACCATAACATTTTCTCGACATTGTCTAATAAAGTGTTACTATATTATATGACTGCATATTAGTAACTGAATATATCAATCATAACACAAACAAATATATTCGAAATAAAACATTAAATCCGTTGATAAACTTAGATAAAGAAATTTATTGGCAATTGATAGACCTTAGAGATTGAAACAAAATGACAAACCATTACAATTTGAAAAGGGAGGCAACTCTTTTTTCTACGAGTCTATTTTTGTTGAACAAGAAGATTAACATAACGACAAAGCTGAACATATAATTACAAATCTTCGACATGTTTTTCGTTGTAGTGAAGGCCTTTTAAGTCCATTTTTGGGGGGTTAAGGATTACGCAATATTTTTTTTTGTATGTATAAAGAGAACAAGACACCAGTCGTCAGCTTTTTCTAAAGTTTTGAAGTGCATGGTCGTAATTTCTGCATTAGTTGTAGAGCGTTTAAAATATTGGGAAGGTTTTATATTTCTTTGCTGTTAACAGAACAAAATTCGTATGTGTGCATGGTATTCAATGCCATTGGTTTTCTGCATGTATTTTGGTATGTGACAGTCCGTCCATCCGATTATCCGGGAAAAATACAAAAGGCGATAGGGATTTTCATGGCATATTCTAGAATATAGTGTGGTATAAATGAGTACATTCACCATGTAATATATAAAAAATCTAGTATATAAAGGGTTGGGGGTTCAGAACAGGGTGAAGTAGAACAAGGGATAGGTGAGGTCAACATCTAAAACATTAATGTTCTCCCTATCCAATTCATTACTAAAGAAATGTAGTTTGTTAGTTTATAAGAAACCCAAACAAGGGGCCACTTTTTTTCTTTATCTTCCAAAAATCGGACTAAATCGGGGTAATTATTTCAAGGAGTTTAAAGGCATGACTGAATAAGATAGTTTTTCAAACATCTGAAATAAGTTAGCAGTCGATTTGTGTACCTAGCTACTCTATCTGATGAGTTAAGCCTTTTTCAACTGATTTTTATAGTTCGTTCTTATGTTGTACTGTTATACCTCTGTCCCAGGTTAGGGGAGGGTTGGGATCCTTCTAACATGTTTAACACCGCCACATTATTTATGTATGGGCCTGTCCCAAGTCAGGAGCCTGTAATTCAGTGGTTGTCGTTTGTTTATGTGTTACATATTTGTTTTTCGTTAATTTTTTTACATAAATAAGGCCGTTTGTTTTCTCGCTTGAATTGTTTTACATTGTCTTATTGGGGCCTTTTATAGCTGACTATATGCGGTATGGGCTTTGCTCATTGTTGAAGGCCGTACGGGGACCTATTATTGTTAATCTTTGTGTCATTTTGGTGTTTTGTGGATAGTTGTTTCATTGGCAATCATACCACATCTTCTTTTTTATATATAGTACGCATCACTAGTTATAGCTTTATCACATGAACTAGCCTATAAACTACACAGTGGAGAATAGCTGTTGACCGACGAAACAACTAGTTATCGATGCCAATCATCTACCATAACATTTTCTCGACATTGTCTAATAAAGTGTTACTAGATTATTTGACTGCATATTAGTAATTATATATACCAATCATAACACAAACAAATATATTCGAAATAAAACATTGAATTCGTTAATAAATTTAGATAATGAAAATTATTGACAATTGATAGACCTTAGAGATTGAAACAAAATGACAAAACATTACAATTTGAAAAGGGAGGCAACTCTTTTTTTTTCTACGATTCTATTTTTGTTGAACAAGAAGATTCTAATCTGAGCACAAACAAATATGTTTTGAATAAAACATTGAATCCTTTAATATATTTGAATAACGAATTATATGAGCAATTGGAAGACCTAAGATATCAAAATAAAATGGCAAACCGTTCAAATTTGAAAAGGGACCGCAATTTTTTTTCTGCGAGTCTGTTTTGTTGAATTATGTTTTAAAAAAGATGTCCAGCATGCAGCCGATTCTCATTTGAACAAGAAAATTACTTTAACGACAATGCTACTCTTAATGACAGAACATCGATATTTTTTAAATATTATAAAATCGCTTTTTACCAACTTTTGGTGTTATAGTTTTTGTTGTTGTTTAAAGTGAACAAGACGCCAGCTTTCTTTAAAGTTTCGAAGTGCATTCGTTGTCTAAATTCTACAATGAATTTAAAAAAAATATGGGTCTTAAGTATCGACTCGAGGAAATGTTTTTTTCTTCTGAATTACAGGCTTCTGACTCGGAACAGGCACATACATACATAATTTGGGGGAATAAACATGTGAGAGGGACCCCCCCCCCCCTAAACCTCGGACAGGAGTATTCCAGTACAGCATTAGAAGGAACTATAAAAATCAGTTGAAAAAAGGCTTAACTCATTAGACTGACAAACATACAAGTGGGCGTGGCCGCCGGGCCGTAATTTGTCTCTGATAAAAGTGAGGCAATATAAGTTTTTTGCGAGTGGTCTGGGGACCGCAAAATCGTGCATTCTGAGGATTTCCTGGACTCTTTCTAACATTGAAACACATTTGATTTTCAGCTATTTTTTCCGACAATTTTCTGGTTTCAAAGCAAATTTATAGATTTATTGTGATTTGAAAGTTTTAGGTAACTGGTTTTAGGAACAACATTACAAGACCGATATGTAGGATATAGCAAACATCGTTTTTCTCATAATAATTAATACCGGATCTGTCTGTTTTGTTCTGTTCTTGTGTTGTATTGTGTTTAGACTTTGTGATTTTTTAGGACTGGATTTACATATAGTGACAGTGCAGTATTATACTTTAATACTGCGTAAGTCAACACTAGGGACCTTGTGCTATGGTATTAATGATTCTTTCATTGTTGAAAATCCTCCCACGACTATCAAGATAAAGAACAGGAATAAAAATCCTGACCATTGATACTGAGTATTTTTTCTATGCATTGACATTGTGTACGATTTATTCCCTTGCACGTATCCATATTCCTTTATTTCCTATTAAAGAGTCTGAACCTGGCCAAGTCCAAGGTCAACCCTTCAATGTAAAAGGTCATAAGGCAATATATTGTATTTTTTAAAAACTGATTTGAAGCCATGAGATTGGTGGGCGGTCTTACTTCAATTTTAATCATGTCAGCTATCTAATTTTATCTTCTCTACAAAAAAGCCAGTTTTGTATTCTTTGATATTAAGTTCAATTCTCCATGAAGAAACGTATCTCCTTAAAATGTTTTCTCGCACAATATTTAGACATCGGTTCGTGGACATGCAACATTGTCAAACGACACATTTACAAATGAAAATCAACACTAAGACTATATACTTAGTAGTCACAAAGTATAACAATATATGAACAAAATACAAAACCGGCTACAATTAAGACATGTGGATCACGAAAAACATGCAGGGCGAAATCTTGCATCTTGCAATACACTTGCTGTGAAAACAATTTGATATGAAAACAAGCTTTTGTTTCTTTTTTTTTAAATTTCCAGCATGAGGCATTTGCCTCTATGTAGTTACGGCCCTGGTCACCGGGTTCTCTTCACTCTTTCTTTACTAATTAGTGTTTCTCCGGCAAGGATTTTTCTGATCTAGACTTGCTTTAAACTGTAGAATGATGGGTTTAATCTCATTATCTGTACTGCTCATACAATGTTGTAAATCACCTACCGTAATTTTCTCTCATCATTGTCTGATATAGTATTTTACTGCATATTAGTGCTTTAATATTTCAATCAAAGCAGAAGAAATTTATAATTAGTTAGACATGGAATCTTTATGTATATATATATATGTAGTCGTAGTGCTTTTTCAAAGTTTAGATGTGGTGTAGCACCATTAAAAATTGAAACTGGTCGATATGAAAGAAAAAATCTAGACGAAAGAGTCTGTTTTAACTGCAATATTTTAGAGGATGAAAAACATGTACTTTTAAATTGTCCCTTGTATGAAGATCTAAGACATGCTCTTTTTATTGATATATTGTGTCAAAATGATATGTTTTTAAACTTGTCTGATGAAGAAAAATCTATATATATGTTTAAAAATACCAATATTTGTAATATTGTTGCCAAAACCTGCAATAACATTTTAACAAGGAGAAACAGTATTTTATATCATTAACTACTGTATTTGTAGTATTTTATAAAATGAATAAGTATTTCGTGTATTTTAATAGTCTCTCATAATTCTTTTAAGAATGGCACATACATGTATTTAATTGTTTTAACTATGTTTACTGTATAATTAATTTTATAATTGTATCTTGTTTTAATCATGTTGTATGTGGTGAGACTTTAATAAACTATTGAATCTGAATCTATATATGTAAACATACAAATTTGTAATTAAATTGTAGACCTTAGATATTCAAAATAACAAGAATAATAATTAAATGACAAGGAGAAAAACTCATTGTTTTCGATTCCATTTTTGTTCATTAATTTTTCAACAAATAATCAAAGCTGTTAAACTACTTTTGGGTAACAGATTTTGCATTTCATTTTTTTTTTTTAAGTTTGCATTCTAGAAATAAATTATACTCTATAAGTTTTGTACACTTCAAATTTTATATATTTAGTATACAGTCTTGCTTTAAAGTTTGTTAAACATCAATAACTTTATCAAACCGTCTTTGAATTTTATGAAACTTTGGAAGAAGCTTTTATGATATTTTGGTAACGTTTGAAAGCACAAATATTTGTCTTCTTCGTTTTCTTCGTTATCATGCTAAGTCGAACGATTTGCTTCTTATACTATTTCTAAAGAATATTTTGCCGATAACCGGATTGGTTGTTGTACCAACATCTCCTTTTAAACATATTTTACAACTACTAGTTTGGATATATTTCCCTACAACTATGGACCAGATTTCTAATCAACACAATAGATAAATTAAAGACTTCAACAAATTAGACCCTTAAGTATGTTGTTTTACATGAGTTTTAAATGACAGAAATTATACCTCGCTATTTTTTTTTGCTACCGGGTGCTTCGTTCTTCGAATTAATACTAGCAGGTCCTCTGCTCTGTGCCGAGGTCCAGGTGATACACTATGCTATGCCATTGTAAGGACACGTTGACGTTGTGTGTAAAATACCACAAAGGTTTGATTATGCTTCGCAAAAAAACCCAACACCCAACCACTTTAAAGGAGCAATAGCTGTCAAATTGATGTTCACTGATTTGACTCAATTTCTTATATTTGATTTATAAAAATGTATTTATTCAAATTACAGAAAAAGTATTGAATAACCAGTTTACAGGGCATGGGCTCGATAATATATAGCTTTTTCTCGTGTTAAGTTTAGTCTAGACGTTATCTAATTAATTTCCGAGTTGACATTCGAAGACCGTCGATGGTCAAATGATAAGTTATATAAACACAAATACAGAAATAAATAAAAATCGAACTCATGCAAATTGAATTCTAGATCTGTTTAATTTCATTTGAGGTCAAGTTAAACACTGGCTGCTTAAATAAAACGAATCATTATTTCACTACATTACTTCCTGCAAACTCTAAAAAATCGTATTTTTGATTTTTTGTATATATCTATGAATTAGCTAGTGCCCCTTTTAAGAATTTTAGTATATATATTTGTAATGGTAATTTAAAAATTATTAGTTAAGAAATTCATTCACAACGTGTGATAGAAAAGAAAAAGACAGCCTATTCTTTCGAGATTAATGAATGAAAGTCAATTTATCACAATAAGAGTTAGTCCCGGTACCATTCAAGTTGATATCGTGTACGATCAACTCCCCCACTAAGAATGATACACATCTCCTTTGCATGGATGCTATCGATGTTTAAATGGTGTTGCATTGAATTGCTCGCCATTCATGTTTCTCGGAAATGACCATGGGTCTGAGGCGGATTTTTTTTATAGCTCGTTCTTATGTTGTATTGTTACACCACTGTCCCAGGTTAGGAGAGAATCTGAATGCCGCTAAAATGTTAAAACCGCCACATTCTGTATTTTCCTGCCTGCCATGAGTCTGTAGTTTAATGGATGTCGTTTTTTGATGTGTTGCATATTTGTTTTTCTTTCATTTTTTGTACATCAATAGGACCGTTAGTTTTCTCGTTTAAAATGTTCTACACTTGTCATGCCGGGTCTTTTTATAGCTGACCATGTCATATGTGCTTTGCTCATTGTCGAAGGCCGTACAGTGAACTTTAGTTGTTGTCATTGGTCTCTTGTGGAGAGTTGTCTCATTGGCAATCATGCAATAACCCAACCAAGAGCAGACAGCAGCCGAAGGCCACCAAGAGGTCTGCGAGGCATCGAGAAACTTGCTCAATCTGGCTCCTAAATAAAAATGTAGTTCAGTGATAAGGGACGTCATACTCAACTCCGAAATATATACAAGTAGCTAAAATTAAAAATCATATGGACCGTTTCAATTTACCGTATGAAATGAATATTTTGTATTTTGAAAAATTCATCCGAACTATGCGTTTTTTAACAGTATATTTTAAAAGGGGTTAGAATGACTTTGTTTGGTGGATGTCGTATAATTTACCATACCATCTGTTGATTAATTTTTACTACATTACATGTAATGGTATTGAATTTCTAAAATGGTTTCAGAATAGAAAGAGAATAAGCCCAGAATCTGATGCAAAATTTTGGTGCGAGAATAACCTCGACAAAGATGCATGCTACAAGAAGCATATATCCAATTATAAAGGTAAATAGTAAATTAATGTTAAGAGTAAAACATAAGGGGATGCATGTCAATATTGACTGACTTTTATTAGACGATAGAGCTCAGTTTTACCAACACAAAATCTGTTAGATTCTGTTGTCCTGTAGAGATGATTTAACAGCCAGAAAAGCATGATCGGTTCTAAGATACGTGGCTAAGCACGAAGAGTGCTAAACGCAATTATTTTAAAGTAGCCAGTTGACACAACCACTATATTACGGAATAAAGTCTACGAATGCCATACATTTAACAACTATTATCAGGTAGATCTGAACTGGCCTAGAAAACTAATCCTTTTATCAAGCCTATGGGAATGTCAGAAATGGAAGAAGAAAAAGGTTTACATGTTTGCAGACTGCTATACAGACAGTTGTTTAAAAGTGTGATGTAGCTATTTTGTTTTAGCTATATTATTGATGAATAATTATGTTACTTTGAATTTTAGATGTCGCCGAAAATAAATTTCGAAAACAAAGAACAAATAAAAAAAAATAGTTTCAAATATGTCATCATCATATAAGACACAGTACTTTTAACCCGCAAACACTATTTCATTAATTCACAGAAGTAAATTGACAAGAAAATTCCAAGACTCCAAGTCTTCGCGATAAACTTTAAAATCAACAGGCCAGACGTTCTATTTTACAAACATATATTGGTCTGCTTTGGTAATTTTTACATCCTGAAAACAATTTGACAATCCTGGACTATGTGGCCTGTGCTTTAGGGTGAACAATGGAATCCAATATTTCAAAAAACAAACATGCCAAAATTACGACACAGAAAACGAAAGATCGGATAACACATTTAACCATAAAAAAAAAGATCGAGTAAAATCCTTTGATCTCAAAGTGTATCTTTCTTCACCAATAGCGCTTATAGGAGACTCAGGCATTGTGTGGAAAAAAATTGTCAAATTGTATGATTGAGGTTGTGTTTATTGTACATCATGATTGTAGTGCTCTATTTCGTAGTATTTGTACATTACACATTACCAACACAGCAAACATAATGTTGAATATGTTATTTTTCAATAATAGGTTTTGGAGTTTTTTCATCGAGAAGTATAAAAAAAGGCGAGTCGGAGAAAGAATAGAACCGAAGGCCGCAGCTGAAAAGGAGAAACAGTATAAAAAGAGCCAAAGAAATGAAAACCCAAGATGCTACATGTATTATTTCAAGTTTAATGGCAACACCAAGTGGTAAATATTGCTAAAGCTGACAATAATATGTAAAAGATAAAAAAAAAAACAACAAACGTTTCAGCATTTTAAGTTAATAAGGGACCATCGTTCTGTTGAAAGACTTAATTTAGGATATTTGTTTTCTTGCTATTATTTTTAAAAGTTAAAAGTTGGGTATGTGATAACGAACAATTATTCAGCATCTTTTCCACAGAAACGAACAGCTATATGTCACCGTACGGTCTTGCACAATCAGCAAAACCCATTACGCATTTTTCGCTATAAAAGGCTCCGAAATCACAAAAACTTGCGTGAGTCAAGCCTCTAGCAAATAGTCATGTTTACAGTTAGCAAGCAACACACACCAAACCAATAACATAAAATGCACTACAAACGTAACTATTTTAATGATAATAAATCGTTGTGTTTAATGATATCTTAATAGACTGTTTGATCCTCGCCAGTGATTTTCCTAATATTCAACAATATAAAAAACGACTATATATGTATTGGAGAATTGGTCAGAAGTAGTGGATTCGTAAACGATAATCAACGAGCGACTTTAGTCGCGAGTTGAATATCGTTTTCGAATCCACTACTTCTTTTCAATTCTCTAATTTAACCCATTAAAACGACTATCTGTTTCATGATCTTACATTGAATCAACGAAATTTCATGAAAATTATTTTGTATTTTGTCTTTTTTATTCTCTAATATCTGGAAATGGTTAGATCCACACGCTTCACATTTATATCTAACTTAATATAAGTTTAATTTAACTTAAATCGGTTGTTATCTACCCTTATTAATTCTAGATTGTATACTTGTAAATAATTATTTCATTCAATGTTTAATAATTACATATTTTTGATATTGATTATGTTTTAGTTTTCATAATTTATTCAAAAAGACATATAATTATTATACGGATATTTGTATAATCTTGTTTGGAAAGTTAAAATAAAATAGTTACCAACTATGAAAACCTTGAATGTTTACATATAAAGTATTTAGCAACCAACTGAGCATGCCAATAGTGTTAAAACAGTTCATTTCTTTTGTTTTAGATATTAATGATTAAATAATTTTTGTTTTGTTTTAGATAGATCGGATATACAACCTATATTCAAACGGACTAAGCTTACATATAAATGCCACATTAAAACCAACTCACAAGATTCTAGTTGATGACAAATTGAAAACTCTGATTCGTCTTAATTGAACAATAATTAGGTCTTTCCACCTTTCCGTGGAAAGACCTATTGGATTTCTTCTGATTATTATTATATTAGGTCTTTCAACCTTTTAGTTGAAAGACCTATAGGGTTTGTTCTGATTATTAGGTCTTTCCACCTTTCCGTGGAAAGACCTATTGGATTTCTTCTGATTATTAGGTCTTTCCACTTTTCCGTGGAAAGACCTATTGTATTTGTTCTGATTATTATTATTTTTTTTTCTTCCGCCTAAATTTTTTTCTTGCGTAGTATTGATGTTTCAAAAGATGTCGCTTAGATATTTGGAATATGATGTCGTATAGTTTATACGCTTTTAAAATTTACAACTGCGTAACAAAATACTTTACGTTGTAAGAGTTATCTTCCCAAACACTGTTTTTCTTGTGGCCACTACTCCTTCGCAAACGTAAAAGATTACGACAAATTTATTTTACCAAACTGCTCGTTACTTCTTCAGGATTAGGCAATTCATTTGGACCGAAGCTATCTGGAGACTCCATATGAGAGTTATTTCCCCTTATGCATTTGATATAAGTAATATGCGTTTCTAACTGGTAAACCATAAGTGATAGAGACCTAGGGTCTCTTGATTTGAGATCCTTGGTCCAAAAAAATTAAAATAAGGTCAAGGTCAAAGGTCAAGGTCATATTCTAAAATTTGATTTTGGCTTATTTTCACTTATTTTCAAATACCGTATGACATATCGACAAATATTTTTTCCTAAATTGTTAGTTGTGACATGTCCTTACTTGTATATTTTGGTTGAAAGGGTGCGCATACAATAAATGGGAGTTTTTGTCCATCTTACATTTAGAATTACGCGTAAAGTGGTATTACTCATTAACCAAACATATTAAAGACCTTGGGTCTTATGATTTAAGGTCCTTGGTTTGTGACCTTGAAATTGAGGTCAAGGTCATAGGTTAAAAGGACGTTCTAGATTTTGACCTTTGCTTTAAATTCATATAAATACATCATAAAGCCATAGGAACTAACATTTTAAACTGATTTTTCATATTTCAATATCAAAATAGCTCTTTACTAGTGGAAAGACCTTCAATTGTTCTCTGAACAATTGGTTTTTAATTATTATTATTATTAGGTCTTTCCACTTTTCCGTGGAAAGACCTATTGAATTTGTTCTGATTATTATTAGGTCTTTCCACCTTTCCGTGGAAAGACCTATTGTATTTGTTCTGATTATTATTAGGTCTTTCCACTTTTCCGTGGAAAGACCTATTGAATTTGTTCTGATTATTAGGTCTTTCCACCTTTCCGTGGAAAGACCTATTGAATTTGTTCTGATTATTATTATTTTTTTTTTTTTTTTTTTTTTTCTTCCGCCTAAATGTTTTCTTGCGTAGTATTGATGTTTCAAAAGATGTCGCTTAAATATTTGGAATATGTTGTCGTTTAGTTTATACGCTTTAAAAATTTACAACGACATAACAAAATACTTTACGTTGTAAGAGTTATCTCCCCAAACACTGTTTTTCTTGTGGCCACTACTCCTTCGCAACCGTAAAAGATTACGACAAATTTATTTTACCAAATTGCTCGTTACTTCTTCAGGATTAGGATATTTATTTGGACCGAAGCTATCCGGAGACTCCATATGAGAGTTATTTCCCCTTATGCATTTGATATAAGTGATATGCGTTTTTAACTGGTAAACCATAAGTGATATAGGCCTACGGTCTTCAGATTTGAGGTCCTTGGTCTAAAAAAATGAAAATGAGGTCAAGGTCAAAGGTCAAGGTCATATTCTAAATTTTGATTTTGGCTTATTTTCACTTTTTTTCAAATACCGTATGACATATCGACAAATAATTATTCATAAATTATAAGTTGCAACATGTCCTTACTTGTATATTTTGGTTGAAAGGGTGCGCATACAATAAATGGGAGTTTTTGTCCATCTTACATTTAGAATTACGCGTAAAGTAATAATACTCATTAACCAAACATATTAAAGACCTAGGGTCTTTTGATTTAAGGTCCTTGGTTTGTGACCTTGAAATTGAGGTCAAGGTCATAGGTTAATATGACGTTCTAGATTTTGACCTTTGCTTTAAATTCATATAAATACATCATAAAGCCATAGGAACTAACATTTTAAACTGATTTTTCATATTTCAATATCAAAATAGATCTTTACTAGTGGAAAGACCTACAATTGTTCTCTGAACAATTGGTTTTTAATTATTATTTTTTTTTTTTTTCTTCCGCCTAAATTTTTTTCTTGCGTAGTTTTTAAGTTACAAAAGGTGTCGCTTAGATATTTGGAATATGATGTCGTAGAGTTTATACGCTTTAAAAATTTACAACTGCGTAACAAAATACCTTACGTTGAAAGAGTTATCTCCCCAAACACTGTTTTTCTTGTGGCCACTACTCCTTCGCAACCGTAAAAGATTACGACAAATTTATTTTACCAAATTGCTCGTTACTTCTTCAGGATTAGGATATTCATATGGACCGAAGTTATACGGAGACTCCATATGAGAGTTATTTCCCCTTATGCATTTGATATAAGTGATATGCGTTTCTAACTGGTAAACGAGCAGTGATATAGGCCTAGGGTCTTTGGATTTAAGTTCCTTGGTCCAATAAAATGAAAAAAAGGTCAAGGTCAAAGGTCAAGGTCATAATCTAAATTTTGATTTTGGCTTATTTTCACTTATTTTCAACAACCGTGAAAGATATTGAGAAATTATTTTTACTAAATTGTGAGTTGCGACATGTTGTAACTCATAAATTTTGGTTGGAAGGGTGCGTAAACAATAAATGAGAGTTTTCGCCCATCTTATATTTAAAATCACGCTTAAAGTGATATAACTCATTAACCATAATTATAACAGACCTAGGGTCTTTTTATTTGAGGTCCTTGGTTGGTGACCTTGAAATTGAGGTCCAAGGTCAAAGGTTAATAGGACGTTCTAGATTTTGACCTTTGCTTTAAATTCATATTTATACATTATAAAGTCATAGGAACTGACATTTTAGATTAATTTTTAATATTTTGATAATAAAATAGATCTTTACTTGTGGAAAGACCTTCAATTGTTCTTTGAACAATTGGTTTTTAATTATTTTTTTTTTTTTTCTTCCGCCTAAATTTTTTTCTTGCGTAGTATTGATGTTTTTAAAGATGTTGCTTAGATATTTGGAATATGATGTCGTATAGTTTATACGCTTCAAAAATTTACAACTGCGTAACAAAATACTCTACGTTGTAAGAGTTATCTCCCCAAACACTGTTTTTCTTGTGGCCACTACTCCTTCGCAACCGTAAAAGATTACGACAAATTTATTTTACCAAATTGCTCGTTACATCTTCAGGATTAGGATATTCATTTGAACCGAAGCTTTATGGAGACTCCATATGAGAGTTATACCCCTTTTCCATTTAATTAAGTGATATCCATTTCCAACTGGTAAACCATAAGTGATAGAGACCTAGGGTCTCTTGATTTGAGATCCTTGGTCCAAATAAATTAAAATAAGGTCAAGGTCAAAGGTCAAGGTCACATTCTAAATTTTGATTTTGGCTTATTTTTACTAGTTTTCAAAACCTTATAACATATCAACATCTTATTTTCACTAAATTGTTAGTTGCGACATGCCGTTACTTATAAATTTTGGTTGAAAGAGTGCGTAAACAATAAATAGGAGTTTTCGCCCATCTTATATTTAGAATTATGAGTAAAGTGATATAACTCATTTACCATACATAATAAAGACCTAGGGTCTTTTGATTTGAGATCCTTGGTTTATGACCTTTAATTTGAGGTCAAGGTCATAGGTAATTTGCACGTTCTAGATTTTGACCTTTGCTTTTAATTCATATTTATACATCATAAAGGCATAGGAAATAACATTTAATACTGATTTTTAATATTTTGATAACAAAATAGATATTGACTGGTGGAAAGACCTTCCTTCAATTGTTCTCTGAACAATTGGTTTTTAATTTTTTTTTTTTTTCTTCCGCCTAATTTTTTTTCTTGCCTAGTATTGATGTTTCAAAAGATGTCGCTTAGATATTTGGAATATGATGTCGTATAGTTTATACGCTTTAAAAATTTACAACTGCGTAACAAAATACTTTACGTTGTAAGAGTTATCTCCCCAAACACTGTTTTTCTTGTGGCCACTACTCCTTCGCAACCGTAAAAGATTTCGACAAATTTATTTTACCAAATTGCTCGTTACTTCTTCAGGATTAGGCAATTCATTTGGACTGAAGTTATACGGAGACTCCATATGAGAGTTATTTCCCCTTATGCATTTGATATAAGTGATATGCGTTTCTAACTGGTAAACCATCAGTGATATAGGCCTAGGGTCTTTGGATTTAAGTTCCTTGGTCCAAAAAAATGAAAATAAGGTCAAGGTCAAAGGTCAAGGTCATATTCTAAATTTTGATTTTGGCTTATTTTCACTTATTTTCAACAACCATGAAAGATATTGACAAATTATTTTTACTAAATTGTGAGTTGCGACATGTTGTTACTTATAAATTTTGGTTGGAAGGGTACGTAAACAATAAATGAGAGTTTTCGCCCATCTTATATTTAAAATCATGCCTAAAATGATATAACTCATTTACCATACATATTACAGACCTAGGGTCTTTTTATTTGATGTTCTTGGATGGTGACCTTGAAATTGAGGTCAAGGTCAAAGGTTAATAGGACGTTCTAGATTTTGACCTTTGCTTTAAATTCATATTTATACATTATAAAGTCATAGGAACTGACATTTTAGATTGATTTTTAATATTTTGATAATAAAATAGATCTTTACTTGTGGAAAGACCTTCAATTGTTCTTTGAACAATTGGTTTTTAATTATTATTTTTTTTTTTTTTTATTCTTCCGCCTAATTCTTTTCTTGCATAGTATTGATGTTTCAAAAGATGTCGCTTAGATATTTGGAATATGATATCGTAAAGCGTATGCACTTTTAAAACTGACCACTGCGTAACCAAATACTTTACGTTGTAAGAGTTATCTCCCCAAACACTGTTTTTCTTGTGGCCACTACTCCTTCGCAACCATAAAAGATTACGACAAATTTATTTTACCAAATTGCTCGTTACATCCTCAGGATGTTCTGTTTTATTTTGACCGAAGCCGTATAGAGACTCCATATGAGAGTTAGTTCCCCTTTTGTATTTGAAATTTTGAAATGTATTTTAAACTGGAAAACCATAAGTGATAGAGACCTAGGGTCTTTTGTTTTGAGATCATTGGTCCAAAAAAATGAAAATTAGGTAAAGGTCAAAGGTCAAGGTCATATTCTAAATTTTGATTTTGGCCTATTATCACTAATTTTCATTAACCTTATAAGATACCGACAAATTATTTTTACTAAATTGTTAGTTGCGACATGTCGTAACTTATATATTTTGGTTAAAAGGGTGTGTAGACATAAAATGGGAGTTTTTGCCCCTCCTATATTAAGAATTAAACGTAAAGTGATATAACTCATTAACTATACATATTACAGACCTAGGGTCTTTTTATTTGGGGTCCCTGGTTTATGACCTTGAAATATAGGTCAAGGTCATCAGTAAATTTGACGTTCTAGATTTTGACCTTTGCTCAAAATTCATATTTATACATCATTAAGCCATAGGAACTGACATTTTCAACTGAATTTTAATATTTTCATATCAAAATAGATCCTTATTGGTGGAAAGACCTTCAATTGTTCTCTGAACAATTGGTTTTTAATTAGGTCTTTCCACTTTTCTGTGGAAAGTCCTATTGTATTTGTTCTGATTATTATTATTATTATTTTTTTCTTCCGCCAAATTTCGAAATTTTTGTTTCGCATTATGTCGCTTAGATTTTTTTTTGTATAGTATCGTACAGTTTTTACGCTTTTAAATTTCACCCTGCTAAGACGAACCATTTTCTTTGTAAGAGTTATCTCCCTATTCACTGTTTATCATGTGTGTGCATCTCCTTCGTAACAAAAAAAGATATCGACAAAATTCTTTTTACAAATTGTTCGTTACATCCTCAGAAAATTTTGGCTAATTTGAATCGAAGCGATTCGATGAAATTTTATAGGAGTTATCTATCTTTACGGAATAAATTTGTCGGTATGTTTTTTTAACTCATAAACCGTTAACCGTCTAACCCTGGAATGTTTTTATTTGAGTCCCCTGATTTCTAACTTAGAAAATTAGGTCAAGGTCAAAGGTCAAGGTCATATTTTAGATTTTCATATGTCTTTGATTTCCCTATAATTCTTGAATGGTTATAGATACAGAAAATTTAAGCAGTGAAAAATGTTAAGGACTTCAAGGGGAAACTTTGTTACATTATGACTATATTGGTTTTACCATTGTGTAAGGGACATAATCCCCATTGATGGTTTATATAAAGCCATTATTAGACAAAACTCTTAAACAAAATGACCTTTACCCATAGGGTCTTTTGCGATGATATTGTGAAGCAATGACCTTGACAAAGGTCACAAGGTCAAAGGTCAAGGTCATGTACATATGTGATTTGGGGCACTACTTGAAGAGTTTTATGTGTGTTTGCCTGCAAACCAACCAACCAACCAACCAACCAACCAACCAATCAATCAATCAATAAATCAATCAATCAATCAATCAATCATGATCATGATCAATCAACCAATAATGATCATGATCAATCAATCAATCATGTTTCCGTCTCATGTGTTTATCATAGGGTTCAAGATCTGACCCTATCCAACGTGTTTAACCAACCAACCAACCAACCAACTAATCAATCAATCATGATCATGATCAATCAATCATGATCATGATCAATCAATCAATCATGTATCCGTCTCATGTGTTTAATATACGGTCCAAGATCTTCTTTGTTTCTTTTTCGCTGTTTCAACTGACCCTATCCAACGTCTTTAACCAACCAACCAACCAACCAACCAACCAACTGATCAATCAATCAATCAATCAATCAATCATGATCATGATCAATCAATCATGTATCCGTCTCATGTGTTTAATATACGGTCCAAGATCTTCTTTGTTTCTTTTTCGCTGTTTCAACTGACCCTATCCAACGTGTTTAACCAACCAACCAACCAACTAATCAATCAATCAATCAATCAATCAATCAATCAATCAACCAACCAACCAATCAATCAATCAATCAATCAATCATGATCAATCAATCATGTATCCGTCTCATGTGTTTAATATACGGTCCAAGATCTTCTTTGTTTCTTTTTCGCTGTTTCAATTGACCCTATCCAACGTGTTTAACCAACCAACCAACTAATCAATCAATCAATCAATCAATTATGATCATGATCAATCAATCATGTTTCATGAAAAATTGAAATTTAATATTGTTATTGCGTCACTTCTGAAAAAAAATCCACATGTACTCTGAAACTACAAGTACAATCGACCTCAAAATTTGCAGTCAGCAGGGCATACATGTACTTAAAGTTTATAAAAAAACTTGGTGCAGATATCTCTCAAAGCTTTTCCTAGAGAAAAGAAATGGCAATGCCGTAAAAATCGCTTGCAAGGTCCGTAAATCTCAGTAAAAACCTACAATAAAATGTCCGCTCCGAGATTGAAATACTAATCTGTGTTACAAACAGGTGCTGAAAAATGTACAATATCAGAAAATAATCAATAAATGTGTTTTAAAGTTACACCGGATCAATTAAATCCAAAACATGCACTGACGGGAACTGTGATCAAAATGTCAATTTCCTACAATGACAAAAGAAATTACATTGTGTACATTCCATCTCTATAGATGTTGTCTGTTTAACGTCCCCACCTAAAAAGAAATAAAAAGACTAAGTTTTTCTTAATATAAAGCCGCGTCACGTGGTGTCTCCTCAATCTGGCGCGCGCGCTGTACCTAAAATAAAATAAAAACTTTCCAAACTAAACATGAAACTTCTCCGGTAACAATAATATAGACCCCATACAGAAACAAACAAACAAGCAAACAATTAAACAAACAAACAAACAAACAAACAAACACCCCCCCCCCCCCCCCCAAATTCAATTAATTCTAAAGGGGGAAAGACCACCTACAATTGCTTTTTTAAAGCAATTGATTTATATTTGTTTTTGTTCTGATTATTATTTTTTTTTTCTTCCGCCACTTTTTGTTCTTGCGATAAATGTTTGTTTCGCAATATGTCGCTTAGATATTTCTCACATGGTATCGTATAGTTCATGCGCTTTTAAATTTTACCCTGCTAAGCCGAACCATTTTCTTAGTAAGAGTTATCTCCCCTTTCACTGTTTATCATCAGAGTGCATCTCCTCCGTAACCGTAGAAAAATGCGACAAATTTATTTTATAAAATTGCTCGTTATATCCTTCACATGATTTGTCCTATTTTAACCGAAGCGATATGAACACTCCATATGAGAGTTATTCCCCCTTTTGCATTTGATATTAGTAATATGGATTTCTAACTGGTAAACCATAGGTAATAGAGACCTAGGGTCTTTTGATTTAAGGTCCTTGGTCCAAAAAAATGAAAATTAGGTCAAGGTCAAAGGTCAAGGTCATATTATAAATTTTTGATTTTGGCTTATTTTCACTTTTCTTCAAAAACCGTATAACATATCGACATGTTATTTTTATTAAAATATTAGTTACGACATGTCGTAACTTATAAATTTTGGTTGAAAGGGTGCGTAAACAATAAATGGGAGTTTTCGCCCATCTTGTATTTAGAATTATGCATAAAGTGATATAACTCATTATCCATACATATTATAAGACCTTGCATCTTTTAATTTGAGGTCCTTGGTTTGTGACCTTGAAAATGAGCTCAAGGTCATTGGTTAATAGGACGTTCTAGATTTTGACCTTTGCTTTAAATTCCTATTTAAATTTCACCCTGCTAAGGCGCACCATTTTCTTTGACCTTATACAAAAGGTAAGGTTACAAATGACCTTGAAAAATGACTACCAGAAGTGACCTTGAGAAAACCGGAAGTAACCTGTTTTGCAATTTTTTCATATAAAAGTACTCAGAATCCATATATTTTGTCATATAGATACTTAAACTGATAACTGAAGACTAAAAATGACTTCCAACAAACCGGAAGTGGCCAATTATCTCCCATTCTACATACAAAAGTATATAGAAACTATTTATTTTTGGAATCAGTGTGAAAGAAGCTATCATATGAGACCGGTAGTGACAATCGTTTCACTGGAAATAACATATTATCTCCCTTATATCACTCATTAATATAATTAAACCATTATTTATTGCATCAGTATGAAGAAACTATCTTATCAAAATTTCTTTGGTGTGGAAAGACTTTCAATTGTTCTCTGAACAATTGGTTTTTAATTTTTTTTTTTTTTTCTTCCGCCTAATTTTGTTATTGCGATAAACATTTGTTTCGCAATATGTCGCTTTGATATTTGGTATATGATATCGAACAGTTTATGCGCTTTTGAAATTTACCCTGCGTAACCGAATACTTTTCTTTGTAGGAGTTATCTCCCCAAACACTGTTTTCCTTGTGCTCACAACTCCTTCGCAACCGTAAAAGATAACAACAAATTTATTTTACAAAATTGCTCGTTATATCCTTTGCATGATTTATCCTATTTTGACTGAAGCAATATGACCGCTCCATATGAGAGTTATTTCCCCTTATGCATCTGATATAAGCGATATGCATTTCTATCTTATAAACTTATAAGTGATAGAGACCTAGGATCTTTTGATTTGAGGTCCTTGGTCCAAAAAAATGAAAATTAGGTCAAGGTCAAAGGTCAAGGTCATATTCTAATATTTGAATTTGGCTTATTTTCACTTATATCCAAAGACCGTATAAGATATCAACAAATTATTTTTACTAAATTGTTAGTTGCGACATGTCGTAACACATAAATTTTTATTGCAAGGGCACGTTGAACGTAAAAGGGAGTTTTCTCCCCTCTTGTATTTAAAAATACGTGTTTGGTGATATAAGTCATTAACAAAATATAATTAAGACCTATGGTGTTTTGATTTGAGGTCCTTAGTTCATGACCTTGAAATTGATCTCAAGGTCATAGCTTAATTTGACGTTCTAGATTTTGACCTTTGCTTTTATTTTATATGTATACATGATAAAGCTATGAAACTTTTGGAAAAAGGTATCAAACCATTTAACCTTGAAAGAAACAACCGGAAGTGACCTTTTGTAAACCGGAAGTAGCAATTTTTTCTACTTTATTAATATAAAAGTATATAGAACCAGATATTTTTGGAATCAGTGTCAAGTAAATATTCAAATATAATCGTAAGTAACATTTTTCAAACCGGAAGTAACAAATTATCTCCCTTATTTAAAAAAAATGTATGGAAACCAAATATTTTTGGAATCAGCGTACTAGAAGCTATCATTTGACAATTGAAATGACATTTTAAACTTAGTTTCACAACTTTCATATCAAAATACATTGTTTTGATGGAAAGACCTTCAATTGTTCTCTGAACAATTGGTTTTTAATTATTTTTTTTTTTCTTCCGCCAAATTTTGTTCTTGCGATAAATGTTTGTTTCGCAATATGTCGCTTAGATTTTTTTCATATTGTATCGTATAGTTTATGCGCTTTTAAATTTCACCCTGCTAAGCCGAACCATTTTCTTTGTAAGAGTTATCTCCCTATTCACTGTTTGTCATGTGTGTGCATCTCCTTCGTAACAAAATAAGAAAGCGACACAATTCTTTTTACAAATTGTTCGTTACATCCTCAGGAAATTTTGGCTAATTTGGATTGAAGCGATTCGATGAAATTTTATAGGAGTTATCTATCTTTACGGAATAAATTTGTCGGTATGTTTTTTTAACTCATAAACCATTAACCGTATAACCCTGGAATGTTTTTATTTGAGTCCCCTGATTCCTAACTTAGAAAATTAGGTCAAGGTCAAAGGTCAAGGTCATATTTTAGATTTTCATATGTCTTTGATTTTCCTATAATTCTTAAATGGTTATAGATACAGAAAATTTAAGCAGTGAAAATTGTTTAGTACTTCAAGGGGCAACTTTGTTACATTATGACTATATTGGTTTTACCATTGTGTAAGGGACATAATCCCCATTGATGGTTTATATAAAGCCATTATTAGACAAAACTCTTAAACAAAATGACCTTGACCCATAGGGTCTTTTGCAATGACATTGTGAAGCAATGACCTTGACAAAGGTCACAAGGTCAAAGGTCAAGGTCATGTACATATGTGATTTGGGGCACTACTTGAAGAGTTTTATGTGTGTTTGCCTGCCAATCAACCAATCAATCAATCAATCAATCAATCAATCATGATCATGATCAATCAACCAATAATGATCATGATCAATCAATCAATCAATCATGTTTCCGTCTCATGTGTTTATCATAGGGTTCAAGATCCTCTTTGTTTCTTTTTCGCTGTTTCAACTGACCCTATCCAACGTGTTTAACCAACCAACCAACCAACTAATCAATCAATCAATCAAACAATCAATCAATCGATCATGATCACGATCATGATCAATCAATCATGTTTCCGTCTCATGTGTTTAATATAGGGTCCAAGATCTTTGTTTCTTTTTCGCTGTTTCAATTGACGCTATCCAACGTGTTTAACCAATCAACCAACCAACCAACCAACCAACTAATCAATCATTCAATCAATCGATCATGATCATGATCATGATCATGATCAATCAATCATGTTTCCGGCTCATGTGTTTAATATAGGCTCCAAGATCTTTGTTTCTTTTTCGCTGTTTCAATTGACCCTATCCAACGTGTTTAACCAACCAACCAACTAATCAATCAATCAATCAATTAATCAATCAATCAATCATGATCATGATCATGATCAATCAATCATGTTTCCGTCTCATGTGTTTAATATAGGGTCCAAGATCTTCTTTGTTTCTTTTTCGCTGTTTCAATTGACCCTATCCAACGGGTTTAACCAACCAACCAACCAACCAACCAAACCAACCAACTAATCAATCAATCAATCAATCAATCAATCAATCAATTAATCATGATCATGATCAATCAATCATGTTTGATGAAAAAATTGAAATTTAATATTGTTCTTGCGTCACTTCTGAAAAAAAATTCACATGTACTCTGAAACTACAAGTACAATCGACCTCAAAATTTACAGTCAGCAGGGCATACATGTACTAAAAGTTTATAAAAAAACTTGGTGCAGATATCTCTCAAAGTTTTTCCTAGAGAAAAGAAATGGCAATGCCGTAAAAATCGCTTGCTAGGTCCGTAAATCTCAGTAAAAACCTACAATAAAATGTCCGCTCCGAGATTGAAATACTAATCTGTGTTACAAACAGGTGCTGAAAAATGTACAATATCAGAAAATAATCAATAAATGTGTTTTAAAGTTACACCGGATCAATTAAATCCAAAACATGCACTGACGGGAACTGTGATCAAAATGTCAATTTCCTACAATGACAAAAGAAATTACATTGTGTACATTCCATCTCTATAGATGTTGTCTGTTTAACGTCCCGACCTAAAGAGAAATAAAAAGACTAAGTTTTTCTTAATATAAAGCCGCGTCACGTGGTGTCTCCTCAATCTGGCGCGCGCGCTGTACCTAAAATAAAATAAAAACTTTCCAAACTAAACATGAAACTTCTCCGGTAACAATAATATAGACCCCATACAGAAACAAACAAACAAGCAAACAATTAAACAAACAAACAAACAAACAAACAAACACCCCCCCCCCCCCCCCCCCAAATTCAATTAATTCTAAAGGGGAAAGACCACCTACAATTGCTTTTTTAAAGCAATTGATTTATATTTGTTTTTGTTCTGATTATTATTTTTTTTTTCTTCCGCCACTTTTTGTTCTTGCGATAAATGTTTGTTTCGCAATATGTCGCTTAGATATTTCTCACATGGTATCGTATAGTTCATGCGCTTTTAAATTTTACCCTGCTAAGCCGAACCATTTTCTTAGTAAGAGTTATCTCCCCTTTCACTGTTTATCATCAGAGTGCATCTCCTCCGTAACCGTAGAAAAATGCGACAAATTTATTTTATAAAATTGCTCGTTATATCCTTCACATGATTTGTCCTATTTTAACCGAAGCGATATGAACACTCCATATGAGAGTTATTCCCCCTTTTGCATTTGATATTAGTAATATGGATTTCTAACTGGTAAACCATAGGTAATAGAGACCTAGGGTCTTTTGATTTAAGGTCCTTGGTCCAAAAAAATGAAAATTAGGTCAAGGTCAAAGGTCAAGGTCATATTATAAATTTTTGATTTTGGCTTATTTTCACTTTTCTTCAAAAACCGTATAACATATCGACATGTTATTTTTATTAAAATATTAGTTACGACATGTCGTAACTTATAAATTTTGGTTGAAAGGGTGCGTAAACAATAAATGGGAGTTTTCGCCCATCTTGTATTTAGAATTATGCATAAAGTGATATAACTCATTATCCATACATATTATAAGACCTTGCATCTTTTAATTTGAGGTCCTTGGTTTGTGACCTTGAAAATGAGCTCAAGGTCATTGGTTAATAGGACGTTCTAGATTTTGACCTTTGCTTTAAATTCCTATTTAAATTTCACCCTGCTAAGGCGCACCATTTTCTTTGACCTTATACAAAAGGTAAGGTTACAAATGACCTTGAAAAATGACTACCAGAAGTGACCTTGAGAAAACCGGAAGTAACCTGTTTTGCAATTTTTTCATATAAAAGTACTCAGAATCCATATATTTTGTCATATAGATACTTAAACTGATAACTGAAGACTAAAAATGACTTCCAACAAACCGGAAGTGGCCAATTATCTCCCATTCTACATACAAAAGTATATAGAAACTATTTATTTTTGGAATCAGTGTGAAAGAAGCTATCATATGAGACCGGTAGTGACAATCGTTTCACTGGAAATAACATATTATCTCCCTTATATCACTCATTAATATAATTAAACCATTATTTATTGCATCAGTATGAAGAAACTATCTTATCAAAATTTCTTTGGTGTGGAAAGACTTTCAATTGTTCTCTGAACAATTGGTTTTTAATTTTTTTTTTTTTTTCTTCCGCCTAATTTTGTTATTGCGATAAACATTTGTTTCGCAATATGTCGCTTTGATATTTGGTATATGATATCGAACAGTTTATGCGCTTTTGAAATTTACCCTGCGTAACCGAATACTTTTCTTTGTAGGAGTTATCTCCCCAAACACTGTTTTCCTTGTGCTCACAACTCCTTCGCAACCGTAAAAGATAACAACAAATTTATTTTACAAAATTGCTCGTTATATCCTTTGCATGATTTATCCTATTTTGACTGAAGCAATATGACCGCTCCATATGAGAGTTATTTCCCCTTATGCATCTGATATAAGCGATATGCATTTCTATCTTATAAACTTATAAGTGATAGAGACCTAGGATCTTTTGATTTGAGGTCCTTGGTCCAAAAAAATGAAAATTAGGTCAAGGTCAAAGGTCAAGGTCATATTCTAATATTTGAATTTGGCTTATTTTCACTTATATCCAAAGACCGTATAAGATATCAACAAATTATTTTTACTAAATTGTTAGTTGCGACATGTCGTAACACATAAATTTTTATTGCAAGGGCACGTTGAACGTAAAAGGGAGTTTTCTCCCCTCTTGTATTTAAAAATACGTGTTTGGTGATATAAGTCATTAACAAAATATAATTAAGACCTATGGTGTTTTGATTTGAGGTCCTTAGTTCATGACCTTGAAATTGATCTCAAGGTCATAGCTTAATTTGACGTTCTAGATTTTGACCTTTGCTTTTATTTTATATGTATACATGATAAAGCTATGAAACTTTTGGAAAAAGGTATCAAACCATTTAACCTTGAAAGAAACAACCGGAAGTGACCTTTTGTAAACCGGAAGTAGCAATTTTTTCTACTTTATTAATATAAAAGTATATAGAACCAGATATTTTTGGAATCAGTGTCAAGTAAATATTCAAATATAATCGTAAGTAACATTTTTCAAACCGGAAGTAACAAATTATCTCCCTTATTTAAAAAAAATGTATGGAAACCAAATATTTTTGGAATCAGCGTACTAGAAGCTATCATTTGACAATTGAAATGACATTTTAAACTTAGTTTCACAACTTTCATATCAAAATACATTGTTTTGATGGAAAGACCTTCAATTGTTCTCTGAACAATTGGTTTTTAATTATTTTTTTTTTTCTTCCGCCAAATTTTGTTCTTGCGATAAATGTTTGTTTCGCAATATGTCGCTTAGATTTTTTTCATATTGTATCGTATAGTTTATGCGCTTTTAAATTTCACCCTGCTAAGCCGAACCATTTTCTTTGTAAGAGTTATCTCCCTATTCACTGTTTGTCATGTGTGTGCATCTCCTTCGTAACAAAATAAGAAAGCGACACAATTCTTTTTACAAATTGTTCGTTACATCCTCAGGAAATTTTGGCTAATTTGGATTGAAGCGATTCGATGAAATTTTATAGGAGTTATCTATCTTTACGGAATAAATTTGTCGGTATGTTTTTTTAACTCATAAACCATTAACCGTATAACCCTGGAATGTTTTTATTTGAGTCCCCTGATTCCTAACTTAGAAAATTAGGTCAAGGTCAAAGGTCAAGGTCATATTTTAGATTTTCATATGTCTTTGATTTTCCTATAATTCTTAAATGGTTATAGATACAGAAAATTTAAGCAGTGAAAATTGTTTAGTACTTCAAGGGGCAACTTTGTTACATTATGACTATATTGGTTTTACCATTGTGTAAGGGACATAATCCCCATTGATGGTTTATATAAAGCCATTATTAGACAAAACTCTTAAACAAAATGACCTTGACCCATAGGGTCTTTTGCAATGACATTGTGAAGCAATGACCTTGACAAAGGTCACAAGGTCAAAGGTCAAGGTCATGTACATATGTGATTTGGGGCACTACTTGAAGAGTTTTATGTGTGTTTGCCTGCCAATCAACCAATCAATCAATCAATCAATCAATCAATCATGATCATGATCAATCAACCAATAATGATCATGATCAATCAATCAATCAATCATGTTTCCGTCTCATGTGTTTATCATAGGGTTCAAGATCCTCTTTGTTTCTTTTTCGCTGTTTCAACTGACCCTATCCAACGTGTTTAACCAACCAACCAACCAACTAATCAATCAATCAATCAAACAATCAATCAATCGATCATGATCACGATCATGATCAATCAATCATGTTTCCGTCTCATGTGTTTAATATAGGGTCCAAGATCTTTGTTTCTTTTTCGCTGTTTCAATTGACGCTATCCAACGTGTTTAACCAATCAACCAACCAACCAACCAACCAACTAATCAATCATTCAATCAATCGATCATGATCATGATCATGATCATGATCAATCAATCATGTTTCCGGCTCATGTGTTTAATATAGGCTCCAAGATCTTTGTTTCTTTTTCGCTGTTTCAATTGACCCTATCCAACGTGTTTAACCAACCAACCAACTAATCAATCAATCAATCAATTAATCAATCAATCAATCATGATCATGATCATGATCAATCAATCATGTTTCCGTCTCATGTGTTTAATATAGGGTCCAAGATCTTCTTTGTTTCTTTTTCGCTGTTTCAATTGACCCTATCCAACGGGTTTAACCAACCAACCAACCAACCAACCAACCAACCAACTAATCAATCAATCAATCAATCAATCAATCAATCAATTAATCATGATCATGATCAATCAATCATGTTTGATGAAAAAATTGAAATTTAATATTGTTCTTGCGTCACTTCTGAAAAAAAATTCACATGTACTCTGAAACTACAAGTACAATCGACCTCAAAATTTACAGTCAGCAGGGCATACATGTACTAAAAGTTTATAAAAAAACTTGGTGCAGATATCTCTCAAAGTTTTTCCTAGAGAAAAGAAATGGCAATGCCGTAAAAATCGCTTGCTAGGTCCGTAAATCTCAGTAAAAACCTACAATAAAATGTCCGCTCCGAGATTGAAATACTAATCTGTGTTACAAACAGGTGCTGAAAAATGTACAATATCAGAAAATAATCAATAAATGTGTTTTAAAGTTACACCGGATCAATTAAATCCAAAACATGCACTGACGGGAACTGTGATCAAAATGTCAATTTCCTACAATGACAAAAGAAATTACATTGTGTACATTCCATCTCTATAGATGTTGTCTGTTTAACGTCCCGACCTAAAGAGAAATAAAAAGACTAAGTTTTTCTTAATATAAAGCCGCGTCACGTGGTGTCTCCTCAATCTGGCGCGCGCGCTGTACCTAAAATAAAATAAAAACTTTCCAAACTAAACATGAAACTTCTCCGGTAACAATAATATAGACCCCATACAGAAACAAACAAACAAGCAAACAATTAAACAAACAAACAAACAAACAAACAAACACCCCCCCCCCCCCCCCCCAAATTCAATTAATTCTAAAGGGGGAAAGACCACCTACAATTGCTTTTTTAAAGCAATTGATTTATATTTGTTTTTGTTCTGATTATTATTTTTTTTTTCTTCCGCCACTTTTTGTTCTTGCGATAAATGTTTGTTTCGCAATATGTCGCTTAGATATTTCTCACATGGTATCGTATAGTTCATGCGCTTTTAAATTTTACCCTGCTAAGCCGAACCATTTTCTTAGTAAGAGTTATCTCCCCTTTCACTGTTTATCATCAGAGTGCATCTCCTCCGTAACCGTAGAAAAATGCGACAAATTTATTTTATAAAATTGCTCGTTATATCCTTCACATGATTTGTCCTATTTTAACCGAAGCGATATGAACACTCCATATGAGAGTTATTCCCCCTTTTGCATTTGATATTAGTAATATGGATTTCTAACTGGTAAACCATAGGTAATAGAGACCTAGGGTCTTTTGATTTAAGGTCCTTGGTCCAAAAAAATGAAAATTAGGTCAAGGTCAAAGGTCAAGGTCATATTATAAATTTTTGATTTTGGCTTATTTTCACTTTTCTTCAAAAACCGTATAACATATCGACATGTTATTTTTATTAAAATATTAGTTACGACATGTCGTAACTTATAAATTTTGGTTGAAAGGGTGCGTAAACAATAAATGGGAGTTTTCGCCCATCTTGTATTTAGAATTATGCATAAAGTGATATAACTCATTATCCATACATATTATAAGACCTTGCATCTTTTAATTTGAGGTCCTTGGTTTGTGACCTTGAAAATGAGCTCAAGGTCATTGGTTAATAGGACGTTCTAGATTTTGACCTTTGCTTTAAATTCCTATTTAAATTTCACCCTGCTAAGGCGCACCATTTTCTTTGACCTTATACAAAAGGTAAGGTTACAAATGACCTTGAAAAATGACTACCAGAAGTGACCTTGAGAAAACCGGAAGTAACCTGTTTTGCAATTTTTTCATATAAAAGTACTCAGAATCCATATATTTTGTCATATAGATACTTAAACTGATAACTGAAGACTAAAAATGACTTCCAACAAACCGGAAGTGGCCAATTATCTCCCATTCTACATACAAAAGTATATAGAAACTATTTATTTTTGGAATCAGTGTGAAAGAAGCTATCATATGAGACCGGTAGTGACAATCGTTTCACTGGAAATAACATATTATCTCCCTTATATCACTCATTAATATAATTAAACCATTATTTATTGCATCAGTATGAAGAAACTATCTTATCAAAATTTCTTTGGTGTGGAAAGACTTTCAATTGTTCTCTGAACAATTGGTTTTTAATTTTTTTTTTTTTTTCTTCCGCCTAATTTTGTTATTGCGATAAACATTTGTTTCGCAATATGTCGCTTTGATATTTGGTATATGATATCGAACAGTTTATGCGCTTTTGAAATTTACCCTGCGTAACCGAATACTTTTCTTTGTAGGAGTTATCTCCCCAAACACTGTTTTCCTTGTGCTCACAACTCCTTCGCAACCGTAAAAGATAACAACAAATTTATTTTACAAAATTGCTCGTTATATCCTTTGCATGATTTATCCTATTTTGACTGAAGCAATATGACCGCTCCATATGAGAGTTATTTCCCCTTATGCATCTGATATAAGCGATATGCATTTCTATCTTATAAACTTATAAGTGATAGAGACCTAGGATCTTTTGATTTGAGGTCCTTGGTCCAAAAAAATGAAAATTAGGTCAAGGTCAAAGGTCAAGGTCATATTCTAATATTTGAATTTGGCTTATTTTCACTTATATCCAAAGACCGTATAAGATATCAACAAATTATTTTTACTAAATTGTTAGTTGCGACATGTCGTAACACATAAATTTTTATTGCAAGGGCACGTTGAACGTAAAAGGGAGTTTTCTCCCCTCTTGTATTTAAAAATACGTGTTTGGTGATATAAGTCATTAACAAAATATAATTAAGACCTATGGTGTTTTGATTTGAGGTCCTTAGTTCATGACCTTGAAATTGATCTCAAGGTCATAGCTTAATTTGACGTTCTAGATTTTGACCTTTGCTTTTATTTTATATGTATACATGATAAAGCTATGAAACTTTTGGAAAAAGGTATCAAACCATTTAACCTTGAAAGAAACAACCGGAAGTGACCTTTTGTAAACCGGAAGTAGCAATTTTTTCTACTTTATTAATATAAAAGTATATAGAACCAGATATTTTTGGAATCAGTGTCAAGTAAATATTCAAATATAATCGTAAGTAACATTTTTCAAACCGGAAGTAACAAATTATCTCCCTTATTTAAAAAAAATGTATGGAAACCAAATATTTTTGGAATCAGCGTACTAGAAGCTATCATTTGACAATTGAAATGACATTTTAAACTTAGTTTCACAACTTTCATATCAAAATACATTGTTTTGATGGAAAGACCTTCAATTGTTCTCTGAACAATTGGTTTTTAATTATTTTTTTTTTTCTTCCGCCAAATTTTGTTCTTGCGATAAATGTTTGTTTCGCAATATGTCGCTTAGATTTTTTTCATATTGTATCGTATAGTTTATGCGCTTTTAAATTTCACCCTGCTAAGCCGAACCATTTTCTTTGTAAGAGTTATCTCCCTATTCACTGTTTGTCATGTGTGTGCATCTCCTTCGTAACAAAATAAGAAAGCGACACAATTCTTTTTACAAATTGTTCGTTACATCCTCAGGAAATTTTGGCTAATTTGGATTGAAGCGATTCGATGAAATTTTATAGGAGTTATCTATCTTTACGGAATAAATTTGTCGGTATGTTTTTTTAACTCATAAACCATTAACCGTATAACCCTGGAATGTTTTTATTTGAGTCCCCTGATTCCTAACTTAGAAAATTAGGTCAAGGTCAAAGGTCAAGGTCATATTTTAGATTTTCATATGTCTTTGATTTTCCTATAATTCTTAAATGGTTATAGATACAGAAAATTTAAGCAGTGAAAATTGTTTAGTACTTCAAGGGGCAACTTTGTTACATTATGACTATATTGGTTTTACCATTGTGTAAGGGACATAATCCCCATTGATGGTTTATATAAAGCCATTATTAGACAAAACTCTTAAACAAAATGACCTTGACCCATAGGGTCTTTTGCAATGACATTGTGAAGCAATGACCTTGACAAAGGTCACAAGGTCAAAGGTCAAGGTCATGTACATATGTGATTTGGGGCACTACTTGAAGAGTTTTATGTGTGTTTGCCTGCCAATCAACCAATCAATCAATCAATCAATCAATCAATCATGATCATGATCAATCAACCAATAATGATCATGATCAATCAATCAATCAATCATGTTTCCGTCTCATGTGTTTATCATAGGGTTCAAGATCCTCTTTGTTTCTTTTTCGCTGTTTCAACTGACCCTATCCAACGTGTTTAACCAACCAACCAACCAACTAATCAATCAATCAATCAAACAATCAATCAATCGATCATGATCACGATCATGATCAATCAATCATGTTTCCGTCTCATGTGTTTAATATAGGGTCCAAGATCTTTGTTTCTTTTTCGCTGTTTCAATTGACGCTATCCAACGTGTTTAACCAATCAACCAACCAACCAACCAACCAACTAATCAATCATTCAATCAATCGATCATGATCATGATCATGATCATGATCAATCAATCATGTTTCCGGCTCATGTGTTTAATATAGGCTCCAAGATCTTTGTTTCTTTTTCGCTGTTTCAATTGACCCTATCCAACGTGTTTAACCAACCAACCAACTAATCAATCAATCAATCAATTAATCAATCAATCAATCATGATCATGATCATGATCAATCAATCATGTTTCCGTCTCATGTGTTTAATATAGGGTCCAAGATCTTCTTTGTTTCTTTTTCGCTGTTTCAATTGACCCTATCCAACGGGTTTAACCAACCAACCAACCAACCAACCAACCAACCAACTAATCAATCAATCAATCAATCAATCAATCAATCAATTAATCATGATCATGATCAATCAATCATGTTTGATGAAAAAATTGAAATTTAATATTGTTCTTGCGTCACTTCTGAAAAAAAATTCACATGTACTCTGAAACTACAAGTACAATCGACCTCAAAATTTACAGTCAGCAGGGCATACATGTACTAAAAGTTTATAAAAAAACTTGGTGCAGATATCTCTCAAAGTTTTTCCTAGAGAAAAGAAATGGCAATGCCGTAAAAATCGCTTGCTAGGTCCGTAAATCTCAGTAAAAACCTACAATAAAATGTCCGCTCCGAGATTGAAATACTAATCTGTGTTACAAACAGGTGCTGAAAAATGTACAATATCAGAAAATAATCAATAAATGTGTTTTAAAGTTACACCGGATCAATTAAATCCAAAACATGCACTGACGGGAACTGTGATCAAAATGTCAATTTCCTACAATGACAAAAGAAATTACATTGTGTACATTCCATCTCTATAGATGTTGTCTGTCCAACGTCCCGACCTAAAGAGAAATAAAAAGACTAAGTTTTTCTTAATATAAACCCGCGTCACGTGGTGTCTCCTCAATCTGGCGCGCGCGCTGTACCTAAAATAAAATAAAAACTTTCCAAACTAAACATGAAACTTCTCCGGTAACATAATAATATAGACCCTTTACAAAAACAAACAAACAAACAAATAAACAAATACCCCCCCCCCTTTTTCCAAATCAATCAATAAAAAAAAAACAATTATCCATTCATCAGAGGGGAAAGACTGCCTAACAATTGTTTTCAAAACAATTGCTTTATATTTATTATTATTTTTTATTTTTTTTATTTTCCGCCAACTTTTTTTTCCTTCGCTGTTTTTTTGTTTCACAAGATATCGCTTAGATATAAGGTAAATGATATCAACCAGTTAATACGCTTCTGAAACTGACACCGCGTAACAAAAAACTGTACCTTGTAAGAGTTATCTCCCCGAACACTGTTTTTCTTGTGGCCACTACTCCTTCGCAACCGTATAAGAAACCGACAAATTTATTTTTCCAAATTGCTCGTTATATCCTTAGGATGTTCTGTTTCATTTCAACCGAAGCTATCCGGAGACTCCATATGAGAGTAATCCCCCTTTTATATATGATATCAGTGATATGCATTTCTAACTGGTAAACTATAAGTGATAGAGACCTAGGGTCTTTTGATTTAAGATCCTTGGTCCAAAAAAATGAAAATTAGGTCAAGGTCAAAGGTCAAGGTCAAATTCTAAATTTTGATTTTGGCTTATTTTCACCTTTTTTCATTAACCTTATAAGATATCGACATTTTTTTTTTACTTAATTGTTAGTTGCGACATGTCGTAACTTATAAATTTTGGTTGCGAGGGTGCTTAAACCAAAAAAAGGGAGTTTTCGCCCCTCTTATATTAAGAATTATGCGTAAAGTGATTTTACTCATGAACCATACATATTAAGGAACTAGTGTCTTTTTATTTGAGATGTTTAGTCTATGACGTTGAAATTGAGGTCAAGGTCATAGGTTAATTGGACGTTCTAGATTTTGACCTTTGCTTAAAATTCATAGTTATACATCATTAAGCCATAGGAACTGACATTTTCAACTGAATTTTAATATTTTCATATCTAAATAGATCCTTATTGGTTGAAAGACCTTCAATTGTTCTTTGAACAATTGGTTTTTAATTAAGTCTTTCCACTTTTCTGTGGAAAGACTTATTGTTTTTGTTCTGATTATTATTATTAAGTCTTTCCACTTTTCTGTGGAAAGACTTATTGTTTTTGTTCTGATTATTATTATTATTAGGTCTTTCAACCTTTCAGGTGAAAGACCTATAGGGTTTGTTCTGATTATTATTATTAGGTCTTTCCACCTTTCCGTGGAAAGACCTATTGAATTTGTTCTGATTATTATTATTTTTTTTTTTTTTTTTTTTTTTTCTTCCGCCTAATTTTTTTCTTGCGTAGTATTGATGTTTCAAAAGATGTCGCTTAGATATTTGGAATATGATATCGTAAAGTGTATGCGCTTTTAAAACTGACAACTGCGTAACCAAATACTTTGCGTTGTAAGAGTTATCTCCCCAAACACTGTTTTTCTTGTGTCCACTACTCCTTCGCAACCGTAAAAGATTACGACAAATTTATTTTACCAAATTGCTCGTTACATCTTCAGGATTAGGCAATTCATTTGAACCGAAGCTTTCCAGAGACTCCATATGAGAGTTATTTCCCCTTATGTAAATGATATAAGTAATATGCATTTCTAACTGGTAAACCATAAGTGATAAAGACCTAGGGTCTTCAGATTTGAGGTCCTTGGTCCAAAAAAATGAAAATGAGGTCAAGGTCAAAGGTCAAGGTCATGTTCTAAATTTTGATTTTTGCTTATTTTCACTGATTTTCAAATACCGTATGACATATCGACAAATAATTTTTCATAAATTGTTATTTGCGACATGTCCTTACTTGTATATTTTGGTTGAAAGGGTGCGCAAATAATAAATGGGAGTTTTTGCCCATCTTATATTTAGGTTTACCCGTAAAGTGATATTACTCTTTAACCAAACATATTAAAGACCTAGGGTCTTTTGATTTAAGATCCTTGGTTTGTGACCTTGAAATTCAGGTCAAGGTCATAGGTTAATAGGACGTTCTAGATTTTGAACTTTGCTTTAAATTGATATTAATACATCATAAAGCCATAGGAACTAACATTTTAAACTGATTTTTCATATTTCCATATCAAAATAGATCTTTACTAGTGGAAAGACCTTCAATTGTTCTCTGAACAATTGGTTTTTAATTATTATTATTTTTTTTATTTTTTTTCTTCCGCCAACTTTTTTTTCCTTCGCTGTTTTTTTGTTTCACAAGATGTCGCTTAGATATTTGGTATATGATATCGAACAGTTAATGCGCTTCTGAAACTGACACCGCGTAACGAAAACCTTTACCTTGTAAGAGTTATCTCCCCAAACACTGTTTTTCTTGTGGCCACTAAGGCTTCGCAACCGTATAAGAAACCGACATATTTATTTTTCCAAATTGCTCGTTATATCCTTAGGATGTTCTGTTTCATTTCAACGGAAGCTATCCGGAGACTCCATATGAGAGTTATCCCCCCTTTTATATATGATATCAGTGATATGCATTTCTAACTGGTAAACTATAAGTGATAGAGACCTAAGGTCTTTTGATTTAAGATCCTTGGTCCAAAAAAATGAAAATTAGGTCAAGGTCAAAGGTCAAGGTCAAATTCTTAATTTTGATTTTGGCTTTTTTTCACCTTTTTTCATTAACCTTATAAGATATCGACAATTTTTTTTTTACTAAATTGTTAGTTGCGACATGTCGTAACTTATAAATTTTGGTTGCGAGGGTGCGTAAACAATAAAAGGGAGTTTTCGCCCCTCTTATATTAAGAATTATGCGTAAAGTGATTTTACTCATGAACCATACATATTAAGGAACTAGTGTCTTTTTATTTGAGATGTTTAGTCTATGACCTTGAAATTGAGGTCAAGGTCATAGGTTAATTGGACGTTCTAGATTTTGACCTTTGCTTAAAATTCATATTTATACATCATTAAGCCATTGGAACTGACATTTTCAACTGAATTTTAATATTTTCATATCTAAATAGATCCTTATTGGTTGAAAGACCTTCAATTGTTCTTTGAACAATTGGTTTTTAATTATTATTATTTTTTTTTTTCTTCCGCCTAATTTTTTTCTTGCGTAGTATTGTTGTTTCAAAAGATGTCGCTTAGATATTTGGAATATGATATCGTATAGTTTATACGCTTTAAAAATTCACAACTGCGTAACAAAATACTTTACGTTGTAAGAGTTATCTCCCCAATCACTGTTTTTCTTGTGGCCACTACTCCTTCGCAACCGTAAAAGATTACGACAAAATTATTTTACCAAATTGCTCGTTACATCTTCAGGATTAGGATTTTAATTTTGACCGAAGCTATCCAGAGACTCCATATGAGAGTTATTCCCCCTTATGTATTTGATATAGGTGATATGCGTTTCTAACTGGTAAACCATAAGTGATATAGACCTAGGGTCTCTTGATTTGAGATCCTTGGTCCAAAAAAATGAAAATAAGGTCAAGGTCAAAGGGTCAAGGTCATATTCTAAAATTTGATTTTGGCTTATTTTCACTTATTTTCAAATACCGTATGACATATCGACAAATATTTTTTCCTAAATTGTTAGTTGCGACATGTCCTTACTTGTATATTTTGGTTGAAAGGGTGCGCATACAATAAATGGGAGTTTTTGTCCATCTTACATTTAGAATTACGCGTAAAGTGGTATTACTCATTAACCAAACATATTAAAGACCTTGGGTCTTATGATTTAAGGTCCTTGGTTTGTGACCTTGAAATTGAGGTCAAGGTCATAGGTTAAAAGGACGTTCTAGATTTTGACCTTTGCTTTAAATTCATATAAATACATCATAAAGCCATAGGAAACTAACATTTTAAACTGATTTTTCATATTTCAATATCAAAATAGCTCTTTACTAGTGGAAAGACCTTCAATTGTTCTCTGAACAATTGGTTTTTAATTAGGTCTTTCCACCTTTCCGTGGAAAGACCTATTGAATTTGTTCTGATTATTAGGTCTTTCCACCTTTCCGTGGAAAGACCTATTGAATTTGTTCTGATTATTAGGTCTTTCCACCTTTCCGTGGAAAGACCTATTGAATTTGTTCTGATTATTATTATTTTTTTTTTTTTTTTTTTTTTTCTTCCGCCTAAATGTTTTCTTGCGTAGTATTGATGTTTCAAAATATGTCGCTTAAATATTTGGAATATGTTGTCGTATAGTTTATACGCTTTAAAAATTTACAACGACATAACAAAATACTTTACGTTGTAAGAGTTATCTCCCCAAACACTGTTTTTCTTGTGGCCACTACTCCTTCGCAACCGTAAAAGATTACGACAAATTTATTTTACCAAATTGCTCGTTACTTCTTCAGGATTAGGATATTTATTTGGACCGAAGCTATCCGGAGACTCCATATGAGAGTTATTTCCCCTTATGCATTTGGTATAAGTGATATGCGTTTTTAACTGGTAAACCATAAGTGATATAGGCCTACGGTCTTCAGATTTGAGGTCCTTGGTCTAAAAAAATGAAAATGAGGTCAAGGTCAAAGGTCAAGGTCATATTCTAAATTTTGATTTTGGCTTATTTTCACTTTTTTTCAAATACCGTATGACATATCGACAAATAATTATTCATAAATTATAAGTTGCAACATGTCCTTACTTGTATATTTTGGTTGAAAGGGTGCGCATACAATAAATGGGAGTTTTTGTCCATCTTACATTTAGAATTACGCGTAAAGTAATAATACTCATTAACCAAACATATTAAAGACCTAGGGTCTTTTGATTTAAGGTCCTTGGTTTGTGACCTTGAAATTGAGGTCAAGGTCATAGGTTAATATGACGTTCTAGATTTTGACCTTTGCTTTAAATTCATATAAATACATCATAAAGCCATAGGAACTAACATTTTAAACTGATTTTTCATATTTCAATATCAAAATAGATCTTTACTAGTGGAAAGACCTACAATTGTTCTCTGAACAATTGGTTTTTAATTATTATTATTTTTTTTTTTTTTTTCTTCCGCCTAAATGTTTTCTTGCGTAGTATTGATGTTTCAAAAGATGTCGCTTAAATATTTGGAATATGTTGTCGTATAGTTTATACGCTTTAAAAATTTACAACGACATAACAAAATACTTTACGTTGTAACAGTTATCTCCCCAAACACTCTTTTTCTTGTGGCCACTACTCCTTCGCAACCGTAAAAGATTACGAAAAATTTATTTTACCAAATTGCTCGTTACTTCTTCAGGATTAGGATATTCATTTGGACTGAAGCTATCCGGAGACTCCATATGAGAGTTATTTCCCCTTATGCATTTGGTATAAGTGATATGCGATTCTAACTGGTAAACCATCAGTGATATAGGCCTAGGGTCTTCAGATTTGAGGTCCTTGGTCCAAAAAAATGAAAATGAGGTCAAGGTCAAAGGTCAAGGTCATATTCTAAATTTTGATTTTGGCTTATTTTCACTTCTTTTCAAATACCGTATGACATATCTACAAATAATTATTCATAAATTATCAGTTGCAACATGTCCTTACTTGTAAATTTTGGTTGGAAGGGTGTGCATACAATAAATGGGAGTTTTTGTCCATCTTACATTTAGAATTACCCGTAAAGTGGTATTACTCATTAACCAAACATATTAAAGACATCGGGTCTTTTGATTTAAGGTCCTTGGTTTGTGACCTTGAAATTGAGGTCAAGGTCATAGGTTAATAAAACGTTCTAGATTTTGACCTTTGCTTTAAATTCATATAAATACATCATAAAGACATAGGAACTAACATTTTAAACTGATTTTTCATATTTCAATATCAAAATAAATATTTACTAGTGGAAAGACCTTCAATTGTTCTCTGAACAATTGGTTTTTAATTATTATTATTTTTTTTTTTTTTTTTCTTCCGCCTAATTTTTTTCTTGCGTAGTATTGATGTTTCAAAAGATGTCGCTTAGATATTTGGAATATGATATCATAAAGTGTATGCGCTTTTAAAACTGACAACTGCGTAACCAAATACTTTGCGTTGTAAGAGTTATCTCCCCAAACACTGTTTTTCTTGTGGCCACTACTCCTTCGCAACCGTAAAAGATTACGACAAATTTATTTTACCAAATTGCTCGTTACATCTTCAGGATTAGGCAATTCATTTGGACCGAAGCTTTCCAGAGACTCCATATGAGAGTTATTTCCCCTTATGTAAATGATATAAGTAATATGCATTTCTAACTAGTAAACCATAAGTGATAGAGACCTAGGATCTTCAGATTTGAGGTCCTTGGTCCAAAAAAATGAAAATGAGGTCAAGGTCAAAGGTCAAGGTCATGTTCTAAATTTTGATTTTTGCTTATTTTCACTGATTTTCAAATACCGTATGACATATCGACAAATAATTTTTCATAAATTGTTATTTGCGACATGTCCTTACTTGTATATTTTGGTTGAAAGGGTGCGCAAATAATAAATGGGAGTTTTTGCCCATCTTATATTTAGGTTTACCCGTAAAGTGATATTACTCTTTAACCAAACATATTAAAGACCTAGTGTCTTTTGATTTAAGATCCTTGGTTTGTGACCTTGAAATTGAGGTCAAGGTCATAGGTTAATAGGACGTTCTAGATTTTGACCTTTGCTTTAAATTGATATTAATACATCATAAAGCCATAGGAACTAACATTTTAAACTGATTTTTCATATTTCCATATCATAATAGATCTTTACTAGTGGAAAGACCTTCAATTGTTCTCTGAACAATTGGTTTTTTAATTATTAGGTCTTTCCACCTTTCCGTGGAAAGACCTATTGTATTTGTTCTGATTATTAGGTCTTTCCACTTTTCCGTGGAAAGACCTATTGAATTTGTTCTGATTATTATTATTTTTTTTTTTTTTTTTTTTTTCTTCCGCCTAAATGTTTTCTTGCGTAGTATTGATGTTTCAAAAGATGTCGCTTAAATATTTGGAATATGTTGTCGTATAGTTTATACGCTTTAAAAATTTACAACGGCATAACAAAATACTTTACGTTGTAAGAGTTATCTCCCCAAATACTGTTTTTCTTGTGGCCACTACTCCTTGGCAACCGTTAAAGATTACGACAAATTTATTTTACCAAATTGCTCGTTACATCTTCAGGATTAGGATATTCATTTGGACCGAAGCTTTACGGAGACTCCATATGAGAGTTATTCCCCCTTTTCCATTTAATTAAGTGATATGCATTTCCAAATGGTAAACCATAAGTGATAAAGACATAGGGTCTTTAGATTTGAGGTCCTTGGTCCAAAAAAATAAAAATGAGGTCAAGGTCAAAGGTCAAGGTCATATTCTAAATTTTGATTTTGGCTTATTTTCATTTATTTTCAAATACCTTATGACATATCGACAAATAATTTTTCATTAATTGTTAGTTGCTACATGTTCTTACTTGTATATTTTGGTTGAAAGGGTGCGCAGACAATAAATGGGAGTTTTTGCCTATCTTACATTAAGAATTACGCGTAAAGTAATATTACTCATTAACCAAACATATTAAAGACCTAGGGTCTTTTGATTTAAGGTCCTTGGTTTGTGACCTTGAAATTGATGTCAAGGTCATAGGTTAACAGGACGTTCTAGATTTTGACCTTTGCTTTAAATTCATATTAATACATCATAAAGCCATAGAAACTTACATTTTAAACTGATTTTTCATATTTCAATATCAAAATAGATCTTTACTAGTGGAAAGACCTTCAATTGTTCTCTGAACAATTGGTTTTTAATTATTATTTTTTTTTTTTTTTTTCTTCCGCCTAATTTTTTTCTTGCGTAGTATTGATGTTTCAAAAGATGTCGCTTAGATATTTGGAATATGATATCGTAAAGCGTATGCGCTTTTAAAACTGACAACTGCGTAACCAAATACTTTACGTTGTAAGAGTTATCTCCCCAAACACTGTTTTTCTTGTGGCCACTACTCCTTCGCAACCGTAAAAGATTACGACAAATTTATTTTACCAAATTGCTCGTTACATCTTCAGGATTAGGCAATTCATTTGAACCGAAGCTTTCCAGAGACTCCATATGAGAGTTATTTCCCCTTATGTAAATGATATAAGTAATATGCATTTCTAACTGGTAAACCATAAGTGATAGAGACCTAGGGTCTTCAGATTTGAGGTCCTTGGTCCAAAAAAATGAAAATGAGGTCAAGGTCAAAGGTCAAGGTCATGTTCTAAATTTTGATTTTGGCTTATTTTCACTGATTTTCAAATACCGTATGACATATCTACAAATAATTTTTCATAAATTGTTAGTTGCGACATGTCCTTACTTGTATATTTTGGTTGAAAGGGTGCGCAGATAATAAATGGGTGTTTTTGCCCATCTTATATTTAGGTTTACCCGTAAAGTGATATTACTCTTTAACCAAACATATTAAAGACCTAGGGTCTTTTGATTTAAGATCCTTGGTTTGTGACCTTAAAATTGAGGTCAAGGTCATAGGTTAATAGGACGTTCTAGATTTTGACCTTTGCTTTAAATTGATATTAATACATCATAAAGCCATAGGAACTAACATTTTAAACTGATTTTTTATATTTCCATATCAAAATAGATCTTTACTAGTGGAAAGACCTTCAATTGTTCTCTGAACAATTGGTTTTTAATTATTATTATTATTATTTTTTTTTTTCTTCCGCCTAATTTTTTTCTTGCGTAGTATTGTTGTTTAATAAGTTGTCGCTTAGATATTTGGAATATGATATCGTATAGTTTATACGCTTTAAAAATTTACAACTGCGTAACAAAATACTTTACGTTGTAAGAGTTATCTCCCCAATCACTGTTTTTCTTGTGGCCACTACTCCTTCGCAACCGTAAAAGATTACGACAAAATTATTTTACCAAATTGCTCGTTACATCTTCAGGATTAGGATTTTAATTTTGACCGAAGCTATCCAGAGACTCCATATGAGAGTTATTCCCCCTTATGTATTTGATATAGGTGATATGCGTTTCTAACTGGTAAACCATAAGTGATAGATACCTAGGGTCTCTTGATTTGAGATCCTTGGTCCAAAAAAATGAAAATAAGGTCAAGGTCAAAGGTCAAGGTCATATTCTAAAATTTGATTTTGGCTTATTTTCACTTATTTTCAAATACCGTATGACATATCGACAAATATTTTTTCCTAAATTGTTAGTTGCGACATGTCCTTACTTGTATATTTTGGTTGAAAGGGTGTGCATACAATAAATGGGAGTTTTTGTCCATCTTACATTTAGAATTACGCGTTAAGTGATATTACTCATTAACCAAACATATTTAAGACCTAGGGTCTTTTGATTTAAGGTCCTTGGTTTGTGACCTTGAAATTGAGGTCAAGGTCATAGGTTAATACAACGTTCTAGATTTTGACCTTTGCTTTAAATTCATATAAATACATCATAAAGCCATAGGAACTAATATTTTAAACTGATTTTTCATATTTCAATATCAAAATAGATGTATACTAGTGGAAAGACCTTCAATTGTTCTCTGAACAATTGGTTTTTAATTATTATTATTTTTTTTATTCTTCCGCCTAATTCTTTTCTTGCGTAGTATTGATGTTTCAAAAGATGTCGCTTAGATATTTGGAATATGATATCGTAAAGCGTATGCACTTTTAAAACTAACCACTGCGTAACCAAATACTTTACGTTGTAAGAGTTATCTCCCCAAACACTGTTTTTCTTGTGGCCACTACTCCTTCGCAACCATAAAAGATTACGACAAATTTATTTACCAAATTGCTCGTTACATCCTCAGGATGTTCTGTTTTATTTTGACCGAAGCCGTATAGAGACTCCATATGAGAGTTAGTTCCCCTTTTGTATTTGAAATTTTGAAATGTATTTTAAACTGGAAAACCATAAGTGATAGAGACCTAGGGTCTTTTGTTTTGAGATCATTGGTCCAAAAAAATGAAAATTAGGTAAAGGTCAAAGGTCAAGGTCATATTCTAAATTTTGATTTTGGCCTATTTTCACTAATTTTCATTAACCTTATAAGATATCGACAAACTATTTTTACTAAATTGTTAGTTGCGACATGTCGTAACTTATATATTTTGGTTAAAAGGGTGTGTAGACATAAAATGGGAGTTTTTGCCCCTCCTATATTAAGAATTAAACGTAAAGTGATATAACTCATTAACTATACATATAACAGACCTAGGGTCTTTTTATTTGGGGTCCCTGGTTTATGACCTTGAAATATAGGTCAAGGTCATCAGTAAATTTGACGTTCTAGATTTTGACCTTTGCTCAAAATTCATATTTATACATCATTAAGCCATAGGAACTGACATTTTCAACTGAATTTTAATATTTTCATATCAAAATAGATCCTTATTGGTGGAAAGACCGTCAATTGTTCTCTGAACAATTGGTTTTTAATATATACATAAACTGGTTCGCTTTCATTATATATGTTTAGATTGTTTCAACGTTATTACATTTGGCATCCATCTTCAATCAGTAAATACACTAGTAATATTTGTGGAACGCATTCTGAAACCCAAGCAGAATTGCTCCTGCTACAAATGTACAATATATAAGTATGTCAATTTCAAAGTGTAACGTGAAATCTGTTCATAGTCGTGATCGTCTAGTCGTTTGCACTGTAAGACACAACTTTGATACCAACAGTACCAAGTTCAACCCCAGGAGCGGGAATATTTTTTTTCTATTTTACTGTTTTTCTCTACCAAAATATTTGTTTGAATCTATATTTCATTTTTCATAACAAGTTGACAATTTTGTTTCTGGTTTTAGAGTCAAAGACGTAATTTTACATGTACAGTTGTAGCTTATCACAATTTATTCATATTAGAGATAGTTAAGTGTTGATGTATATTTGGACTATTTATAATCAAACAAACAGAAAGTGATGTATGATAGCATAATAATACTAATTCCAAAAGTAAGAATTTGTTATGATGAAAAGGGGAAGGCCTTGTACGTAAGAAGTGATAAGTGTAATGTGTACATTGGTGTTTCTTTTATAAAGGAACTGAACTAATAAATCATATTTACAATTCCTTGATTGTATGGTGTAATCTATTCTATTATATATAAAAAAAAAAAGACAGAAATACAGTTTATTGACATGTATTGACAAATATACGCTTTAAGAGTGATATTAAATCATTCTTTTATATAAGCGCTCGTGGTCTAGTGGTATCATGCATAGACCTCAAACTTCACTGACGAAAATGCGCGTAGGTTCGAACCTTAAGTTTCATCTGTCACTCGTTTTTAAGAGAATTACATTTCGTAAGTTAAAAGCTTAAAGTTATGACATAAGTTATCTTAAGTTAACATGGTGGGCAGTGGATTCTTAAAAAAATAATCCACTGTTAGAACAATAGACTGACGTCAGAGAAATGGGTTAAGCGCATTGACCTCATCACACGTCTGGTTTAAAGCCAAATTGTATAACCATTTGTTGTATAACCATTTGTGTTGGCTTATACAAATTGTGCTATTAATACTATTTAATCTGAACTGTATTTTGTTATTCGGTGAATAACAAATTGCACTTTTTTGTAAAAGCACAAAGAGTGTATCCATAAAATTCTACATTGCTTGAACGTTAATGGCAATTTTTATTTTAGCATTGATGCCACCAACACAGATCGACTTTGTCGATTTGTGAATGACGAGTCAAGACTGTCCAAACAATGCAATGCCAAAATGAAAATACACCGTCTTTCGTCAACAGACGTGAGACTTTGTCTGTTTGCCATTACAGATATCAAAGAGGGAGAGGAGATTTCTTATGACTATGGGGACGACTCAAGTCAGATGGAATGGCGATCGAGATCTATGGTAAATGATATACCAGAACAAACCGAGTTGAACTTTAAGAAAGCTTGCATTTACTCGAAGTAAAACACACTTGATTATTGTGCTCTAAGAATACAATTAATATCGTAATCTACATCATAACTTTTAAATTAAGTATTGAAACGGGAATTTTGTCAAAAAGAAAATAATCCAACCAAAATATACATGTCACTCAAGGGCCATAAGAAACAGGAGCAATAATTTATCAATTTACAATACGATAGGATAAATATATCAACATGATTTCAACAATACAAATTAATATACAAAAAAATATTTATTTTCTCTTTTTATATTTTATCGTACTGTATATCTAATATTGTAATTCATATGTATTAACTTATGTAATATTTCAAAGAGCTCAAGATAACATCACAATTGATTAAAAACATACTCATATTAAACATAACAACACAAAAGATTGTATAAGATTGGTATACGAGTTTTTCGTTTGTTTACATAGAAAGAAAACATGGTATCCTCGAATGAAAATGCTGGTAAGCTTATCTGATTACTATAAGTAACCCAACTTAATGTAAAAAGTAACTTTATTTAAGTATTTCATTGGAAATACGACAAATACAATATTAGAATTTAAGGACTACAGACTATAGTTAAAAATAACATCATAGGCAATTTGTTTTCTATCTTTCTTTCTTTAATTAAACAATAAAATCTTTAGAGTCTTTAGTGTAGAATGGATCTGTTCTTAATTAAGGTCAACAAGATAGATCTATGAATTTCTAAATGCTCCAAGCGGAAGAAATCTTTTTTTAAACAATGGGTCTATATGCAATCTCAAAATGAGACTGGATAACGCCTTGTTAAATGATGTTTTAACTACCTCGAGGTTGATTATATGAATTGTAGAAAGGAAATACACGTGACCATGTGTTGGATCCTCTGTGTCAGAAAAGTATATATTTTCACATCCATATCTTATGTATGCCTCATGCTATATGTTTTTTAGGGAATAAGAGAAACACATATAAAATCATTTTTATGTCTACCTGTGCTAATTTCAAACGCGCAATTTTACACCAGTAATAAAAACCTTCAATCCTTTACGGGTAGATTTTACATAGATATATTAAGTCGCATAAGAAAAGCAAAATGAGTATGTATGCCTTTTTGTGCTTCTTCGTTACATTTGTTGTTTTTATAGTGATATTAAGATGACAACACAATATTGACTGCTGTACCCCTATTTTTGATATTTTTACTCTTTGAGTATGTTTGTTTTGTTCATACATCGTTGACAATGTAATGGAATTTGATGCGACTGTCATACAAGTGAGAGGTTTAGCTAGCTATAAAACCAGGTTCAATCCACCATTTTCTACAGTAGAAAATGCCTGTACTAAGTCAGGAATATGACAGTTGTTATCCTTTCGTTTGATGTGTTTGGACTTTTGATTTTGCCTTTTGATTTTTGATTTTCCTTTTTGAATTTTCCTCGGAGTTCAGTATTTTTGTGTTTTTACTTTATACTACAGATTGAATAACCAGTTAACATAAAAAAGAAGATGTGGTATGATTGCCAATGAGACAACTGTCCACAAGAGACCAAAATGACACAGAAAATAACAACTATAATAGGTCACCATACGACCTTCAACAATGAGCAAAGCCCATACCGCATGGTTCGCTATAAAAGGCCAATACCAGCTATAAAAACATGACAATGTAAAACACTTCAAACGAGAAAAATAACGGCCTTATTTATATAAAAAATTGACGAAAACAAGTATGTAAAATTTATATGCGTGAATTTAAAAACTAGACATTATGATCTTAAAACAACTTCAATATTATTTGTATCATTTTTATATTTTAACTTGCAGCAAGTCATGCCACAAAATAAAGATAACTTTTATCAAATGAACCTTATTTTTTTTATAACACCACTTTTGATAGAATACTGTTCAAGTTGTACTACTTTCATACTCATATATACATTTTTTATGCATTTATGTTTAGTTTCAGATGGAACTAATGTGAAGGAAACAAACCAAAATAAGGTTTGTAAATAAACTTTACCTCTTTGAGGCTACCCGTATTATTTGCTCTTTACAAATGGAATTTTGAGACTCTTTCAGCAAGTGATTCCGACCGTTTCAAATTTGCAGAATATCTGCATCTCGTTAAAAAATCTGACTTTGACGTATAACTTAAGTACAGCAATAAAACCACATTTTCTTTCTTTTTCATTACCTTTAATATTATCGCTGTCTTATCTTTTAAACTATCAAATCATTATGTTGCATCCATTTTATACGAGATCAATTATCCATTTCTTTATGTTTACTTAGCGTTTAATCATTTACCAAATTGAAAATAACATAACATTTAACTTGAATACCTAATGTTACTACTTTAATATATCTTTTCGGTATGACCCAATTCATCTTTCCTTTTTTGCGTGATTTTATGATAATATTTTAGATCTTTAAAGAATGTTATTATACCTCAGCACATAGGTTCTATATAAAATTATAGACTAACAATGTTATATATAATACTGTTTACCAAAGGGTCTCACAGAGACTTTTTACTAGTCAATAGTTTTAAAGACTCGTTGATCGGTGAAAAAATCTGTAGTTTGTTTGATAACCTTACTGATCGATTAATTGCAAAACCAGTAAACAAGCAAAACTAATGGAAAAGATAAGTAATAAAATAAGAAAAAACATTGTCGTTGACTTAAATATGATATATATATATATATATATATATATATATACAACTCGTCTAAACATATATATACAACTCGTCTAAACATATATATATAACTCGTCTAAACATCAACCCAACAATGTTAGATCTGTAAATTTGCTTTCGCAAATTTTTGGTTCTTCCCTCGCCGGGATTCGAACCCATGCTACTGTGATATCGTGACACCAAATCGCCTGCAGTGCAGCCGTCCCGCTAGACCACACGGCCACTGTGACTGTATCTTACATTAATTTGTAGGATCCTTTACTATAGATAATTTAGCTGATCTGTAAACAATAACATCTTCATGCCTTATATATCATGTACTGTACGCCGGTAGATTAAAACTGACGTGGAAAGGTAACACATGCCAACCGGAAGCTCTTTTAATGAGAGCCCAACAATGTTAGATCTGTAAATTTGCTTTCGCAAATTTTTGGTTGTCACGATATCACAGTAGCATGGGTTCGAATCCCGGCGAGGGAAGAACCAAAAATTTGCGAAAGCAAATTTACAAATCTAACATTGTTGGGTTGATATATAAATATATACATATATATGTCTCTAATTTAGGTATAATCTTATAATTATGTACTTGTAATGTCATGAAAGCTCTTTACAGAGCCCTTTAATTGGAAATAAAATATTCTTATTTATATTACATTCTGTTCTATTCTTTTTCTTATTTTTATTCTTATCTTATTCTATTCTTTTCACAATTTATTTTAGCATAACTTGATACCATGCAGTGTAAAGCTTGAAGACCTGACTTTTTGCGGTTTGATGAAAGACAAAACTAAAGGTATCTTTGTTTAAGAATACAAATATCAATGAAGCTTTCTAAATTGAAATTGTTGTTAAAGAAATAATTGAACGTTAAAATATTCTGATTTTTTCTCGCAAATTTTTCTACTTTGACAAGTTTATAATTGTTCAATTTAATGTTGTCATCATGATTTATCTTTGGTTAATAAAAAAACATAGTTGTGTTGATTTACTGCAGTACAGAATTATCTGAAATGTTGAGAACATTTATATGGCCTCATAAATAAGCGAAATAGCAAAAATATAGAAGACGACCACTATGGAAAATTCAAAATCGGAAGTCCTTCGACAAAATTGAAAACAAAATGCTCAAAACACATCTAACATATGAAACTACTTTCATACTACTGACTTAATAAAGGCAAATTCAACGTATTTCAAACTCAATAGTAACGTATTCCTAAAGTGTATTTTAACTCAAATTTAAGTTATGGTACCGTTAATAAGAAAACAGTTGACCATTACAATGTCTGTTCACAGCAAGTTATGTGTTTGTCAAGATAAATTACAGTTATTAAGCATAAAACATTACTCAAGCTTTATCATTATTTGCTATTATAATCTTGAAAACCGTAGATATGACACGGAAAGGCTTTTCTCAGTTATATAGTAAAGCCTCAAGTAAACCAAATTGGTGTCCTCCCACAGTATGGTATGTGTTTATTATAGATAAATTTTATAAACACACAGTTATACGTACCGTTTAGCAGCAAGATAAATTAATTAAAACATTACGATCGACTAAAAAAAAAACAAGAGCGACTAATTGCAGTTATTTATATGCCATCTACAGATCTCCGGTAAACTCAAAGGTATATAATGTTTTAATCCTATAAAAAATTCCTCTCGATAGGGTTTCAGAAGACTTTTCTCAGTTATACAGTAAAGTCTCAAGTAAACCAAATTAGTAATATGTTTTGCAACATTGATGAGAAATAAAGGAAACCTACTCATGTTTCTGGTATTGTTATTTCCGTCGACCTAAATATTAAATAATAAACCATTAAGTCTTTATTTCAACATTGCATACTGACTATGCGGTATGCTCAATGTTGAAGGCCGTACGGTGACCTATAGTTGTTATTGTTTGTGTAATTTTGGTATTTTGTTGATAGTTGTCTCATTGGCAATCATACCATATCTCCTTTTTTATATACTATTTTATAATTAAGGCACACCTGGAACTGTAGCTGAAGTAAACAAAAAACAAATTGATGTCCTCACACAGCATGGTATGTGTTTATTATAGATAACGTATATTAATTAAAAACATGCATAAATGAGCTTTCTTGGCAAATTCTTAATATTAGATAACACTTAGTATATACCATTTTCGCATGATATTTGAGATCTGAACCTTCCCCTAAGACATGTAGCCACTTAACAATCACACAGTAATACGTACCGTTTATCTATTTAAGTGTAGGATGTGTTAACAGTTTAAAAAAGCAATAAGACAAATTAATTAAAACATAAAATCGACATAAAAAACCAGCGACTACTTGTAGGTGTTAACATTCCATCAACAGATCTCTGGGAAACCCAAAGGTATATAATGTTTTAATCCTATAGAAAACGATACAAAATTCCTCTCGATAGGGTTTCAGAAGACTTTTCTCAGTTATACAGTAAAGCCTCAAGTAGACCAAATTGGAAATATGTTTTGCAACATTAATGAGAAATAAAGAAAAAACTACTCATATTTAAGGTACAACTTTTTACGTCGACCTAAATATTAAATAATAAACCGTTAAGTCTTTGTTTCAACAATGCATACTATTATATAATTTAGACACACCTGGTGCTGTAGATGTAGTTCACCAAAAACAAAATGATGTCCTCCAACAGCATGGTATGTGTTTATTATAGATAAACTATATAAATTAAAAACATTTGTATATGAGCTTTCTTGGCAAATTCTTAATATTAGATATAACTTAGTATATACCACTTCCACTTGATTTTTCAGATCTTAACCTTCCCTTAAGACATGAAGCCAATTAACAAACGGACAGTTATACGTACTATATTTCTAGTATTTAAGTGTAGGCTGCGTTCACAGTTGAAAAATAAGCAAGATAAATTAATTAAAACATTTCTATCGACATGAAAAAACACGAGCGACTTATTGCAGTTATTTACATGCCATCTTCAGACCTCTGGTAAACTCAAAGGAATATAATGTTTTAATCCTATAGAAAATCATACAAAATTCCTCTCGATATGGTTTAAGAAGGCTTTTATCAGTTTACATAGTAAAGCCTAAAGTAAACGATGTTGGAAATATGTTTTGCAACATTAATGAGAAATAAAGGAAAACTACTTTATGTTTAAGGTACAGCTATTTCCGTCGACTTAAATATATAATTATTAACCGTTAAGTCTTTGTTTCAACAATGCTTACTATTATATAATTTAGACACACCTGGTTCTGTAGATGTAGTTCACCAAAAACAAAATGATGTCCTCCAACAGCATGGTATGTGATTATTATAGATAAACTATATCAATTAAAAAAAAAACATTTGTATATGAGCTTTCTTGGCAAATTCTTAATATTAGATATAACTTAGTATATACCACTTCCACTTGATTTTTCAGATCTTAACCTTCCCTTAAGACATGTAGCCAATTAACAAACGGACAGTTATACGTACCATATTTCTAGTATTTAAGTGTAGGCTGAGTTCACAGTTGAAAAATAAGCAAGATAAATTAATTAAAACATTTCTATCGACATGAAAAAACACGAGCGACTTATTGCAATTATTTACATGCCATCTTCAGACCTCTGGTAAACTCAAAGGCATATAATGTTTTATTCCTATAGAAAATCATACAAAATTCCTCTCGATATGGTTTCAGAAGGCTTTTATCAGTTTACATAGTAAAGCCTAAAGTAAACGATATTGGAAATATGTTTTGCAACATTAATGAGAAATAAAGGAAAACTACTTTATGTTTAAGGTACAGCTATTTCCGTCGACTTAAATATTAAATTATTAACCGTTAAGTCTTTGTTTCAACAATGCATACTATTATATAATTTAGACACACCTGGTTCTGTAGATGTAGTTCACCAAAAACAAAATGATGTCCTCCAACAGCATGGTATGTGTTTATTATAGATAAACTATATAAATAAAAAAAAAAACATTTGTATATGAGCTTTCTTGGCAAATTCTTAATATTAGATATAACTTAGTATATACCACTTCCACTTGATTTTTCAGATCTTAACCTTCCCTTAAGACATGTAGCCAATTAACAAACGGACAGTTATACGTACTATATTTCTAGTATTTAAGTGTAGGCTGCGTTCACAGTTGAAAAATAAGCAAGATAAATTAATTAAAACATTTCTATCGACATGAAAAAAACGAGCGACTTATTGCAGTTATTTACATGCCATCTTCAGACCTGTGGTAAACTCAAAGGCATATAATGTTTTAACTCTATAGAAAATCATACAAAATTCCTCTCGATATGGTTTCAGAAGGCTTTTATCAGTTTACATAGTAAAGCTTCAAGTAAACGATGTTGGAAATATGTTTTGCAACATTAATGAGAAATAAAGGAAAACTACTTTATGTTTAAGGTACAGCTATTTCCGTCGACTTAAATATTAAATTATTAACCGTTAAGTCTTTGTTTCAACAATGCATACTATTATATAATTTAGACACACCTGGTTCTATAGATGTAGTTCACCAAAAACAAAATGATGTCCTCCAACAGCATGGTATGTGTTTATTACAGATAAACTATATAAATTAAAAACATTTGTATATGAGCTTTCTTGGCAAATTCTTAATATTAGATATAACTTAGTATATACCACTTCCACTTGATTTTTCAGATCTTAACCTTCCCTTAAGACATGAAGCCAATTAACAAACGGACAGTTATACGTACCATATTTCTAGTATTTAAGTGAAAGCTGCGTTCACAGTTGAAAAATAAGCAAGATAAATTAATCAAAACATTTCTATCGACATGAAAAAACACGAGCGACTTATTGCAGTTATTTACATGCCATCTTTAGACCTCTGGTAAACTCAAAGGCATATAATGTTTTAATCCTATAGAAAATCATACAAAATTCCTCTCGATATGGTTTCAGAAGGCTTTTATCAGTTTACATAGTAAAGCCTAAAGTAAACGATGTTGGACATATGTTTTGCAACATTAATGAGAAATAAAGGAAAACTACTTTATGTTTAAGGTACAGCTATTTCCGTCGACTTAAGTATTAAATTATTAACCGTTTAGTCTTTGTTTCAACAATGCATACTATTATATAATTTAGACACACCTGGATCGGTAGATGTAGTTCACCAAAAACAAAATGATGTCCTCCAACAGCATGGTATGTGATTATTATAGATAAACTATATAAATTAAAAAAAAAACATTTGTATATGAGCTTTCTTGGCAAATTCTTAATATTAGATATATAACTTAGTATATACCACTTCCACCTGATTTTTCAGATCTTAACCTTCCCTTAAGACATGTAGCCAATTAACAAACGGACAGTGCAGTGCTTATTTATGGCATCTGCAACTCCGCACTACCCATTCTATCTTATACAACAGACTTTTTTTTTTTTTTTTACATCTAAACTGTTTGTGCACTATCACATTTGATCTGTAGGGTAGGTTGCAGGGTTATTAGATCACTTTTTTTTGTCATACACAGTATGGAACAATCTGATCAAATAAAAATAGTAATAGTTCAGAGCAAGTTCCAGATTTAGAGATTTGATATTCCGGGATTGACAAGACATTTCAAATTGCGCATTGTATAATCATTAAAACACCCTGGAGAATATACACACTTAATTCTTTCAGAACAATCCATTTCACTCCATCCAAAATATTCATTCAAATTAACACAATCAATCGGCAATAATACTGCACAATCACGGGTTTTTACTAGTATGTAACAAAGAAACATAAAAAGGCATATAAACAAAGCATATAGCCAAAAAAAAAGACAAGAAAACGAGAATATCATCAACAATATTGTATAAGTACCACAACTATCTTAATTATACATCAATATACTAAATAAATAAATGATTGGGAATACGTTACAGTAATAAAAAGTCAAGAGAATTTCCAGACGCAATTTGGTTTCGAATAATATCTATCACGCTTTGTGCATGCAGACTCCACGCGGCCTTCACGTGATTTTACTAATTTTAGAATAATTGTATAGTAACCAAATGCACTTGATTCAACCTTTACTAATTATGCAACATTTTTTACCTGGCCGAGATAAATGTCCTATATTAGGAACCCATGCAGCTTTCACATGATTCTCTATTTATAGAAAAAATGTCAGAGTAACCTGTCCATATGAACTTGATTGATTCTTATCATGTTATTTATATGGAGCGCCTAAATAAATATCTTATTAACAGAATTTGTAGTGTCAGATTTTATATAAATTTATTTATGGCATCTTAAACTGTAAATGCATACTATACGCTATTATACCCCAATATAAAAAATAGAGGCTAATAGGGTGGTAAAGTATAAAGAAATTTAAAGAAAATAATTAAACAAAAATAAAGAATACAGACCAATGACATGATAATGGGAAGAAAACAGGAAATCGGCGACTTCCATCAAAACACTCTTTAAGCAACATTTGCTATTTGCTCATTGGTGAAGGTCGAAAATGCTTCATTTTACAAATTTTGTAAAGCAACTTCTACATATAATGCATTTGGTTTTGCTCATTGTTGAAGGCCGTAAATGCTTTATTTTTCATATTTTTTAAAGAAATTCTAAAAAAATATAATGCATTTAGTTTTCCCATTGTTGAAGGCCGTAAATGCTTCACTTTTTGAATTCTGCTGTGTCCATATCAACGGCAGCCATTTTGAAATTTTTAATGTAAAAAGAGATGTCAATAAAATTTTTCTTAAGTCTAATATTCTGTCAGAACATGCTACTTTTACGTCCCCCCCAAAGGTTTCACTTTTTTGCTGCATGCAAACACCAAACAGCCTTCACATTTTTTTTTTAGTATTTTGAGATTGAAGAATTTTGATTCATCCGAGTATTTAAGAACAATCCCGAAACAACCGAACAAACTTTCGTCAGGCTTTATTATATATCAATTATATATCAATATACTAAATAAATAAATGATTGGGAATACGTTACAGTAATAAAAAGTCAAGAGAATTTCCGAACGCAATTTGGTTCCGAATAATATCTATCACGCTTTGTGCATGCAGACTCCATGCGGCCTTCACGTGATTTTACTATTTTTAGAATAATTGCATAGAAACCAAATGCACTTGATTCAACCTTAAATAATTATGCAACATTTTTGACCTGGCCGTTATTAATGTCCTATAATAAGAACCCATGCAGCTTTCACCTGATTCTCTATTTATAGAAAAATGCCAGACTAACCTGTCCATAGAAACTTGATTGATTCTTATCATGTTATTTATATAGAGCGTCTAAAAAAATATCTTATTAACAGAATTTGTAGTGTCAGATGTTATATTAATTTATTTATGGCATCTTTAAACTGTAAATGCATACTATACGCTTGTATACTCCAATATAAAAATTAGAGGCTAATAGGGTGGTAAAGTATAAAGAAATTTAAAGAGAATAATTAAACAAAAATAAAGAATACTGACCACTGACATGATAATAGGAAGAGTACGGAAATCGGCGACTTCCATCAAAACACTCTTTAAGCAACATTTGCTATTTTCTCATTGGTGAAGGTCGAAAATGCTTCATTTTACAAATTTTGTAAAGCAACTTCTACATATAATGCATTTGGTTTTGCTCATTGTTGAAGGCCGTAAATGCTTTATTTTTCATATTTTTAAAGAAATTCTAAAAAAATATAATGCATTTAGTTTTCCCATTGTTGAAGGCCGTAAATGCTTCACTTTTTGAATTCTGCTGTGTCCATATCAACGGCAGCCATTTTGAAATTTTTAATGTAAAAAGAGATGTCAATAACATTTTTCTTAAGTCTAATATTCTGTCAGAACATGCTACTTTTACGTCCCCCCCAAAGGTTTCACTTTTTTGCTGCATGCAAACACCAAACAGCCTTCACATTTTTTTTTTAGTATTTTGAGATTGAAGAATTTTGATTCATCCGAGTATTTAAGAACAATCCCGAAACAACCGAACAAACTTTCGTCAGGCTTTATTATATATCAATTATATATCAATATACTAAAAAAATAAATGATTGGGAATACGTTACAGTAATAAAAAGTCAAGAGAATTTCCGAACGCAATTTGGTTCCGAATAATATCTATCACGCTTTGTGCATGCAGACTCCACGCGGCCTTCACGTGATTTTACTATTTTTAGAATAATTGCATAGAAACCAAATGCACTTGATTCAACCTTAAATAATTATGCAACATTTTTTACCTGGCCGTTATTAATGTCCTATAATAAGAACCCATGCAGCTTTCACCTGATTCTCTATTTAAAGAAAAATGCCAGACTAACCTGTCCATAGAAACTTGATTGATTCTTATCATGTTATTTATATAGAGCGTCTAAAAAAATATCTTATTAACAGAATTTGTAGTGTCAGATGTTATATTAATTTATTTATGGCATCTTTAAACTGTAAATGCATACTATACGCTTTTATACTCCAATATAAAAATTAGAGGCTAATAGGGTGGTAAAGTATAATATAAAGAAATTTAAAGAGAATAATTAAACAAAAATAAAGAATACTGACCACTGACATGATAATAGGAAGAGTACGGAAATCGGCGACTTCCATCAAAACACTCTTTAAGCAACATTTGCTATTTGCTCATTGGTGAAGGTCGAAAATGCTTCATTTTACATATTTTTTAAAGCAACTTCTTAATATAATGCATTTGGTTTGGCTTATTGTTGAAGGCCGTAAATGCTTCATTTTTCATTTTTTTTAAACAAATTCTAACTAAATATGCTGCATTTGTTTTTTCTCAATGTTGAAGGCTGTAAATGCTTCACTTTTTTAAATTTTGCTGTGTCCATATCAACGGCAGCCATTTTGACATTTTTCACAAGAGATGTTAAAAACATTTCACTTAAGTCTAATATTCTGTCAGAACATGCTACTTTCACGTTGTTCCCCCAAAGGTTTCACTTTTTTTGATGCATGCAAACTCCAAGCAGCCTTCACTTGATTTTCAGTATTTTGAGATTGAAAAATCCCGATGTATCCGAGTATTAAAGAACAATCCCGAAACAACCGAATGGACTTTCGTCAGCCTTAATTATATATCAATATACTAAATAAATAAATTATTGGGAATACGTTAAAGTAATATAAAAGTCAAGAGAATTTCAGAACGCAATTTGGTTCCGAATAATATCTATCACGCTTTGTGCATGAAGACTCCACGCCGCCTTCACGTGATTTTACTATTTTTAGAATTATTGCATAGAAACCAAATGCACTTGATTCAACCTTTAATAATTATGCAACATTTTTTACCTGGCCGTTGTTAATGTCCTATAATAAGAACCCATGCAGCTTTCACCTGATTCTCTATTTATAGAAAAATGTCAGAGTAACCTGTCCATAGGAACTTGATTGATTCTTATCATGTTATTTATATGGAGCGCCTAAATAAATATCTTATTAACAGAATTTGTAGTAAATAAATAAATGATTGGGAATACGTTACAGTAATAAAAAGTCAAGAGAATTTCCGAACGCAATTTGGTTCCGAATAATATCTATCACGCTTTGTGCATGCAGACTCCACGCGGCCTTTACGTGATTTTACTATTTTTAGAATAATTGCATAGAAACCAAATGCACTTGATTCAACCTTAAATAATTATGCAACATTTTTGACCTGTCCGTTATTAATGTCCTATGATAAGAACCCATGCAGCTTTCACCTGATTCTCTATTTATAGAAAATGTCAGAGTAACCTGTCCATAGAAACTTGATTGATTCTTATCATGTTATTTATATAGAGCGTCTAAAAAAATATCTTATTAACAGAATTTGTAGTGGCAGATGTTATATCAATTTATTTATGGCATCTTAAACTGTAAATGCATACTTTACGCTTTTATACTCCAATATAAAAATTAAAGGCTAATAGGGTGGTAAAGTATAAAAGAAATTTAAAGAGAATAATTAAACAAAAATAAAGAATACTGACCAATGACATGATAATGGGAAGAATACGGAAATTGGTGACTTCCATCAAAACACTCTTTAAGCAACATTTGCTATTTGCTCATTGGTGAAGGTCGAAAATGCTTCATTTTACAAATTTTTTAAAGCAACTTCTAAATATGATGCATTTGTTTTTTCTCATTGTTGAAGGCTGTAAATGCTTCACTTTTCAAATTTTGCTGTGTCCATATCAACGGCAGCCATTTTGACATTTTTCAAAAGAGATGTCAAAAACATTTCACTTAAGTCTAATATTCTGTCAGGACATGCTACTTTTACGTTGTTCCCCCAAAGGTTTCACTTTTTTTTATGCATGCAAACTCCAAGCAGCCTTCACTTGATTTTCAGTATTTTGAGATTGAAAAATCCCGATGTATCCGAGTATTAAAGAACAATCCCGTAACAACCGAATGAACTTTCGTCAGCGTTTATTATATATCAAATATATGTTCAAATAAAGGGACAGTCATTTCATGTCAAAACTGCTGGCTAGTGCTACAAAATTCAACACCCTTTAAATGCATATGATAAGGTACTGGTTCCCTGAAAGTTTATCATATTTCTTGAACAGGTATACTTCCGATCTGGTTCAAGATCCTTAATTGATTTTCCAAAGGCGGTTATGATAACATTTTCGCCTGTTGCTCAGTCCATATCATTTATTGAATATGTATGATGGCTCATATCGAAGCTGAAACATTTATACATGTCTGGATAAATTTTCGGGCTGGCAAGTAAAAATCTTTTTTCACAAATTGCGGGACCCCGAAAGATGTTGAAAAATGTCACTCTCCTCATGAAATGATTCCAGATAATGATCATGAAATTCAATGAAAAATGTGTCCCGTCTAATAATTTAGTCAAGGTCAAATTGATATAGTTCTCTCTCATCACATCAGCTTCATAAAACAGTTCTTATTGTTCAATTATGTCTATTTATAAAATCACAGCATCCACAATTGTATGGCGGACTAATTGTTTTTTAATTACGTCATCTGACTTCCTCATCTCAAGGCTCATTAGGGATATCTGGGGAGCAGGCAAAATATGCCCTCTTTTTTAAATTTCATAGATTTTTGTTATCAATAATAAACTTTCAACAAGGTCTCAAGTGATCCCATATTTCTTAAGCTTTCATTTGATACATGCGTTAACCAAATATTGTACCTATATATATATAGATACAGCTATGCATAGGTACTATTTTTTCAAAATATGTACTACTTGCAGGTATGTTCCTTCTGACTGGGCCCTTATAAGTGCACAGTTTTATAGCATAACCCGAATAATCTAGTCACCGTACACTCCTTATCGCCGTAGTTGTCAATGTGTAGTTTAAAATATTATGACTAAATGCTGAGGGGGTATCAATAATAATACATATTCTGTTAACAATTTTTTAAGTTAGTGTTGAATTAACGTTAAATATCTACCCAGTGCATAAAGTTTGTTATAAGCGGAAGTACCTTATTTGGGGATTTATTTTTGGAATACGAGTTATCGCGAATGCGGGAATGGCCGATTACATTTGTAAAGATATCGGGATTCACTGTTTCTTTTATGTGGGAAATCGGGAGGACTCCCCTCACATTCATGTTACTGTAGTAGAAATAATTGTCTCTCAATAATACAGATATCCACCACAAAACAAAACAAAAGAAAATATTTAAAATAATTATCGTGGGCTACATACTGCTGACATAGCACATGCAGATGTATGCAGATAGGGAATCAATCCATGACAAGAAATCAGATCATGAACACGGGGCATATATTTCACATCAACGGAACAGCGGTACGCTTTTATTGTTGTTCTTCATTTCAAAATCACAACAAAGCCTTTAACATAGAGCAAAAAAAATCACACCACTGCAAGTTTAAGATGGTTTTTAGCAAAGGTTTGAGCCGATTTTTCTTTTGGAAAAATGACGTTTACTGATAATCAATCCGTGAAGATATGGCAATAAATGAAAACGGTATAGAAATTATACGTTACTATACCATTACATGTTAAAGAATGTGGGACACGGTTATTTAAAACACTGGTGACTGGGATTTACCATTATAAACCTTACCATTGGACAGCACTATGTGGAACTGGGGAGACACATTATACATCAAACATCATGAAATTGAATATTTTGTCCAGAACTATACGAATGAAAATTATGATAGATCCGAATTTTATTCAGATTGTACTATTAAGAAACCGAAGTTTTTTTCGATTTATTTACATAAACTTATTAAATCAGCTGCAGCATTAATATTATATGTAGACCTACATTGCATAAAACAATGGAAATAACATTGTATATTGATATAAACGATCAAACTTGTAACAATATAAACAAACAATAATATAACAATTAGCTAATAGTTATCAAAGGTACCAGGATTATAATTTAGTACGCTTGACGCGTGTTTCGTCTACATAAGACTCATTAGTAACGTTCATATCAAAATAGTTTTAAACCAAACAAATACAAAGTTGAAGAGCATTGAGGATCCAAAATTCCTAAATGTTGTGACAAATACGGCTAAGGTAATGAACTGGTTGAAATTTGGTATCTCAGAAACTCATTATTAACATTAATAACAATATTTTTTTAGCTTCACAATTTATAATACACAAAACCCTAAATATCATTGCAAATATAAATATTGTTTAGCTTCTTGTTGCAAAATCATTGAATATAACTGATGTAAGATAATTTGAAGCAGTAAGGCATATTAGTTTTTGATGGTAACATGAATAGGAATGAAATTACAGCTATTCAAAATAAACTTAAAGATCTTTAATGTGACGAAACAAAACGAAGAAAGATTTACAAAAACAATAGGTAGTAGAAATGCCCTTTTCGCAAACAGTATAAAGGATTTTTTACGAATACAATCTTTATCTTAAGTGTTATATTGCCTATCATTACGGTTTTAAGAGATGCTAGCCAATCAATTAAGAACTGTATTGGCCTATATTTGATAGTACAGAAAGATACAAATGACAGATATTGTTGAGTTTTTTGTCAACTAAAATCGACTTGAGCTACGGGCAAAGCTGGTGTAACAGACATTGTAGGTTCTATGATGTAAAGTTGATGTTGGTACAATGTACCGCAAAGTGATATTCCTGTAGACTCTATAGTTCATCAATCTAAAATCCGTTTGGGCGAACAAACTATTTCTGTTATCAGGGCTTTGGGTCTGATACCAAGAAACCCTTATCAAACGTTAGATAATACAATCGATGCCATATTTCGTTATTTCTATTGTTCTGTTTCTGCATTTGATATTTGACACTGAACGTAAAGCAAACAACCGTCAATCAATCGTCATCTGATGTCAAACTTGCCTGAGGCAGTTGTAACCTTAGGTCCGAGATGTTTTATAAATAAGAATAAAAGCTGATAATTTAATTTAGTAAATTCCAAATTATTGAATACACCTGTTTGTCTAAATTCAGTGAATGTTTAAGCCCTGTTGTAATAGTTTGTTGTAATTTTAAGCATTTGGTTATGTCAACGTTATCATGTCAACCACGCTCTTATTTTCAAAATTTTCTCTACTTATTTCCGTTGCAGGAATTTTTTTGTGCAAAATTAAGTCTTTTGTCATGATTAACAAATATTCAAGCTAACATTGAGGATAAAAACGATCGAGAGAAGACACGGGGAATGTATCAAAGAGACAACTATTCAAATAAAGAACAAACAAAAATCATAAAGCCACCAAAAAGGTCTTTAACACAGCGCCCTCAGAAGGGCTCCAACCGGCCATCTAAACACAAATGTGTACTAGTTCAGCGATAATGGACGTCACACTATACTCCGAAACATGTGAAAATAAATCAAGATAAATAAATATTTGAACCTTCGTGTCTGATGTGGTGTGTTGGATGTTTGAAAACAAGAGCATATTTTATGGTGGAACATGAACAAAGAAAAAAAATAATATAGTACATGCTTATAGCCAATGTCGCAATGTGGAACGTCTGTATAATAGTTATCACATTCTTAAGTACAAACGTGCTATAAAGGTTATATCGTTACTTAAAGGTTTGTCATACTATAAAAGGCAAAGCATACGTTCACACTGTCTCACATCACATTCTATTGGAATCAGGTAAGACGTTTTCATAAGTATTTGTCAATGTAGCTAGCCATTACTTCAAATGTATAAAAAAAAAACCAGTCGGTCAAATATTCCAATATTTTCAATTTTGCAGAGATCTCTATAAACAAAACCCATTTTTACAGATGCCGTGCTGATATATCCTGACATTGTGCTGGTCGGTCCTGATACCGTGCTTTAGATTTTTCACAAGATGTTAATATTATCATGATTCAAAAGTTGCTAAGTCATATGTTTTTTGTACTGACTACTGTTAAAAATTATTCATGTCACCTTTTTGTTTGACCGTATACATGCCTTTCCATTGTAGTATTAACGTTTGCAAATAATGGCAACCACATAATATTATGCGGGAACTTGGTCCCGTCTTTGTAATTCGTTGTGTAGTCTTTCTTTCATGGTTTTATAAATTCTTTTTGCGGGGAACTGCTGACATTGATGTTACATTATTTTGGAACTGGCTTGGACTCTGCATGACAACAGGACCTTAAAAGAAAATCCTGTCTGCTAACTACATTTTATTCTGATTCACAGTCTAACCAGGTGCGGATCCAGCCATTATAAAAAGGGGAATAGGGTGCCCAACCCAGAGTAAAAGGGAGGGGGGGGGGGGGGTTCCAACTATATGCTCCGATTCAAATGCATTGATCGGTCAAAAAAGGGGTTCCAACCCGCCACTGTAATCAATTTACAACAGATGCAATACAGATTACATTTAAACATGAAATAATTCACGATAAAAATCGAACAATAATACAAAACCCGACAATAGTATACGCGCCACCAATCATAAGCCATAAACAGTCGTGTTATCTGTTAATCAAGTATCAAAATAAGAACTAAATTTTCAAAGTTATTTATATGAATAAGTTAAATACCTTTTTCATAAGTTAAGAATCTTTTATTTAAATCATTTACCTTCATTCTATCTCAAACTTTGCCTGCTAATCTGGTATTACTTTGCTTCATAAAAAAGAATGGCCAACGTAGATACAAGTATCTTGTCTTAAGGAGTGATAAATACTACTTTGTAAAGAATCACTCTGATTCAAACAAAAAAATTCTCTGAAACAGATATTATCAGAATGCTTGATTTCTTGATTGACAACATATTTGTTACGTTCGGAGGACGTGTTTTTCAACAGACTGTCGGCATTCCAATGGGAACAAACTGTGCCCCTCTACTTGCCGACTTGTTACTTTATTATTATGAGGCTGACTTCATGCAGGAACTTCTAAGAAGAAAGATATGAAGTTAGCAATCTACTTTAACTCTACTTTCCGCTATATAGATGATGTTCTTTCACTAAACAACTCAAAATTTAGTGACTATGTGGAACGCAACTATCCCATCGAACTAGATATAAAGGATACTACAGATGCAGTTACGTCGGCTTTATATCTTGACTTACATGTTAAAACTGACAATGAGGGTCGGTTGAAAACAAAACTTTACGACAAAAGATATGATTTCAGCTTTCCAATTGTGAACTTTCCATTTCTAAGTAGCAAAATTCCAGCAGCACTGCATACGGGGTATATATCTCCCAATTGATACGATATTCCCGTGCTTGCATTTCCTATCATGATTTTCTTGATAGAGGGTTGCTGCTTACTAGGAAGCTATTGAACCAAGAGTTCCAAATGGTGAAGTTGAAATCATCCCTTCGTAAATTTTACAGACACCATCACAAGTTGGTTGACCATTACGGAATAACCGTTTCACAAATGATATCGGATATGTTCCTTAATTACGTCGTTACTACAATCCACTTCCCCTCATGTATGTGACCTATCGAATTAGACTATTTACCGAATTTGTAATCACATAAGCAACACGACGGGTGCCACATGTGGAGCAGGATCTGCTTACCCTTCCGGAGCACCCGAGATCACCCCTAGTTTTTGGAGGGGTTCGTGTTGTTTATTTTTTAGTTTTCTATGTTGTGTCATGTGTACTATTATTTTTCTGTTTGTCTTTTTCATTTTTAGCCATGGCGTTGTCAGTTTGTTTTAATTTTATGAGTTTGACTGTCCCTTTGGTATCTTTTGTCCCTCTTCTGCTAACCGACCTTGCGAGGGCTGTATAGCCAGTCAAGGTCGTTAAAAACTTCCATTTGTTGACATCTTCTAAATCTTAAACTCGTTTCTTTCAGGCTGCTAACAACATTTTATTCTGCTTCACAGTTTAATGAACCAAATAGTTTGTTTTGCACGACTTTAAATACTGGCACGACTTTAAATACTGGCAGAACTGGGCTTAATTTGACACGTAAAATTTTGCTACTGAATACAATAGCGTTCTTTGTTCTCATTTTATAAACAATGGACTATATCGGATAAAGGCAGACTTACTTAATCTTTTTGTATTGTTCACGTCTATTAATTTTAAAAGTATATACAATTATCTTTATGTCTTCAAAGCTGACACATTTGTCAATAAGCGGGGGGACATTTTTGAGACAACGTGATCAAATATGATTAAATGACCCTAAACACTTTACATTTATATTTTTTAGGAAATTGTTCTAGAAAAAATGTAAACTTTCTTTAATGTTTTTTATTAACGTCTATTCTTCTGCCATTTTAGTTTACAAATTAAATGATAAATATTCCCTTTAACTTCAGTCTGTGCAATTCTTCCATTATTCACAATGTTTACCAAAGCTTTACTTGTAATTTATTAATAAATGTTATCTTTAAGTATCACACAGTTTTGCATCATTATAATACTACGAACTGTCAAAGAACGGATATAAATGATGATCAGGCTGCACCTAATTTGTAACCGTAAACTTTATGAGAAACCCTTGCTTATAATTTGTGTATCTTTGAAGTTATTTTTGATTAGATTATGTTCTGTACCCTTCTCCGTTTAAGATGAAATCAACTTCATTGCAAAAATTGGACTCTCTGTTGAGGTTTCATTGTCCCGATAGCGGATTTCCGATTTTTTGTTTTGATTGACAGGTATTCGTGTCACGTTGTTAATTATCCTTAGGTTCACCTAAAATATCTATAATACTAAATTTCGAGGTCCAATTTGTCAGCCGTCATCACGTTAAAACGACGAATAAAAAAATTCAACTTTATATATAACTAATATAGTACAAAGGTGTAGATTAAAAATTACACCACTCCAGGCCCTTTTGTTTTCCACGTAATTAATATTGCCAATAATAAGGAAGTTCCGGGTCGAGTCCGATACCGATACCAATAGTATATTCACCTGTTACCTATTACCTTATCTGTACGTTTCACATCTGACAGGTGCACCACCAAACGGTGTATTCATGATTAATATGCTAGAAACACGGGTCATAATCACAAGGTTGACACTACTTAATTGTCAAATTGTTACCTATTGTAGTATTTTAATCAGTGAAACTTTCTAAGATAACAACACAAATACTAAAAATCTGGACAAAAAATAAGGCGTAAAGGCACAGTTTTCAATTTGTTAGCGGGCAAGACGTAAAACAGCGAATCAAAGAATTCAACTTTATTTATAACTAATATATATCTTTTGTCGTAAAGTTTTGTTTTCAACCGACCCTCATTGTCAGTTTTTACATGTAAGTCAAGATATAAAGCCGACTTAACTGTATCTGTAGTATCCTTTATATGCTGTTGAAAAATGCTCCATTCCAGGATCTTTTGTTTTCCAAATAATTAATATTACCAATAATTGATAAGTTCCAGTTCGACGGGTTCAAACATAAAATTTGAAATCAGAGAAAAGTGTGTATCTTATAATCGGCATGACTTTATCAGATGTCAATAATAATACTAAAATAAGGCTTGCGCATAGTTATATATTTTAATTCAGTCACAGACCCGCGATATCACGGGTGTGTTCTAGTATTGATGATAAAGCTATGTTAACAAATAAAATACTTTTGCATTTACCATGTGTACCTGAAATAAATGTTTTTACACGGCGATAAACTAATGCTGATTAAAACTAGGACTATCTTAACTAATTTCTTCTTTATTTTAACGTTATTGTCAAAGTGGATTTGAAAGATTAATAGTTTTCTTATTGTTTACACCAAATTATAAAACATACTGATAATTATAGTCAAAACATAACAGTTGAAAATAAAACAAATATAGTGAAAATGCCGGCTTTTTACTTCACAGCCAAGACAACAACGCGTCTAAGGTTAATAGATCATAATTAATCTAAATAAAACAAGAAATGTGCAATAAACCAATGTTGGCAATTTCTGTTTATAACTTATTTCTATCACATAAGTTATTCGGATGTCGGGTCTAATAAATATATAGCCTTAATGTTTTGAAGGTTTCTAAACTTCGTGCTTACATGTACATTTCGATCAGGCAGCAATAGTCGTGAAATGACGTACTTTCGTATTTCTCATTGTGGAACGTATTGTATATATTTTCACGAAGTCATATCACTGGTAATAAAGAGATAATCGTAACTGCAATTACGATTACCCCAATATGGCGACGGCAGATATAGGTGAAATCGTTACAGTCATTTTTCTCACATGTAGCATGTTTTTGTCACTAGTTACTCAACTGCAAAGTTTTTCTATACCATTACATCATATTTGAATCGTAACGGTGCACTGGAATTGTCTAAGCGCTTTGAAAATTGCCGTTGAAAAATTCAGGATGATAATCGTAACTCTATGGAAATTTTCTTGTTTGATAATCGTAATATCTTTATCGGATAATAGTAACTGAAAAATGTTAAATGTAACTTTCAGCATTTCAATGGTATTGTGTGTATTAAAATGCAAATGTACCGTTAATTGATGACATTAACGGAAAATAAAGATAAATGAAGAAACTTACAGGTTAATATCTAAGACAAATTTACTTGTATATCTCTCGATTTATTGGCGTTTTTCTACAAAACCGTGATTTCTTTTCCCAGCCACTTTTTAAAAAAAATGTGTTTGATCTTTACAAGTAATTTTTTGTGCAGTCAGTACATGGAATTATAATTAACATTTTTCAAGCAAAGAAACATACTATTTTTAGAGGGACTAAAAAGCTATAATTGATTCCTGAATGATTCAATAAAACCAAAATGGCATTTCCCTAAACCCCCTATCCAACATTCATGCTCAATGTTTGCAAGAGATATAAACATAAGACAAAAGAAATGATGTTTTAATAACAACAGTTTAATTGTTGACAAAAAAGAGCCCATCACATGGACCAGAGTGATACCGTATTTTTGTTTATGTCCACTTCGAAACGATTCAAATCTCCTTCAGTATCTGGTTTTAAGATTATAAAATAAAATCAGTGTGCAGCTTAGTACGTGTTTTGCTGAATATAATCATTTTTGTTACTATTGCAATATAGAGATTGTGGAGGAAAAAAAACATGTAAATATGTCCACTACAAAACGGTCACCTACGAAACAAGTATTGGAGATTTTTATTTTTTCAATTGTATTCATGCAAAACAAATAACAAGGGTTAGTTTCATGTAATTTTCAGTATGTTATCAACATAGAATATGGTTGATGTCAACTACGAAACTTTTTGTCCACTACGATCGAAACGGTTTTGTCCACAACGACACTCATCAAAATGTCCACTATGTAACATAAGTTGTACGTTGAAATATGAAGTACTGTTTAATATTTATCGATAAAAAATGGTTCTCACATTCAGAAACAAATTAGATCTTTCTAGTTTATAAAGTAAAACAAACTGGAATGTCTATAGGAGACATTAAAATGCAATATGTGCGTTTAAAAGCAGTTTCGTGGCGGACAAATATCCCCTACGAAACAGTTCATACATTATGAAAATAATATCATTTCAAAGAGTATTTAAGATTGCACTTTTTATTTACAAACAGGTCTACAATAAAGGTATTCAAAATAACTCTAGAAATAAAAATTTCGACAAGTTGATTTTTCATTTTTTTAGTTCTGAAATTCACACTTTTATTGAAAAATGCCCTTATAACAGACAACAATATGCATAACCTTTTAATATATACATGTACCTGTTCAAAATATTGACAATGACGCAGCTGTCGAGTCAGGTATTGTGGTAAGTAGATTTCTAATTGTTTTCAAAGTTTCAATGTTATGTGCGCGTTTAAGATGTTTTTTTATTGGAGAAAATGGAGGAGGATTAGCAATATCCCATATCCCAAAAGTGCAAAACTTTTGTTCTTAATTTCTCGTCAAACTCTCTGGCGAATACTAAACGTCTTTCCTACTTAATTATGGCATAAAGGGTATGGGCTTGAATTGAACCAGCAGTCGCTTCCCGGGGAAGAAATAGCACATATAGCCACCTGCATTAAATGATTTCAAACAATATTTACTATATTTACTTTGTTTTTATTCAGGATAAATCAATGTTTTTTAAAAGTCTCAGGGCCAGCTGAAGGACGCCTCCGGGTGCGGGAATTTCTCGCGACATTGAAGACCTGTTAGTGACCTTCTGCTGTTGTTTTTTCTATGGTCGAGTTGTTGTCTCTTTGATACATTCCCAATTTCTCAATTTTATTAATCACAAATCACAGAACGAAAAATGCCAATTTTCCTCAAACCACGAAAATTTATACCCACGAAAATAAATGAATCCACAGTATACGTTTTTAGTGTCAATATCAATAAAACACTATCCAGTTAAGATTATCTTCTAATTTTTTTATAACATAATTACGATTATATTTTTTCCGAGTTCCGATTATCATCCCGAATTTTTCAACGGCAATTTTCAAAGCGCTTACTAGAGGTTTCCAGATTTGCTACGTATCAGGTACGGTTGGTACGTAACACAACCGTTGGTGCTGTTTGGGAGGATAAATTTAATGCATGAGATTATTGTATGTATCATGATGAAAATAGAGAAACAAAATTGCATATCAGTGATAAAAACCTTAATATTTTATTTTATTACGATTTCACTGCTTCTAGAAAACCTTGCACGTGATTTTATACGATAAAATGTATTTGGTGCACAAGAGAATGAATCAAACAGTCCTTACTGGAACTGAGTTGCCTCGACCTTCATATTCTAAATATAGATTTGCGTTTCTGTATGGCTATGTTTTTGTTTTCTGTATATTAAGAAAAGGATTAGAATAAAGAATGTTTTCTAATACTTAAATATAAATTTGAATAATTAGAAATTACTCATTAATAATATCTTACTCGTACCTTACTGGTGTCGTTAATGACTACATAGACGGATCCAGGGGAGGCAAAAATTTGGTTGATTATATAGGGAATCACTGAAGCATGAATGGAGCCCCTCCTTTTATGAAAAGTTCTGGATGAGTCACTGAACTAGTACACGTGCTAATGGCAAAAATTAGTTCAAAATTGTGTTGACTTCTTATTAAAATTAATTTTTATTAATTAAGCTATCTTTTCGATCAATGGAGCAACATTTTTTCATAAAACGCAACACACATTGTAAAACTATCGATCTATCTTTTTCCTTATATTTTGTCACTTATTAATTACTCAAAGAATGGATAAATATGTTTAAACTAACTAACGAAAACCATTTTTTAAGACTAAAGTCGAAATATTTATCTTCACGATGTTACTTTGAACATCGTGTTCGCTTATTATTATTATGTCACTAGATATTGTTATTACATTAATATTTGTAAATATTGTCGCGAGTAAAATTGTGTATTTCAAGTGCCTGCGAGTAGTATAATATAATCTACGAGGGGTAATGTTAAATCAATATCCATCCGTTAATGCTTTTGTCGTACAGCATTGCCAGAAAACTTCATACAACACAGCGTATTTTGTTGACCGAAAACGGCAATAATTTGACGCTATATTTTCAGATAGTATCTGAAGTGCAATAGACCTCCCGCGACCTGACGGATGAAAGATTTGATTTTATATTAATTTTGTCATTTTTGTTTTGTTATTAAGGTTAATTTATTTTGTTCAAATTCATTTTATTTGATCATGTTTTCTAAAAACTTACCAAAATAAATACAAAACTTTTACATTTTATAATGATACATAAAGTTATTACAAAAAAAAATTATAAAGTTTTAAATTTGTTTTGTAATTTAGCTTCTTTGTATCTATATAGTTTCACGGGGAAATAACTCTTAACTTTTAACCTTCCGTACCGACGGTTACTTGCAACGGTTGCTTGAAAGCATAATCGAGTGCACACACTATTGTTTCCTACGAAAACAAGAAGAAACCACATGAAATTAGTCCCAAATTACAGCTAAAAATTCTCAAAACAGTTCTGCATATGATTCCTAAAACATTTTTTGATATAACGTGTATACATCAATAATTTTCAAAAGTTAAATGACGGCTCCCACTTCTTCTTTAGTTACAGAATACCATTCTGGCGCATGCCTGATTGAGGTTGCTTTTTAAAATTAATTTCAATTTTTCTTTGTTTTTAAGATTTACAATTTTTATTGAACTTTTAATTATTACATTTTTTTTAAATTTTTTTTTTAATTAAGATAAAAACAATAGGTACATTTAGTTTAAGTGAGAAAAGGTTTTAAGGAGTACTTCATGGGTAAGTGCATCCTTAAAGTTGTCTGTAGAAGTTTTGTTTGAAATTTCAGGTGGTAGTTTATTCCAGTCTTTGATTGTTTGGCTGAAGAATGAGAATTTAAAACTGTCTTTATTGCATTGGAGCTGTCTGAATGTTAATTGATGAGTAGATCTTGTTTTGGACTGGCTTTTTATCAGAATATCTTGTGATGGTATAGCAATTTCGTTATTTATTACTTTGTGGAACATTTGTAATCTGGTTTTAAGCCTTCGTTCTTGTAGAGTTTGCCATTTCAGATTTTGAAGCATATCAGATACACTGCTGGTGTTGTGAAATCTGTTGCATGTATATCGTGCAGCTCTTCTTTGCACTTGTTCCAGTCTGTATATATTTTCTGATGTGTATGGGTCCCAAACGGTACAACAGTATTCGAGTTTTGGTCTTACTATAGTTTGATATGCTCTTTCCTTCACTAATTTTGAACTAATTTTTAGGTTGCGTCTGACGAAAGATAAAGATTGATTTGCTTTTGCTGCTGATTGTTGTATATGTTTGTTCCATTTGAGATCTGAAGAGATTGTAATGCCTAGATATTTAGCTGATTGTACTTGTTCTAGGATATGACCGTGCATGTTGTAATAGAAGTGTATTTGTTTTTTCTTTGTTGAGACTCTTAAGATGTTACATTTGTCAGGGTGGAATGACATGAGCCAGTCTTGTTCCCATTTAATAGCTGCTTCTATGTCTTCTTGAAGCTTAATACAATCGTTTTGGCAGGTAATAGGCCGGTAGATAATGCTGTCGTCTGCAAAGAGTCTTATTTGGCTGTGTTTAAGGTAGTCAGGTAAATCATTGATGTAGATTAGAAAGAGTATTGGTCCTAGTACAGTGCCCTGAGGAACGCCTGATGTTACTGGAATTTTTTCAGATGTCGTGTTTTCGAGAAGGACTGTTTGAGTTCTGTTAGATAAAAATGATTGGATCCAGTTTATTGCTTGATCAGAGATGCCATAGTGTTTTAATTTGAAAAGTAAGCGTTTGTGTGGCACTTTGTCAAATGCTTTGGCAAAATCCATGATAACTAAGTCAGTTTGTATATTTTTATCGTTGTTTTGAGCTAGTTGGTGTATAAGAGATATTACTTGAGATTCACAAGATCTGTTTGCTCTAAAACCGTGTTGTAGTTCATATAGGATGTTATTTGCTTCAAGATGTTTCATCATATTGCTAGCTAGTATATGTTCAAGTAATTTACATGAGATACAGGTAAGTGAGATTGGTCTATAATTACCAGGATGATGTTTGTCTCCTTTTTTAAATACTGGTGTAACGTTTGCATGGTTCCAGTCTGATGGTACTTTGCCTGTCTCAAGAGATTTGTCAAAAATGATTACAAGTATGTCCGAGGTTATTTCGATGTTTTCCTTCAGTATTTTGCCAGCGATAGTATCTGGTCCTGTAGCTTTATTGATGTTTATGTTTTTTATGAGTTTGTATACACCTTCCCGACTGATGTTAATTAGTTCCATTTTAGGGTGTGTACTAGCTTCTTTCGTTGGTATTTCTGTGTTAGTTTCTGATGTGAAAGCAGATTTAAATTGTTGGTTTAGTATGTTGGCTTTATCAGAGGGGTTTGTATGGAGGGTGCCTTCGCTTCTTAAGGATGCAATGCCGGTGTTTTCTTTTCTTTGGCTTTTTATATAAGAGTACAGCTTTTTTGGTTGTTTGTTGAAGCAATGCTGATCTGGTTCTTTTATGTCGATGTCAAAGATCATATTTTCGATGTATGCCCAGTATGCTATTCTCATCTCTTTTTGGAGTTTGGTCTTTATCTCTTTGTATTTATTTTTGTATTTTGAGTCATGACTTTTCTTTTTATAGAGTTTGTTTTTCTTTCTTATGAGTCTTTTCAGGTCTCTATTTACCCATGGTAATTTTGATTTTTTTCCAATTACTTTAGTTGGTATATTTTTGTTGATGGTCTCTGTTGTTTTTGTTTTAAAGGTGGTCCATAGATCATCGATAGTCATATTTGTCTTGTTTGCTTTTAAATGATCATATATAAGAATAAGGTCTTTCTTTATGTTCTCCCAGTTTGCTTTTTTGTATATTAGTGCTTTATGTGGATGTTGTTTTGGTGTTGGTATAGCAAAGTTGATTTCACAAAAGACAATATCATGGTCGCTTCCACCTATTGGTGGGAGGGTCTCAACTCTGTTGATAAATGATGGGTTTGTCATGCACATTAGATCTAAAGTTCTGTCATTTCTGGTGTTTTTGTCAATTACTTGTGCTAGGTTATTATCATCCAGAATATTCAGCAGTTGTTGGTGTAGTGCTGGATCAGGTTTGTTTGGTAATACCAAGTGTTTTTCCCAGTTTATGTGGCCTAGATTAAAGTCACCACTCAGCCAGATGTTTGCATTTGTTTTCTTGCATGCAGTATTAAGCGAGATACCCATGTTTTCTAATGATTCCCCTTTATCTGAAGGTGGTCTATAGTAAGCACCTAAGTAGAGCGTTTTACTATTTGGTGATGTTATTTTTGCCCAAATTATTTCACAATCTGTGTCAAATTCATTTACTAGTGATGATACGTATTTATTTGATACTGCTAGTAGTACTCCTCCATATCCATCTTTTCTATTTTTGTTGTATACGGTGTACTTTGATGGTGATATATACTCGTATGGTGATATAGTATTTGAGAGCCATGTTTCTGTGCCATAAATTATGTCTGGTTCACAAGATTCAATTATTTGTTCTATTTCAGGCTTTTTATTTTTCATAGACTGAAAATTGATGGTAAGTGTTCTCAGTGGTGTTTTACATGGATTAGGTTTGTTTTTGTTATTTCTGTATTTCCCCTGTTTTTTTGGTAAGGGTGAAGATGTAAAATTTGGTGGCCCGATGTTATCCACACCATTTGGCTCATTACTTATGTCTAATTCTGAATAACTGTTTGATGTCTCAATTGTGGTGTTGAAAGAGGTTGTGGAAAAATTTGGCATGCCACAGTTGACGCATTCCCATGAGATGTTACTGTTTCCTAATATTTCATACATAGAGCGATTAATTTGTTGGCAGTTGATGTGATACCACTGTCTGCAGCTGTCACAGCAGACAGCTTCAGTTTTCCATGTGACTGCACGAGTGCATGTTCCGCAAGGATATTTTGGTGTACGTGGCCCTGGGTTTGGTTCAGGGGCATATGAGTTGGTAAGTAGCAGACTACATAAGTACATAAGTACTAGTTTGTCATATTTTATCAATGATTTCTTTGCCTGTATGTTAAGCATAAGTGAAGAAATGTTTGACTTACTTGGTTCTTGAGATGACAAGGTTACTGACCAATATCGATCTGGAGCTTCACTGTTGAGCTGAACATGTGTGTTGTTTGCCATGTTTACAGTTTTGCAGTAAGTATGCATATCTAAATTTAACGATTTTCCAATGCAAGTTATGAGTAGGACTGTTGCAAGTATAGTTTTAATTGTATTCATGCTGTTTGAGACAGTTGGTAAAAAAGATAGAAAATAGAAGGATGTTAATACAGGTAGACTTACAGTGTTAATCTTCGTTCCTTGGGCGACTCAAGGATGCAAGGTTACTGTCTCTTGGTTTAGCCTGTTTGGTTTTGGATAGAACGTGATAAGTTTGTTTACTTCCGGTTTTACGGTTTTAATGGTCACATGATTTATTTGGCGGTAGCAACTGTCAAATTTGACAGATTTTATGTTTTTTTTATTTAAATGTATTTAAGCAGTAAATTTTTGAACAATATGTGTATTAAATGAATTCAAGTTGATTACGATGATCTAGATAATGATAAATATCGTGATTTTAGTGAAAAATTAATATTTTTCGGGAGCCCAAAGTTTGGCCTACTTCCTCTTTCAGACATGCGCAAAACTTCGTACTTCGGTAGTAAATCTGGAAACCTCTACTAGACAATTCCAGTGCACCGTTACGATTCAAATATGATGAAATGGTATAGTATCGTTCTAACTACTTTGATATTTGAAAAAGCTTGCAGCTGAGTAACTAGTGACAAACACATGCTACATTTGAGAAAGATGACTGTAAGATTTTACCTATATCTGCCGTCGCCATATTGGGATAATCGTAATTGCAGTTACGATTATCTCTTTAATACCAGTGAATATAGCGTATCGAAAAAACTCTCGGCTAGTGAAAGTATAGTTCTAACTACTTTGATGTTGAGTATTTTATACTGATTGGTGTAACGATGTCCAGACCCGATAGTATAATAGTTTCAGGCTATGCCTTTAGAATTTAGAATTTTGAGTTACATTTAAAATTAATATTAGACTGACCAATTTTGAGGGATTAAGTAACAAAAAGAATATTTGGTGATTAATAGTATATTCTTCAGAGACCAAAAGACATTATTATAAGTATCATAATAGATAAACTTTATTAGAGTATGCATGGTTTACAAATCAACAACACAACGTCAACTTTTACTGATCTTTTAAGAATTTTAAACCTACAAACAATTACGAAATAAACAAACAAATAAACAAACAAATAAGTTGAACATGCAATACATAGTCCTCTACCGGTAAAAAATCATTGCACTGGAACAAAATGACTAAACAATAATGAAAACTGATAATATGCAGTCAAAGGAAAAATTTTGTGAAGAATCTCTATTTGCATATATTGGTCAAACACTATAATAAATTTAAGATCAATATCTGTTAACATGGCGAAAAAAGGTCTGGGGAACTGAATATTTGCATGAATTTTTAACTCTGAGGACTATAACTCTGCACATAATCCTCAGATCGGAATAAAATTCATACTTGATCTGTAACTTGCCATGACAAAAATTCTAAACACAATATGAAATAGATTTTTAACCAGCATGACGGAATAAGTATAGACAATTGATTTGCCGGACTGATGGACGGACAGACTTACAAAGACAGACAAAGAGACAGACTGACGGCAAACATAACGTTTTGCCGGTAAGGGACTAACCATAATTCATTTAGACGGGTGTTATACTATCTATCTTTATCAGCGTAGAATCAAAACCATCAACATCAGTCAGCACTTACATACCAGCACAGAACGTTCCCATCGTAAATACCATTAACAATAAATGAAAAAAGGCTTTATATTTTTTCATATGTTATGCAGTACTGGTGCTATAAAAATAGATTCACTTAAACTATCAGATGCAGATGGATGGTGTTGTTGTATTAATGTACCATTTTTAAAATTGTATTTGTGTTAGATGTTCATGTTTGAATAAGGTACTATATCAAGGGATAATACTCAATGCTGCATATTTATCTGTTTTGTTTTTGTCGCGCTACAATATATATCGTAGAATAAAGGTTGGTTTTGGTGAAATTGAATTCCTATTGAAACATTTTAATTGATTTTAGACAAAACCCATATAACCAACAATTAAAAGGAATATGAACAGTTACATATCTATTTATTCTAATCTCTATTAATGACCGCTATATCTCGTGAACCTATGAATTAAGAGTAATTTAAAGTAGATCATAAGTATATGTTTCCTGCAATAAAGTTATTTTATACTTTACCAAAATGAAGATTTTGCTATGCTCTTTTCAAAAATATAATAAAAGGATAGGTCATGGTGCTATTTTCAAGCTATGAGTAGTTGAATATTGCCTAAATATGTCAGAATGGTAATGAAAAAGCACATTTTTGTGCATAAAAAGAAATCTATGAGATAGAATTTTGAAACAAGTTATGAAAAGATAGGTTTCATAATATGTTTTAAGAAAATAAAAAGACAAAATGGTATCATCGAACTTATTTTTTTGCTACAAGTAAAAATTATTCTAAAACACAAATATTTGGTATTTGTTTAAATATTTTAGATAATGCAATAAATCAGCTAGTTTCTTCATATATATAAACATTCTAACAAATAAAATTGCACATCTGTTTACAAATTTACAGCTTTGGGCAAATAACTAGACCAATCGTAGTACTGCAATAGTACTATCAAAGATGGCGGTATACCATGAATCTACCTGTAGATAACTACCTTATCATTAAATAACATTTTAAAATCAGTTCCAATTTGAAAAATATTGACATTTCTAGATTATACACTGTATTTGGTTTTGATTTTAAAGTAGTTTTCGTTTTCATTAAACTATTGTTATCTTCTTTCAGTTAAAAACTTAGAGATGAAACTTGCCTTTGCTATATTGGTGTTAATTGCAGTAGTTTGTTCTGCGCCACAGAAAAGATTAATTTTTGGTAAGTGCTCAAAGGGCAGTGATTTTATCTTCAACATTTGAACTCAATCATACTAATTTGACAATAACATAAATAAATCTTAATTTTATGTTATATTAAGTCATATAATTTTTAATATTAATAACTAGGGAATAAATTCAAGCACGGATTGCAATAAATATAACTCTTTAGTCTATTCGGTTCTGTCTGTTTAATATCTTTGGCCACTTTTACGTTCATTATTGGCTTACAAATATGAATATTATAAAGAGTTTATACCAATGTGTGCACAATCAATCCAAAATATTCTAACAACAGTTGTGTATATCATTTGTGTACTATTTTAGGATGAAACATGTAAAAGCTTTGTTCTTGTTTTGTTAGTATTACTCATACTCATACTCATAGAAAGTAAAATAAAAAAACCTTCAATGGAAAAAATCTATAAAATTTTAGGTTCATCAGACGAAAGATGTTGACCACTTTTAAAATACTTAAGTGTCTATTTCATTTGATTCCATTAGTTTATGTGAAAGATTTTAACTAATTTTAGTAATTGAAAACGATCCGATTCAAGCCCAAATATAAAAAATCTACCGAATATGCCGAAAAATGTCACTTTTCAGATGGTTTTGTCAAAAATGAAAGTGGTCGCATTCGTGTTCATCCTGAACCTTTATATATGTAATGTATTATCATTAAATACAACTTACATTCCAATATTAAAGATGAACACTAATGTGGCCGCTTTCGTTTTACACGGAAACCGTCTAAAATTTAACCAAAATGCTAGAATTGTGAAGATTTCAAACAAAAAATTCTCTGTAACTGATATTATCAAGATGCTTGATTTCTTGATTGACAACATATTTGTTACGTTCGGAGGACGTGTTTTCAAATGGGAACAAACTGTGCCCCTCTGCTAGCCGACTTACTTCTTTATTACTATGAGGCTGACTTCATGCAGGAACTTCTTAGGAAGAAAGATTTGAAGTTAGCAATATCCTTTAACTCTACTTTCCGCAATATAGATGATGTTCTTTCACTAAATAATTCAAAATTTGGTGACTATGTGGTACGCATCTATCCCATTGAACTAGAGATAAAGGATACTTTAGATACAGTTAAGTCGGCTTCATATCTTGACTTACATCTAGAAATTGACAATGAGGGTCGATTGAAAACAAAACTTTACGACAAAACAGATGGTTTCAGCTTTCCAATTGTGAACTTTCCATTTCTAAGTAGCAATGTTCCAGCAGCACATACGATATTCCCGTGCTTGCATTTCCTATCATGGTTTTCTTGATAGAGGGTTGCTGCTCACAAGGAAGCTATTAAACAAAGAGTTCCAAATGGTGAAGTTGAAATCCTCCCTTCATAAAATTTACAGACCCCATCACGAGTTGGTTGACTGTTATGGAATAACCGTTTCAAAAATGACATCGGATAAGTTCCTTACACGAAACGCGCGTCTGGCGTATAAAATTATAATCCTGGTACTTTTGATAACTATTTACACCACTGGGTCGATGCCACTGCTGGTGGACGTTTCGTCCCCGAGGGTATCACCAGCCCAGTAGTCAGCACTTCGGTGTTGACATGAATATCAATTATATGGTCACATTATAGATTTTCTGTTTATAAAACTTTGAATTTTTCGAAAAACTAAGGATTTTCTTACCCCAGGAGTAGATTACCTTAGCCGTATTTGGCACAACTTTTTGGAATTTTGGGTCATCAATGCTCTTCAACTTTGTATTTGTTTGGCTTTTTAACTATTTTGATCTGAGCGTCACTGATGAGTCTTAAGTAAACGAAACGCGCGTCTGGCGTATAAACTTATAATCCTGGTACTTTTGATAACTATTTACCTCGGAACACGTTAAACACATTTCTTTGTAGAGTGATCTATATACAGCCGAAACAACATTTTTCCAAAAGACCAAAAAAGTGAAAATTTATTTTTAAAAAAAGCATTTGAATAACAGGTGGAACAACTGATGTTCTTAAACCCTGCTGACTGACATTGACGATTGCCAGATAAATTTATCACGAGATGTATAAATAGTAACAGAAAACTCTAAACGTGTGGCAAAGATGATGAACCGCAAACATGAGAGGCTATGTTTTTTTACACCATATCTGGATTTCGACAACCAATAAAGGCAACAGTAGTATACCGCTGTTCAAAATTCATAAATCAATAGAGAAAAAACAAATTCGGGTTACAAACTAAAACTGAGGGAAACGTATCTTATATAAGAGAACTATGACACAAAAGAGACACAACACCGAAATATAACACACACAGAAACGAACTATAATGTACGATGACCATAAAAATGTCTCTTCAGTGATGTTTGGAATCGAAACAGTATTTGAAAGGCCATATAATTTATCTCAATTTAGGATAGACTCTCAAATTTTAAAGAGTCGAAATATGATGAACGGATTATATAAACCTGGTGAAAAAAATATAACACAAGCCCACACGAAATAGTTTTAAACAAGTCTAAATTAAAAAAACAACGTTCAAACCTGTGATTGCGTTGAATAAAAACCGCAATTTTTATACGTGTGTATGTAAAACCAATTTTGATTTTGTTATCAGAAAATTTGAATTTAACTACGTTTTATTATCATATATATGTATATACAACTCGTCTTAACATCAGCTCAACAATGTTAGATCTGTAAATTTGCTTTTGCAATTTTTTTTATAAACCATTCTTAATTGAAAACAACGTTCAACTACGTTTTATTATCATATATATGTATATACAACTCGCCTAAACATCAGCTCAACAATGTTAGATCTGTAAATTTGCTATCGTAATTTTTTTTATAAACCACTCTAAATTGAAAACAACGTTCAAACCTTTGAATGCGTTGGATACAAACCGCACCTTTAATATGTGTGTGTGTTACACAAATTTCTTTGTAGAGGGGGATAAATACAGCACAGATAACATTTACCAACAGACCAAAAAAGTAAAAAAAGTCTATTTTAACAAAACACATTTGACTAACAGGTGGAACAACTGATGTTTTTAAACCCTGCTGACTGCATATATATACACAGATTCATAAGTCCACAACTGTATCTTGTCATTGCACATGTTTTTCCTTGACTGTTTATGACGTCTTAAAACTAAATCTATTAAAGGTTTGATGTGTACTGATAGATATTTTAGTATCTCATGCATGATTTTCTTATTAGTTGTTATTTACTTTGAACTAGCTTCGAAAACTCTGAGATCTGTACTTATTCATTTTGTTCTCTTGATGTATAAGTACCGGTCCATGTCCACTCTACGTTTTTGTTAGACGTTAGCTGTATTTATATTTGTAACTTATAAGTTGAGCCTTTTCAAATGATTTTGAAAGTTTGTTATAGTGTTGTACTGTTACACCCTTGTCCCAGGTTGGTGTTTTCAAACGAGTCATGTTTTTCTTAAAATATTCTGAAGTAAGTCAGTAACCTGGAAGTTGTTATCAAATATAAAAAAGAAGATATGGTATGATTGCCAATGAGACAACTATCCACAAAAGACCAAAAATGACACAAAAATTAACAACTATAGGTAACCGTACGGCCTTCAACAATGAGCAAAGCCCATACCGCATAGTCAGCTATAAAAGGCCCCGATAAGACAATGTAAAACAATTCATACGAGAAAACTAACGACTAAATAGTCCGTTTCCATGTTTATTTACGTTTGTTTTTCGTTGTAGTAGTGTTTCTATTGGTCCATTCTTTTCCTCTTATAATTCATGTTTTCATCGGTTTTAGTGACAAAAATATTTTTTTCGTTTATTGTTTTATACATGTATTAGACTGTTGATTATGTAGATTTCATTGTTTTACATTAGTCACTTTGGAGCCTTTTACAGCGTACTTTGCGGTATATGATTTGCTCTTCGATGATCGCACTGCCATGAACTGTAGCTGATAATTTCTATGTCTTGTAAAGAGTAGTCTCATGGGCAATCATAGTTTTAGTTTCTGTGCAGTGCTTTAGGACTTGTCATTCCAATGGTTCTCATTTTTGACATGGAATTGTCCGATTTTTCTTCGACATATGAGATTCGAGTGTTCTCCTGGTATCTTCCGAATTGTTTTGTGAACAATGATATAACTAAATGATCATATGCATATCGATCAAAACCTATTTGAAAAGTTTTATGTAGAATAAATTTTTTTAATTCAATTGATTGCACTATATCTGCGATTTCTTTGTATCGGCTCCTTTATTCATATGAGACAGTCTTAAGAATAAGTTATATCTGCTTGAAAGTTTAAGTTTTACTATAAACGCAGTGGAATTCAATGCAAAATCATTTAAATAGGTACATTTAGACTTCTTAAAAATTTGTAATATTTATGAAGAAATAGAAATAATAAGAATGTTTTAGTGAGGAAGCATTCAATAGTAAGAAATGATAGAAAAGAAAATGAAAATGACATTTAAAAGTCATTATATAGTCTTTTACAAATGGCATATGTCTTAATATTATGACAAGCTTTAAATCGTCCCGTAACTATGACATTTTTAGGTTAATGTTAGTTCACTTTTATTAAAAGCAGATTTTTAAAGTTGTTACATTCTTTTTCATATTTCAGATGCTATTTTTGGTATCAACCAATTTCAAAATTTGGATAATCTTCCAACATTAGTAGACGGGTTAGTAGGTACAGTAGGTACTGATGCAACTGAACAGGCATGTGAAACTAAATGTCACACACTCATCCAAGCAGATCATATCCTTCAATTCGGATGTCCATTGATTTGTAAAAAGTAATATATATATTGGTTTTAACAATTTCCTTATCATTAATGATGATATGTATACTATCATGGAACATTTGTATAAATAATACATACTTCTGGTCCTTTCAAGCTTGCAGTTCATCTGACGGGTGTGCATTTTTGAAGATTTACAACTATTTTAGTATAACCATTGGTGGCCTGCGGCTGTTGTCCGCCCTTTGTTCGGGTCTCTTTGATACATTCTCCATTTCCATTTTCAATTTTATTTAATACATTTCTCTGTTCTTAAAATATTTGTTAAACTATTCAAAAAATTCAATTCAGTGAATATAGTTATAAGCTATAATTTAGTAAGAAATATATTGTACGTCGCTTGAAACTTTTCATGCCTTATATATCATGTACTGTAGTACGCCGCTAGATTAAAACTGACGTGGAAAGGTAACACATGCCCACCGAAAGCTCTTTTTTTGAGAGCCCAGGTGGTCGTGTGGTCTAGCGGGGCGAATGCAGTGCAGGCGATTTGATTTCACGATATCACAGTAGCATGGGTTCGAATCCCGGCGAGGGAAGAGCCAAACATTTGCGAAAGCAAATTTACAGATCTAACATTGTTAGGTTGATGTTTAGACGAGTTGTATATACATTATGTACACAGCCATGTATCACCATCATTGATGGCGATCCGATGGATACATCTGTTGTAGTGTTGTCACTGACTCAGACGTACTTATGAATATAATTATTTTCTGTGACTGTATCTTACATTAATTTGTAGGATCCTTTACTATAGATAATTTAGCTGATCTGTAACAATAACATCTTCATGCCTTATATATCATGTACTGTAGTACGCCGCTAGATTAAAATTGACGTGAAAAGGTAACACATGCCCACCGAGGGCTCTTTTTTTGAGAGCCCAGGTGGTCGTGTGGTCTAGCGGGACGGCTGCAGTGCAGGCGATTTGGTGTCACGATATCACAGTAGCATGGGTTCGAATCCCGGCGAGGGAAGAGCCAAACATTTGCAAAAGCAAATTTACAGATCTAACATTGTTGGGTTGATGTTTAGACGAGTTGTATATACATTATGTACACAGCCATGTATCACCATCATTGATGGCGATCCGATGGATACATCTGTTGTAGGGTTGTCACTGATTCAGACGTACTTATGAATATAATTATTTTCTGTGACTGTATCTTACATTAATTTGTAGGATCCTTTACTATAGATAATTTAGCTGATCTGTAACAATAACATCTTCATGCCTTATATATCATGTACTGTAGTACGCCGCTAGATTAAAACTGACGTGGAAAGGTAACACATGCCCACCGAAAGCTTTTTTTTTGAGAGCCCAGGTGGTCGTGTGGTTTAGCGGGACGGCTGCAGTGCAGGCGATTTGGTGTCACGATATCACAGTAGCATGGGTTCGAATCCCGGCGAGGGAAGAGCCAAACATTTGCGAAAGCAAATTTACTGATTTAACATTATTGGGTTGATGTTTAGACGAGTTGTATATATAAAATATATATATACATATTTCTGTTTAGTATTAGATTTATATTAAGATCCATTTTGTTACATCTTGTGATCAATTTTATTTGGAAATCGCCAATGGCAGTCAGCAGGGTTAAAGAACATCAGTTGTTTGACCTGTTAGTCAAATGCGTTTTGTTTAAAAAAAATACTTTTTTTCACGTTTTTGGTCTTTTGGAAAATGTTGTTTGTGCTGTTTTTAGACCCTTCTACAACGAAATTTGTTTTACATGCACACGTATAAAAATTGCGGTTTTTATCCAACGCAATCATAGATTTGAACGTAGTTTTCAATTTAGACTCGTTTATATTTTTTGGTTTGGGCTTGTATCATATTTTCCTTCCTGTTTATATGATCCGTTCGTCCTATATTGACTCTTAAAATTCAAGAGTTTGTCTAAAAATGAGGGTACTGTTTCTAAAAATGAGGGTACTTTTTATATGGCCTTCCAAATACTGTTCCGATCCCTAACATCACTGAAGAGACATGTATTGTCGAAATCCGGATCTGGTGTACTAAAAAATATTGACACCGTATGTTTGTGGCATAACATCGTGGCAACAAGTTATTTTTTTTCTGTTTAGTATTAAATTTATATTAAGATCCATTTTGTTACATCTTGTGATCAATTTTATTTGGCAATCGCCAATGGCAGTAAGCAGGGTTAAAGAACATCAGTTGTTCAACCTGTTAGTCAAATGCGTTTTATTAGATATACTTTTCACTTCTTTGGTCTTTTGAAAAATGTTGTTTGTGTTGTTTTTAGACCCTTCTACAACGAAATTTGTTTTACATGCACACGTATCAAAATTGCGGTTTTTATCAAACGCAATCATAGGTTGGAACGTAGTTTTCAATTTAGACTCGTTTATATATACATATATATAAAATGACTGAATAAATAGTCAACGATCAGTCTTACAGGGCGATGGATCATGTAATATGATTCTGTACACTACAAAATATAATACATAACAAGTCAAAAAGGGTACAACATCACCATTAAATAACTATAAAATATACAAATATTAGATATTTCGGATAACAGATATCCTTCTTCGGTAACAAATGAATCATGTCAATTCAAATTAAGACTCTATCAAAATCTTGATTTATACAATTTAAGCGAACGCTGGAAAATTTTTAAAATTTTCAAACACACCGCAAAGACTACAGAAATATGCCAAAAATAAAAATAGTTATTTACGATGTGAAATGGCACATCTCTAGATTTCCAAAGGTTGTGACAGTTGAGATGTTATAACTGCATTGAGGCAGTCCTCAAACAAAAAAAATCAAAAATGTCCTAACCGATCCAGGATGGTATAAATTAGACAACGGTAGGGCAATTACAACAGAAACTACATATTTAAGCCTCCCAAACGAACCTTTATATAATGAGGTAAAATAATTGAACGTGGCAACGTACTTATACAGCATCCCGAATCAATGGAAACCTGTAATTTAAACTGTTATTTTTTAAAATAATATCGAACTGTAAAGCCAGTACTAAATCCGGCGTTGTTTAAAACAGGTGGTCACACGGCAATGAGGGACTCGTTCTATGTTTTTTCATTTATGCCCTCTGGGGAGACTGTCCGTAACTTTCTTATCCAAAATCTTTCCCGAGCGACTCTGTCGACCTTCGACCAACCCTCGTTGTGGTCTATAATCGTGATGGTAAGGTTTTGAGATCAACTTGTGTGTGTCCAGGTGATCTCAAATGACGACTTACGGGTAGGTCGGGCTTGCAAGTGTAGTCACTTCGATGACCATATATGCGTTTGTTAAATGGCTGCTCTGTCTCGCCAACATACTGCATGCCACATCGACACTGAAGGAGGTATACAACATTCTGGGTTTTGCAAGTTACATTGCAATATATAGTGTACACAGACCCAGACGAGTGGCAAGTGAATGTTTGAGTATTCATTATTTGTTGACAAGTCAGGCAACGTCTGTTACCACATGACTTGCACCATCCTGCAATTGAAGAGCTTTTATTTGAGGAGACGTCAGCTCTAACAAATACGTCTTTCAGACTTGCTGGTCTCCGAAAAACTAAGACAGGAGGATTGGGAAAGATCTTGGATAATTTAGGGTGTTTGGCAATAGTTTGCCAATTGGCACAGATCAAACGTGTTTGTAAGAACAAACGGGACTATTTTGCTGCGCCTCTTCTGTTTGTACTGTAAGAGGTCATTGCGGCTGTTATTGTTAACGCGCGCTAACCCCTTATCTATGTCCAATTTCTTATAACCTCGTTTTGCCAAAAATCCGCGAAGTTCCTGTAACCGTTTCGTGACAGCCACCTCAGAGGAGCAAATCCACTTGACTCTGAGAGCTTGACTGTACGGGATACTTTTTGTACAGTGTTTGGGGTGAAAGCTTTGGGGAGAAAGGTATTGATGTTTATCTGTGGGTTTACAGTAGAGGTCTGTTGATATGACACCATCCTTTATATATGTGGTTGTGTCTAAGAAAGATATCTTAGAGTCTGAAATTTCATACGTAAATTTAATTAAATGGGGGGCGTTGTTTGCAAGTCTGATGAAATCATCCAGTTTTTGTTGAGATTCAATCCATTTCATGTCAACATCATCAATGAAACGGAACCAAGACAAAGGTTTGGATAAAGATGCTTCAAAAATTTGTTTTTCTAATTTGCCCATGAAAATATTGGCGTAAGACGGTGCCATTTTCGTCCCCATCGCCATATATATACAAGTACGTCTGAGTCAGTGACAACTCTACAACAGATGTATCCATCGGATCGCCATCAATGATGGTGATACATGGCTGTGTACATAATGTATATACAACTCGTTTAAACATCAACCCAACAATATTAGATCTGTAAATTTGCTTTCGCAGGCGATTTGGTGTCACGATATCACAGTAGTATGGGTTCGAATCCCGGCGAGGGAAGAACCAAACATTTATATATATATATATAGCAAAAGTAAATAAACACGGTCTACAGAATGTATATAACAAAAAAAAAAAATTTGCAAACTACATTTCACATTAAATAATAACAGTTCGTTAAAATATTGCCACAAGCGCTTTCATGCCTTCTTGCAATCTTCAGGCGACGTTTTAACAATGTCCTTGGCGACACTGCCGTTGGTAACGTTTATTACGTTATTGTAACGTAATGACCGTTACCACCAACAGTGTCGTCAAGGATTCGAACCCATGTTACTGAACCCATGCTACTGAGATATCGTGACACCAAATCGTCTGCATTGTAGCCGTCCCGACTTGTGGCATATTTCCCCTTCGCCTTCGGCGGATATAAACTCTAAGCCGGGAATGTCACAGTATATTCCCTGTTTGATACCTAAATAACATATATTCAATGTATATATATATATATATATATATTTGTGTATCTATATTGTTTATTAAAAGTATCTATTATTGTATATCAACAGTTACCAGACTCTGATTCACCGATTTGGACATGCAACAGATGCACCTACTTCAGTTTAGATACAGAAAATAAATCTACAAAATTACAATATCTTGTTCTTTATGAGTTATTTTACATTTGTTCACCCAGTGTTTTGTAGACTACTAGTATGCGTTTTCCAATCTTTTGTCATGCAACATCTTCCTTAATGCACATGTCTACTTAGCAGTAAAGCAACAACCAATAAATCGACAAAATTTGCTGCACCGTTCTTTTTTGTGAATTATTTTATCTTAAAAAATAGAGATTTTGTATGATATCCAATGAGACAACTATCAACCAATTGTAAACGAAATGAACGCATGCAAGAATAGGCCAGAATAGGCAACCGATCGAACATCAACAAGAAGAAAACCCATAAACTAAGGTGACAATTATTTTAGTAGTTTTCGTTTGTTGCTGTATATGATTTTCGTTAGTGATTGGGTTCATAAATGTGATCGTTAGATAGAAGGTTCACACAATCAAATTTTGTTTACTCCACAACCTTCTGTTTGTGTCTGTCCCAAATTAAGGCATGACGCTTGTACCCGATATAGGTGGATTGTATTGTCAAAAACATTCCATATTTCTGTAGCAGAAACATTCTACTGTCCTATACATAACTAAAAGTTAACATTTTAACAATTTTGTAAAACTGTTATAATTTGGGGCCAAAAAGGGGTCTTACTATACCTACTCCTTTAAAATAACCATACAAGCAGATACAAGATTACCAATGGCCAGATTCTTCTGACAGGATAACAAATGCGACGCGATTGGACACATTTTATAAGATCTCTACCCTCCCTTATATTTCGTTATTTCTCCACTCAATTGAGTATTTGTCTAACTTGTATATTTCGTTTCTCTTCCTTTTGAAGAGACCATTTTCTTCAGTAAAAAAGGTGAAACAAAATGTTTAGCTAATTGTTATGGCATCTTAAGGATATGTTTGGAAAAGAACAACTAAATTATGTCAATGTTTAAGTTAAAAAAACGTTTCATAAACACATGACAATCTGCACTATATTTCTGGTATAGAACTGACAGATTTTTCCCCCAAACTGTTGTCTTCTTTTAATTCTAAAAGAACTTCAAAAAAGGAGATTAATGCTGCCATTTTAGACCTACTTGACAAGGAGATAGGAGTATTATGTAACGGAATTATTCTCTTAACTATGAATTTTATTCAGTGTCAAAATTAAGTACGGTTAAAAGACGTAGCTAAAGTTTTAAATGCTTATATTAAACGAAGATCCACTTGTATTTTTTGTCTATCTGATGAGTTAAGCCTTTTTCAACTGATTTTAATAGTTCGTTCTTAAGTTGTACTGTTATACCACTGTCCCAGGTAAGGGGGAGGGTTGGGATCTCGCTTACATGTTTAACCCCGCCACATTTTTTACGTATGTGACTGTCCCAAGTCAGGAGCCTGTAATTTAAAAGTGGTTGTCGTTTGTTTATGTGTTACATATTTGTTTTTCGTTAATTTTTTTACTTAAATAAGGCCGTTAGTTTTCTCGTTTGAATTGTTTTACTTTGTCTTATCGGGGCTTTTTATAGCTGACTATGCGGTTTGGGCTTTGCTCATTGTTGAAGGCCGTACGGAGACCTATAGTTATTAATGTTTGTGTCATTTTGGTCTTTTGTGGATAGTTGTCATACCACATCTTCTTTTTTATATGATCTTTCGATTATGTTATGCGATACGAGCAAAACAACTAAAATGTATTTTACAACATACAGCAACAAACAACAATTTGCTCAAAAAGTTAACACTTGATGACTAATGATCACTTACGGGGAAAACCAAGAGTCAGTTTAAATCAATTTGTAGCTACTAAGCAAATCCATAATAGATCAATGAGTAAAATTTGAAGAAATAACTGCCAAAATTTGGTCTTTTTGTTAAATCTCAATCAAATGCTTATTTGCCACGACAATATTATGCAATAGTAATTATCTCTTTTAAAATAAAACATACAACACAATTGTGTTCATGCATTGGATAAAATGAATATACGTTATGATATAAAATTCAGAAGATTTGTTATGATTGCCAAGGAGTTAATATTCCCAAAAGACTAAATGACCCATATTATATATCAATATTTATAGGTCATCAATCGACCTGCAAATATGAAGAACACCCATGCTGCAGTATTATATCAGTTGATTTTAGGAGAGGGTCTGTTTACTCCTCCAGAAACCAGCTGATATGAGGCCTCGTTTTAGCTTTGTTTAGGGTTTGGATATGATATAAGCTTTTTAAATTTCAACATCTGTGATTCAACCGGTAACAGTCTTGTCCATCCTTTTCTTATTCCAAATTTCTTTTTCGATGTACGTTTGAGGTAATGAATTTTTTTTACAAATATTAACGATTTTAACGAAACGCTATAAAATAATCAATAATCAATCTACCATTACGTGATTGCTCATCACCTTATGTTTTTTTGTTCATGTTTCTTAGGAGTGCAAGGACTAATGATACAGGGGAAGCAAGATCTGATAACCCTCCCTTAATACCAGGGATCAAACTATTTTTTTTAATGGGGATTATTTAAGTCAGTTCTAAGCATTTATGAATTGGTTTATTTGTTTGTTGGTTTTTGTTTTCGTTGTTTTTCGCATTTTTCGTCGGCATTTTCATTTTCTCTTCCAATGGTGTGTTCTGAATGTCCTGGTGTTGACAAAAGATACGCATGACTATTAATTAAATTATAACTGTGGATAAAAGAAATGAGATAATTATGTTTGTTAAATGAATTGATGAATATTTTATTCAAAAAATACATAAATATGATGCAGTAGAATTTTTAATTAACATTACAGAAATTAGTGTACGGCACTTCCTCTGCAAATGCAATAACGTAAACATGATACAGTGACAAATAAATAACCCAAACTATATGTTTAATTTGGTCCGAGCAAACTTTAGAATGACGACCAGAGTTGGCAGTCTTTTAAGTTCTACAAATGATAAATATAGAATTCAACAAATAAATAAAAAAAACAAATTCAACCTTGACTCTGTGTTGCTTAAAGTAAATTTATAATTTATTGATTAAGATGTGTAGAATTTTGAATTCAAAGTAAACGAATTCGTCAACATGAAAATAATTCTTTCATGTAAAATATAACGTTTAATCATTTATAATTTACATAGTGTAAATACTGTCTTAGTTATAACTATGAGCGGGTTGACTTATTAGCCCGTCCAAATTGACTCAGGAGTCGAGAGTCGAAAAAAAAATTAAAAACATAATGAACTCTGAGAAAAATTCAATCATTAATTCCTTAATCGAATGGCTAAATCAAATGACAAAACACATCGAAACGAGTCGTAATATTTATTCAGTTTACTATATGGACAGAGGGTAGGATAAAGGTTACCATTGACAACTACTGGAAATGATTCCGAATCTTCAACTCGTGTTGAAACTTTATCAAGGCAAAGTTTATTTAAAATCAATATGGCCGATATATTTTATTTTATTTTGGATGTTTAGCCCTCGTCTATCGTTTGTTTGACAAAACAAAGTATTTTTCCAGCATTTTGCTCACATTGGGAGTGTTTATTTGTGTTTTTTTATGCGTGGTTGGTCTATTTCGACGAATCATAGTCTATACACATGGTGAAAGGGATTGCAACACCTTAATTTTTTTTGATGGAATATGATAAAATATTTGTAAAATAATATTGAAACATAGTTATGATTACATTGGTATTTAAACAAACGAACAAAAAAATGTTAAAAAAAAGATTTATCTAGCCACAATTTTAATAACAAAATGAAAATTTTACAACTTTTACCGTTGTCGAACTTTACAATTTCAGACATTTCAAAATTAATCTTAAGATGATTGTTCCCATCATGGTTGATCGTTATAGAGTTAGTACTTTGCGTGCAGCCTCCATTCAAACGGTTAACCGCCACTTAACGTCTTCTGATTCCTGTCATAAATCTACTAATTTGTTGCTTAGGTAGCAGCAACCATTTCTGATGGAGGGCATTGTTTATTTTACCACGTGTTTGGACTTGGGTGTCCTTTCTCGCACATTACGCCCAATAGTGTCCCAAATATGCTCGATATGGTTCAAATCCGGGCTACGATCAGGCCAAGGAAAATAAACCGAATTCCATTGGAACAATGCATCTTCCTCCACAATTCTTATTTCCGTCTTTGGCGGGCTCTGCACTACATAAGATACAGAAAACTGTTTGTCTGTACGTAAGCAAAGGTCCCCGAAATGATATTATCGTACGATAACCAGTAGCAATAAGTAGATCTCGATCAATTTTTGTTAAAAGGCTCCTGTATGCCTACCACTCAGTTTTTAAGATTGTATTGTATCCAATAGGTTTCCTTCTAACCGAGATTCATTATGCTTGATTTTCCCAAGCAGATGGCATAGGGTTTTTTTTTCGATATCGGATAGTCTTTAACATCGTGTATTACCTGATTTTTATTCTCAAAACGACTGATAGTGGGATGATGTTAAACAACAATACGTGCGATTGTCACAGACATCCATGCTTTTCCCATGCTGATTATCTGTCATCTTGCTGCAGTTAAGAGTTATGGAGGACCCATTACAAAGTGTCATTTACGTAACTTTATAAACTTGGTTATTTAAAGTGTTGAAAACAGTGAGGGTAACTGCATGTGCAGATAAGAACTTATCGAGTCGACACACATTGATCAAACTCAAATGATATTTAAATAATGTTTAACTAGTTCTATTTTAACAAATTATATCACAAAAAAATAAAGAGTGTTTTTTTTTATTCAATTTCAATTTGGTGTTGCAATACTTTTTTCCATGTGTATATTTAAGTTGCAAAGAAATTTAAATATGCTTACCAAAAGAACTCTTTTAATCATATTTATATGCAATGCAGTTACTAACTTTTTACCACCGTCGTATTAGGTTCGTCGTCATTGTTTTCGTTTTTCTGCTTTCTCAAAACTAATTTAATACTAAGATTAACAATGTAAGAACCTTCGTGTGCATCTATATCAATAACAGTATTTCAGTAATAACATGATATTGCTGCACTTGTGTTGTTAAGAAGCTGTTGAAAGATTTTTACGGGACAGATGTGTATGTCCAATCATTAAGTTACAGTATTTAAATAGTAACTGGTTAGTATATCATTTGCAAAAAATCTATTATGTGTGTGTCATTCCTGATGTCGAGCTAAGACACTGGTTAAAATATATAGCACAGAAACTCATTATTAATATTGACTTAAAATTGAGAATGAAAATGGGGAATGTACCAAAGAGACAACAACCTCACCATAGAGCAGACAACAAAAGAAGGTCACCATCAGGTCTTCAATGTAACGAGAAATTCCTGCACCAGGAGGCGTCCTTCAGCTGGCCCCTAAACAAATAAATACTAATTCAGCGATAATGAACGCCATTGTTCACAAGAAACTAAAAGTTACAATAATACAGGACTAACAAAGATCAGAGGCTCCTGATTTGGGACAGGTGCAAAAATACTGCGGAGTTAATCATGTTTTTGAGATCTCAACCCTCACCCTATACATCTAGCAAATGCAGACAAGTAAACGCATAACAATACGCACATTTACATTCAGTTCAAGAGAAGTTCGAGTCTGATGTCAGGAGATTTAACCAAAGAAAATAAAACAAAATGACAATAATACATAAATAAAATCAGACTACTAGCAGTTAACTGATATGCCAGCTTCAGACTTCAATTAAACTGATTGAAAAATTATGTATATTACATGTACAACAGATAACAAGATTTGTTAAAGGTCATCAAATGTACCAGGATTATAATTTTATACGACAGACGCGCGTTTCTGCTACATAAGACTCACCAGTAACGCTCATGTCAAAATATTATAAAGCCAAACAAGAACGGTGTTGAAGAGCATTGAGGGTCCAAAATTCCAAAAAGTTGTGCCAAATACGGCTAATGTAATTGAAGCTTCACAATTTAGTATATACAAAACCTTCAATATCATTTCAAGCATGAATAACCTAAAAACCAACCAGAGCACTTAAAGAATAAAATAAACAGGACACCGTCCCCCTTTTTTTGGTACGCTTAACGTAAAAAAAAACGAAAACGTATGGAATTAGGGTGAACAGAAGGTGAAAACAGTCGTTGTGCAGGGGGTACACCTTGTCAAACAGTGGAGACGAACTCTATAATCATTAATACCAGAGACTTAACTTACCATATTTACCTTTTTTTTTTTTATATATTTACATATTTATTTACATACCATTACAATGAAAGTATATACAATGTTCATCAAATGTCTTTGTATACGCGTTGGCTAACAGTAAACGATGAAAGTGAACACAAAAGTGAATGCTAACTGAGAATCCCGAAAGAGACGTACGTAAAAACTTACAGCTTACCCCTGAACCGTAACAATATGTCTCTTTTCTTAGTTGATGATATTTTACAGATTAAAGAGGTGAACCAAACTCTGCAACTTCAAGGAAAAGTACAATCTTTAATAAAAGAGGGACGAAAGATACCAAAGGGACAGTCAAACTCATACATCTAAAACAAACTGACAACGCCATGGCTAAAAATGAAAAAGACAAACAGAAAAACAATAGTACACATGACACAACATAGAAAACTAAAGAATAAACAACACGAACCCGACAAAAAACTAGGGGTGATCTCAGGTGCTCCGGAAGGGTAAGCAGATCCTGATCCACATGTGGCACCCGTCGTGTTGCTTATGTGATTACAAAGCCGGTAAATAGTCTAATTCGGTTGGTCACATTCATGAAAAAGAAGGGGATTGTATTTACGACGTAAGGAACATATCCGATATCATTTGTGAAACGGTTATTCCATAACGTCAACCAACTCGTGATGTCGTCCGTAAAATTAACGACGGGATGATTTCAACTTCACCATTTGGAACTCTTGGTTCAATAGCTTCATTGTAAGCAGCAACCCTCTATCAAGAAAATCATGATAGTAAATGCAAGCACGGGAATATCGTATCAACTGGGAGATATATACCCCGTATGCAGGTGCTGCTGGAATGTTGCTACTTAGAAATGAAAGTTTACAATTGGAAAGCTGAAATCATCTCTTTTGTCGTAAAGTTTTGTCTTCAACCGACCCTCATTGTCAATTTCTAGATGTAAGTCAAGATATGAAACCGACTTAACTGTATCTGTAGTATCCTTTATCTCCAATTCGATTGGATAGATGCGTTCCACGTAGTCACCAAATTTTGAATTGTTTAGTGAAAGAACGTCATCTATATAGCGGAAAGTAGAATAACAATACACTGAATAATAATACTTTGAATTGTATGAAAACACAACATGAATTGTTTTCTCCATAGACGTTAAAAGCTCAATAAAAAGGTACTTTCCGGTTGATTATTGTTTAAAGTGACAATTTCGCATTTTATATAAAGATAATGACAATAAAAACTCCTTTATAACTTTTGTCTGTTCTTTATACAATGCAGCTTACAAGTACATTAGCTGTAGAGCCTTTTCTTGTTTTGAATACGATTGTCATTCAGGAAAATTAAACGTATTGGTATTTCTTTAAGCTAATATGCTGTTAAAATTAACAAATATGAAAGAAAACTTTTATAAATTCCGGTATAAATGAATGATAAGCAAGCACCAATCAATCAATATATATTTAGAAGGTAAGAATAATACAATTCTTTGATGCTCATATTTGTGTTTGATATCATTTCAATATTACTGCAATATTTCTCTAGTCAATCATCGGAATTAATATGAATAAATTGTTTTATGTTTACAAATTATGAAAGAACTCTCCAGATAATAATTCTCAAGCAACCGATTTCCATCCCTCCATTCTTAGTTTTAAAAGGGTCACCACAGCATACTTTCCTCGTACACGTCTTTAACTGTCGTTTTCTGAGTATGATTTGTTTGATGTTTTTTTTTTAATATTGCCCGACTAATGATGACTATAATTCATAGCTGCTAATGCTATTTACTGCAGTTAATCTGTTTAGTTGGGTATTTTTTTTTATTCTTTTTTTTATCCATCTGTTTATAGTTATACGGAAAATATTGTTGATCCATTAGAAAATATATTGTCTTAAAATATTGTCAAATAATTTTAGTCAAAACACAGACAGCCTGCTGTTCCCAACACTTGTTGTATTTAAAAGCGAATGATAACTGTAGCTCGTAAATTTACGAGCTACCGTTATCATTCGCTTTTAAATACAACAAATAATACAACCTAAAATCTTAAGGGTCAATTCAAAGAAACAGAAATCATTGGGTAGTTTTATACTTGGTTTCAATATATCCAATATTGACATTTCAAGATTATACACTGTATTTAGTTTGATATTTAAGAAGTTGCAGTTTAATTAAAGAATTGATATGTATTTTCAGAAAAACAAAACCTTGAAGATGAAACTTGCTTTAGTTTTATTTGTATTGTTATCAGTAGTATTTTCTGCACCACAGAAAAGACTGAATTTTTGTAAGTGCTTACAGGGCAGTGGTTTCTTCTTCCGGAACTCAGGTTTCAGCTTCTTAAGGTAGAGCTGACCTTAGCAAAAAATGGCTCTATGGCATGTCCTGTTGCTCATAAATGTTTTCAACTGTTTCGTTTTTATGCATCTTTGGTCGTTCCTGGCGGATGTTAATACAGTTAAGCGCTTCTGATGAGTGAACTTTATATATATAAAAAAAATAACTTACCGAAGTGGGTAACTTAGTAATTTCTTTTTTGTGTGTACTATTTACGAAAAGGGTAATTACTTTGGTTTTGTTTTGGTAGTATTAAGCCTTGAAAATTGAGTGAGTGTCAGTATTTTAAAACAAAACGTATGACAGTGGATTATAGTTTATGAACTATTGTATAAATTTATTTCAAAGAATTTGAAAGGTATATTGTAGTATTAATAAAATTGAGAATGGAAATGGGGAATGTGTCAAAGAGACAACAACCCAACCAAATAAAAAAACAACAGCAGAAGGTCACCAACAGGTCTTCAATGTAGCGCGAAATTCCTGCACCCGGAGGCGTCCTTCAGCTGGCCCCTAAACAAATATATACTAGTTCAGTGATAATGAACGCCATACTAATTTCCAAATTGTACACAAGAAACTAAAATTAAAATAATACAAGACTAACAAAGGCCAGAGGCTCCTGACTTGGGACAGGCGCAAAAATGCGGCGGGGTTAAACATGTTTGTGAGATCTCAACCCTCCCGCAAAACGCATAACAATACGCACATTAAAATTCAGTTCAAGAGAAGTCCGAGTCTGATGTCAGAAGATGTAACCAAAGAAAATAAACAAAATGACAATAATACATAAATAACAACAGACTACTAGCAGTTAACTGACATGCCAGACTTCAATTAAACTGACTGACAGATTATGATTTCATCATATGAACACCAGGCACAGTTTGTTATTTATCTGATATGACTATTCTTCATTTGTTCCACAAATAGTCTTAAACGAAAGATTTGATGTGTCGGATTGCAATGTTATTCAAAGCATATCATTATTCCCTTAGTGTGCTGAAGTGAAATATCATTTAACTGCAATAGGTTTTAAATATCAATACTTATTGTGTACAACTAGATATAATGAGCATAAAATATAACTTAACAAGAAGTTGAAAAGTGTATGGAATGAAGTATAATTTTTATTTTACATGTTCATTTTGACAATTTGTATAGTGCAATCATACGTCATCGTTCTAACAGTTTTTATTTTGGAAATTTTGGAAATATTTGAAATTTATCTCTTCAAGGTTTATTTTTTATTTTAACTATATATCATTTACTTATAAATTTAGTTATATATAGTTTATGAACTTATCGTCTTTTTTGCTTGATTCAAACTTTATTGTAAATATTTAAAAATCGTCGAATGAGCAATCAAGAATTAAACTTTCAAATTTAAAGTAAGGGCTCTACCATTAATGATTTAAATTCCTGGGAAAAAGCCATCTGCTGTCCTTATGAAGGTTTACTGTTACAGTAGATAAATACTATCAAATATAATATTGATAGGAAATTCGGAACATCTTAATGTGGTATGTGTGTCTTTCGCCATCTTTGATTGTCAAAAAAAGAGAATCTAAGGTCAAGATTTTCAATCTAGTTAGCAAAATGTGATATAGAAATACAGACAACAAATGTGATTTGCATGTAGAAGAACAAATTTATAAGATTATAATTTCTAAATATTAATATTTTTACAAGTGTAGATTATTTTTGTTTGATTTTTAATGTTTTCAAATTGACATTTAAGAGGAAGTTACTCTTCAAGAAAGATGTGACAGATTTTTTCTTTCTATTTTAGATACGTTATTCCAAACTGATGAACTGAAAACATTAGTAGACGGGATTGTAGGTACAGTAGGTACTGATGCAACTGAACAGGCATGTGAAACTGAATGTCACACACTCATCCAAGCAGATCATCTCCTTCAATTCGGATGTCCTTTGATTTGTAAAAGGTAAACATATATTGGTTATATTCTTTTTTTAACATTTAAGAGGATTTGTATATTATCATTGAAAGTATGTGTTAGTAATTTGATATATTTCTCGTCACCTCAAGTTTGTAATGCAACTGAGTGTATCGTTTTTGTGAAAAATAAACTAAATTTTGGTGAACTCTTAGACATTTCTCTGTCTTTGTCGTTTGGTATCTAGAATTTGTTAAACTATTCAAAATATTCTGTTCATCGAATGTATTTATAAGACATAATTTAAAGTATTTAATCTAATATACGGCACGTGAAACTGTTTTTGAAACACAAGTTAACCTTCTTAACCAATAGTTGTAATAGAAAATACAAACATTTTGATAACAAAATTTGAAATTCTGACAGAACAATCTAAATATTTTAAGATGAAAATTTGAAAGGTGGATAGCACATATAAAGAATAACATGACCACACAGTATATATGTAGAACAAAATACTAGTACATATAAGCAACACTTAACAACACATTCCTTAATATTGAACAATAAGACTGCATACAGTTTTATAAACAACCATCAAAATATGCTTGCTACTCTTGGACGTTAGCTAAGGTTCCCACAGCTGTTGGTGACTATACTGTCGCTTAAGAATACAAAAAAATATAAAAATAACATTCATGTTCCCTTTTCCTTAAATTCAATATGAATGTTACTTAAGATCAACAGCACTTCAAGGGAACATATTATAATCCAGATATATATGTATACATATTTATTTATTTAAATTATTTATTCAAATTATTTTTTATTTTATACCAACAGTTTCCAGAGTCTGGTTCACCGATTTGGACATGTAACAGTTGCCCCAACTTCTGTTTAGATACAACAAAAATAAATCTTCAAGACTAACATTATCTTGTTCTTTGTATTATCTAACATAAGTTCACCCATTGTTTTGTGGACTACGTGTTGTTTAATCTTTTGTCATGCAACATCTGTCTATATGCCTATGCCTACTTAGTGGTTAAGCAACAACAAAATATCAAAAACATTAATTGCACCGTGCTTTTTTATGAATTACTTTATCTATATAAATAAAGAGATATTGTATGGTTGCCAATAAGTCAACTATCCACCAAAGTTCAAATGAAGTGGACGCATGTCTGAATAGGCTATCGATCGACTATCAACAAAAATGAAACCCAGACAGTATAGATGGCTGCGAATACTTTCTGATCTGTTCACAGAGAAAATCCCACGCCCGGAGACGGGCTCAGCTAGCTCCTAGAAATACATTGGTACTTGTTTATTGAAAATGAACGTAGGACTGAACTCAGAAACATACAAATGAACTGTAATTTGAAAAAAAACATACGAGATTATCAAAGGCCAGAGGCTCATGACTTGGGACAGGATAAAAAATGCAACGGGATTGAACACGTTTTATGAAATCTCTACCCTCCCTTATTCCTCTTTTTATTTCTCCGCTTAATTGATTAATTGTCTAATTTGTTTTTTTAATCCGTTTGAAGAGACCATTTTCTTTAAACAAGGTGAAAAAAAATGTAAGCTATTTGCCATAACATCTTAAAGATATGTTTTAACAAGTAAGAACTGTACATATATATAGGAAGATGTGGTGTTAGTGCCAATGAGACAACTCTCCATCCAAATAACAATTTATAAAAGTAAACCATAATAGGTCAATGAACGGCCTTCAGCACGGAGCCTTGGCTTACACCTAACAACAAGCTATAAAGGGCCCCAAAATTACTAGTGTAAAACCATTCAAACGGGAAAACCAACGGTCTAATTATAACCTGTATGATCAGGAGATAGGAGATTTTTATACCTGAGTTATTCTCTCATCTTTGAATATTATTCAGAATCTTCCTAGATACCAGAGATCAAACTGGTTTTTTTATTGATGGTTAAGTTGGCCAGTCTTGGCCCTTTATGAAGTGATTAGCTTTGTTTGTATGTTTTTCGTTGTTTTCGATTTTATCTTCGGTATCTTCATTTCTCTTCCAAAGTTCTGTCCCGTTGTTGACGAAAGAGACAAATGACTATTAATCAAATATTACTAAAGATAAAATCATATGAGATTTTAAGCAGCAAATATAATAAATAACGAATTCAATTAAAGGATATTTGTTTGTTAAATGAATTGATGAATATAAAAAAGAATATGTGGTATGATTGCCAATGAGGAAACTGTCAACAAGAGACCAAAATGACACAGACATTAACAACTATAGGTCACCTTATGGCCTTCAACAATGAGCAAAGCCCATTTCGCATAGTCAGCTTTAAAATGCCCGACAACAACTGATGAAGATTGTTTTCAAACTATAAAATCACTATGATGCAGTAGAAATTTAAATTAACCTTACCGAAATTATTGTACGGCACTTCCTCTACAAATGCAGTTACGTAGCAATGATACATTGTCAAATAAATAACCCAAACTCTAAGTTTATACTATATATGTCAAAGTTTATCCGAGTACACTTTAAAATGACGACCCGAGTTGACAGTCTTTTAAGTAACAAAAATGATAAATATTGAATTCAACAAATTCATTTTGAAAAAGACGCTTTCTACCTGGCAATTTGTAAAGTAAATTTTATAACTAATTGACAAAGATGAGTACTAATTTGAATTCACATTAAACGAATTCGGCAACATGTATATAATACTGTCATGCAAAATATAACATTTAATCATTTATAATGTACGTTATTACAATACTGTCTTAGTTATAACAATGAATGGTCCGAGTTGACTAATTAGTTGGTCAGATTTGACTCAGAATCAACAGTCGAAACGAGCTGTCATATATATTCAGTTTACTATATGGACAAAGTAATTGGATAGAGGTCGCCATTGTCACCTACTGGAAATGATTCAAAATCTTCAGCCTGTGTTTAAATTTAATCTAAATCCTCCAGGCAAAGTTTATCTAAGATCAATCTGACCGTCATATTTATTTCATTTACAGTATTCATAAATGGTTACTGGTTGCTATATTATTTGCCAAAAAATCTACTATGTGTGTGTCATTCCTGGTGTCGAGTTAAAATAGAAATAGCTAAGGCACTGATTGAAATATATAGCACAGAAACTCATTATTAATATTTACTTACTTTTACATGTACAACAGATAACAAGATTTGTTGAAAGTTATCAAAGGTACCCCGATTCATCAGTGACGCTCATGTCAAAATATTTATAAAGCCAAACTAGTACGGATGTGAGTCATTGAGGATCCAACATTTCAAAAAAAAGTTGTGCCAAATACGGCTCATGTAATTGAAGCTTCACAATTTATTATAAACAAAACTTTCAATATCCTTTCAAGCATAATTTACATAAAAACCCACCAGAGCACTTAAGGGATAAAATAAACAGGACATCGTTCCCCTTTTTTGGTACGCTAAACGTCAATAAAACGGGAACGTCTAAAATAAGGGTAAACAGAAGGTGGGAACAGTCGTTAAGTCAGGGGATCCACCTTTTGCAAACTAGTAAGAAACTCAAGTATAAAAGATGTTCTTATTTAATGTGTTGCATTCAGCTTTGCATCGAGAATAGTTACATTTCATAAAGTATTTTCAAACTGTTTCATTTGTTTTCCAGTATGGAAGATAGTCTTGCCTGTTCTCTGATTCATAGTCTGATAGTTGTTACTTATCTATATGAGAAAAACAAAGATTCCATCGCATAAAGAATGGGCTTACTTATGCTCAACAAAAAAATGAAAAAAAAAAATGAAAACCACCTTAAAAATTGCATAAGCCAGAAAGTACCTTTATCAACAATGCTCAAAGGCAAAGACGTGCGTATTTGGAAGCCTAGGATGTATAAGAATCGACACAGTTGCTTATCATTGATGACGATGTATTTGGATACGTTTGCAAGCAACTAATCGTCTTTGATATGCGGTTGAAATTAACAAATAAAGCGATATTTAGGTCCCCTGTGTGATAAACAACGATCAGTTGACGAATCGTTTATGAAAAGTAGAAATGTTGAATCTCTCATATATGCGTTTACTCGGTCTTGATTATGCCCCAAAAGAACAAAAAAGAACAAAAAGCCCCCATGGTCTCTCATGTGTATTTCTTTATGCTATCGTGTAGCTTGTGACACAACTATGTGGATTCTGCGTACTGATGTTGTTTTTCATCTTAACAACGTGTTTTATAGTTCTTTCATTTGTCTTTGTTCTATTATTAATATTACTTTTACTGTTTACTGGTTTTATGTGATATTCGTTTGATGTTGCTCCCGAGTGTTGCTCGGTACTTTTATTATATTTCTATTATGAATTACAATATACGTTGAACCACACACGCTAAAATCATTCAATCGTGTAGTGGAATTAACTATTTGTGGATTCTTATAAATTCTATTTATAACTTTTGGACTAGTTAAAAATCTCGGTCTATTTCTGAAAGGAGTTTGTCCGGTAAGACCCCTTTTTGGCCCAAAAATATAGCAGTATTACAAAATTGTTAAAATGTAAACTTTTAGTTATTTATTGGACAGTAGAGAGCTTCTGCTACACAAATATTGGCTGTTTTCTGACAATACAATGCAGATATATCGGATACTAGCACCAATTAGTTATACTAAATCACTGAAATCTTCACAAATCTAGCATTTTAGTTAAATTTTAGACGGTTTTCGTGTAAAACGAAAGTGGCCGCATTCGTGTTCATCCTTAAAATTAAAATGTAAGTTGTATTTGATGATATATATAGGTTGAGGATGAACATGGATGTGGCCACTTTCATTTTTGACAAAAATCATCTGAAAAGTGACATTTTTCGGCATATTTGGTTGATTTGTCATATTTGTGCTTGAATCGGTTAAAATATTTCACGTAAACTAATATCATCAAATAAAATAGACACTTAAGTGTTAAAAAGTTGTCAAAATCTTTCGTCTGATGATCCTGAAATTTGAGACCAAAATCGGTCCTTACCGGACATCCTTTATTCTTACATACTTTTGACTTTTTAACCCTGTATGCTAACATTGCCTTTGTAAATTTTAAAATTGTTTGTATGCACATTGAACGACAAATTTATGTGACGTATAAAATCTTCTGACGTCAGACACTCAAATCAACAAATGTGTTCGTAGATAGTAGATGTTTTTGTGATCTGTTAAATTGTCCCTTTTAAATTGTTGTACGATGATGACTGATGTACCCATATTTTGACTGTTTTATTTATTGTGTTTGTTTATTTAACGCATCAATGTAAATATAACGGAATTTGGTGAGACTGTAATTAAAGTGAGAGGGTTAGCGCGACAGAACCAGGTTTAATCCACCATTTTCTACATTTGAAAATGCCTGTACCAAGTCAGGAATATGACAGTTCTTGTCCTTTCGTTTTTTATGCGCATTGCTATTTGATTTTGCCATGTGATTATGGACTTTCCGAATTGATTTTCCTCTAAGTTTAGTATTTTTGTGATTTACCTTTTTGCTTTCCATTGCTTTTTCTACTTCGCTGTTTTTACTTTTCGAATCACCGATAATTGACAGATAGTTTAACCAGTCTACATTATAAAATAAAAACACACAATTTTATTCAGTAGAACGTTTGCAATACAGATATCTCGACATTATTCGTTACCCAAAAATTATTAGTATCCAGTAATTTTCCTTCTATTATCTAGTCTATATAAACTTGTTACATCATTGCAATACACATTCTTGTATCAAAATAGACGCATCGTTTTCTGATTGGTTGTCTATTCTTTGACAAGTTCGGATTTGACCTCCAGTTATTGACACACAGCTAACCGATGGCTCCAGAATTATATCTAAGGAATAAATTGCCTGTGCGTCTCAATTTACCGGATATTACTGAAGACAATTTATCATTATTGTGCAAGTCATCAAAAGTCTAGTCCTATATCATTGATGCAACATCCTTGAATATGGTTGAGTTTCTTGTTGCAATATCCTTGAACATGGTTCAGTTTCTTGTTACAATATTCTTGAATAAATGATGTTAGATAATATGGAACAGGAGGCAATATTAATTTTCGATTGTAATATGAATAGAGATGCACATTACATATATTAAAACAACTCAAGGATCTTTCATGTGACGAAACAAAACAGAGAAAGAAGTTTAAAAAGAGTGAACATGGAATAAAAGAAATGCCCTTTACGATTGTATTAAAAGAATTCTTCACAATATAACGGATTATACTGTTATAATACTCGTTCATAACTATTTTTGGAGATGCTAGCGAATCAATTTGGAAACTTCATTGGCCTACAGAAGGATTCAAATGACAGATACAGTCGAGTTTGTTGTCAAATCAAAACGAGACAATAAGAACAAATTCAACTTGAGCTACGACAATAGCTGAAGTGAGAAAACATTGAAGGTACCAAGATAGGAAGATGATGTGGGCGCTATGCACCTAGAAATAATTCTTCTGTAGACTCTATGGTTCAGCGATTCGATATTCGTTATTGCAGATATGCTATGTCTTTAGTAGGGGTTCTGACACTTAACACTGATAAATCGTTAGATAATACAATCGATACCGTATGACGTCATTAAGACGTTAAGCAACCAGCAGCTAATCAATCGTCATCTACGGTCAACATTGCTATGAGGCAGTTTTAAAAACCTTAGTTTGATTTTTTTTATCAATGAAATTAAAATGTATATCCTTAGTCAGTGGATGTTGAAGTCATATTGAAAGTCTTTGTTTGATTGAGTATGTTATGATGACAAGCACGCTTTTAAAATTATAGACATAACCGATCGCAGAAAATACTGTTCGTCCAGATTTAATACTTCGTCCTGATTCACCAATATTCAAGTAGAATTGAGAATTAAAACGATGAAGAGTAGAAACGTTGAATGTGTCAAAGAGACAACAATTCGACTAAGGAGCCACAACAAAATACATAAGCTCATCAAAGAGTCTTTAACACAGCAAAAATTCGGCGGGCTTCAACAAGCGTCTAAACCAAAATGTGAACAAGTTAACCGAAAATGGACGTGACACTGTAATCCGAACATACAAATTAAACCAATTTTCTATATGAACCTTCTTTGTCTGATATTTGTTATGTTGGAGGTTTGAAAACAAGAGCATATTTCACAGTGAAAAAAGGGAATAAAACATACACATCAAAATTGTTACATGCGTACAACTTATGTGGCAAAGTAGAATGTCTGTATGATAATAGGTGACCACATTTTAAAGTACGAACATGATATAAAGGTTATCGATACTAAGAGGTTTGAAATACTATAAAAGACAAAGCGTGCGTTTATACTGTCTCACACTACATTTAATTGCAAGCAGGTAAGACTTTTTCCTAAATATTGTACATGTATTCTGTTACACTAAGTTTATTTGTTAGCTTTTTTGATGAGCTGAAATATACTTGACTCATGAATGCATTTTCCATTGAAACAAAAATATCTCAACATTTAGTACATTTATTACAACACAATTGCTTTTGATACTATTTGTCTGTACCAAAAATGAAAGAAAACGTTATCAGCTTCTCATATTTTGCATACATTTTACAGTACTTATGTGAATGAACATGGATTATCGTAAACTATCCTATACATGTATCACTACTTTAATATTTTTTCGTTATTTTTGTAACTTAAAAATCTTCCTATACTAAATGCAATAAAAACATCATATTTTATTCCCTTGTCTATGTTTTATGTCTTGTGAACGATTATTTCTCTGTTTGTCTTTTTCAATTTTAGTCATAGTGTTGTCAGTGTATTTTTATCTATGAATTGTACTATCCCTCTTGTATCTTTCGTCCCTCTTTAAGAAAAAAACTGGAAACAATCAAGGGATGAATTATGCCACTATATATGTTTGAAAAAAAAATTATTCCTCCATTATTTGTTTATTTTCAAATTGTCGTCACACGTCTTCAATTGGTTCAAACTATTTTTTTTACATCTTTACAAAATAGATCGTCATACTTTTTTGTACATATGTACGATCATTTCGATGTCTTTGCACTTAATGATTAATCATTAATAAAATCCGCCCATAGAGGACTATAGATCCATAATGAAATTCCATGTTACATTCTAGTATATTTTTTAAGTATCTTTTACCTTAACCATTTTGTTCAAGCATATATTGATATCGGAGAAATGAGGTAGGTTTTTGGGGATTTTTATTCCAATCTAAACATTTCAAACCGATTTAAAAATAAACTTTTACAGCCTGCGGTTTCCTTTATTTGCTATATTATTGTTAGCGCTATAGAACCAGGTTTAATCCACCATTTTGTACATTTGAAAATGCCTGTACCAAGTCAGGAATATGACAGTAAGTCTTGTCCATTCGTTTTAGATGCGTTTTGTTATTTGATTTTGCCATGTGATTATGGACTTTCCGAATTGATTTTACTCTAAGTTGAGTATTTTTGTTATTTTACTTTTTGCTATATTAAATCACATTATATATGAATTATGTTTATCGTTATAACTTTTTGCCGAAACATTCTCTCTTGAACATTTGCTATTTAGTGTCTGAACAATGAAACTTCCCATCAAGGCCTAGTTTTGGCCCAAGAAAATAAAATGTTTGATAACCATTTCAAATTGGCAAATAATGTTTAGAAATGCATAGGGTCAAGAAATATAAATTAAAAACAGAAAGATTTTTATCTGCTGACGTCACAATTAAGTCATAATATGTATTGTTTTCACAAAATCAATGAAAAATATAGAATTTATGCAATTTTCTATCATTATTTTCTTTGAGGAAACATCCTGCGCAGCCGAGAAACAAAAAAATAATTTATCAGAAGCTTTTTTATAACTATTGGCATAATCTCACCAAATTTAAAGTTGTTTCTTGGGTGAGCACATACTTTTCCAATCTAAAATATACTTAAAATTTGATGAAAAAACAAGGAAAATCACGAAATTTAACAAAATATGCAAATTAGGTCATGATTCGTTGCCATGGTAACTTGTTCGATGTCAAATTTGTTTTGTTTTTCTTAGTACCTTATACCTTAGTCAAGTTTTCAGTAATTTAAAAATATGTATAATAACTTTTAAATTTGCAGTAATTTTTGGGCCAAATAAGGGCCTTATTGCCCCCACTTCTTTGGCTATACTTTTTGGACTTTTTGGATTATAGCTCTTCATCATTTATATATATAAGCTTTGGATTTCAAATATTTTGGCCACGATCATCACTGAAGAGACATGTATTGTCGAAATGCGCATCTGGTGTAGAAAACATTGGTACCGTTAATGTTATTTCAATATTGTACCAAAGTGTCTGGATTATACACTGTATTTGGTTTGATTTTAACGTTTAATTACTTTTGTTATATTCTTTCAGTTACAACCTTGAAGATGAAACTTGCTTTTGCTTTATTGATGTTGTTACCAGTAGTGTTTTCTACACCACAGAAAAGACTTATTTTCGGTAAGTGCTCACATGGCAGTGATTTTCTCTTTAAGAAACTGAAGTTTTAACTTCTTCAGTCAAAGGTGATTTAATATTTAGGTCTTTTTTTATGATAAAGCTCTTCCCTTGGTTTCGGGTCTTGTAAATCATGGGCATTAGAATATTCAGGTGTTAACGTTCCTGAATAATCTACCTGACAATTTCCTGTATTGGATAATTCAGTAACTACTTTATTTGTGTACAACTTAATGATAAAACAGGAAACAACTTTGTTGTTTTTAATTGTTGTCACTAAAATGTAGAGTAAGTGGTAGTGTTTGGAAGAAAAAGTGACAATGAATTATAATTCTTAAGCTATAAAGCAAGCACATTTCGAAGATTTTAAAAGAAATTTTGTAGCCTGAGATGACTTTTTTTTTTATCTCATCTGACTTACTTTGTTTAAAACAATAATCATATGTTTTAGACACATGATTTAGAAAAATGTGATGCGCTGGATTGAAATGTAATTCAAAGTATATGATTCTCCTCCAAATGTGTCAACCTTATAATTAGGTGAAATATCATTTAAATTCAACATTTCTAAAATGTTTGATACTTATTGAGCAAAATACAACTCGGAGTATTAAATCCAACATTGTTTTTTGTTTTCTTACTCTCAAGATGTTGAAATTTGTAGTGAATGAAACGAAGTATGACAGTTTTAACTGATTTTATTTTTCATTTTGACAATATTTTTGATTCATGTTAATGTGACTGTTCTGACAGTTTTTATCTTGACCAATAGTGTAAACATGTACACTGTTTGTATTAAAAAATATCTTATGAAATATTTGGTTAGATATTGATGAAATTGTGAAAATCATGAACTTAACGTCTTTTTTTTTGCTGGATTATTCCCTTATCTTCTTTTATTCCAAATTTATCGTAAATAAAAACAAGATAAATCAACTCATCGTGAATAAAGCTATAGTCGTGTTAAATTTGTTTTTATTTCATTTTTTGGGGTTTGAATGTTCTGTCGGCATACACCGACAGTTTTTGTATGTCAACACACATTGTGAAGACCAAATCGACAAAGTTCGAAACTTTTATATAGAATCAAAATTTCAAATTCAATCAAGTGCATATAATCTGTTAAATGTGTTTAACGGCTGCTGTACATATATAAATAGAAATATCGGGACGTCATATGAGGTTTAAATATAATTTTTATGAGTAAAAGACATAATGAGTTTATATCAGTGAGACAACAACCCAAAATAAAAACAAGAAGATGGCATCTGAAAGTCAACATACAGTCTTCAAGCTTTAAATCAGAGCAAGTATATATAATGGGTTCTTGCAATGAATATGCTTGGTTCTCCTGTTGATTTAGGATATAAATATATATTAAACAGAATTGTGACAGATTTATTTTCTCATTTTAGATACGCTATTCCAAACTGATGAACTGAAAACATTAGTAGACGGGATTGTAGGTACAGTAGGTACTGATGCAACTGAACAGGCATGTGAAACTGAATGTCACACACTCATCCAAGCAGATCATCTCCTTCAATTCGGATGTCCATTGATTTGTAAAAGGTAAACATAATACAGGAAAGATGTTTAGTAGCATGCTAAAGATGTATGAATGTTGTATATTGCATGTCAACTCAAGCTTTTTTATGCTTCTGATTAGTATGTATGTCCTGGAGATTTAAAAAAAAAATTTGAGTACACTCTATCACATTTTTGATAAAATAATTTTTTAATGAATTAAAACATTCTGTTGATTTGATATTTTATACGACATAATTGAAAGTTAAAAAAAATTAGATCGTACAGTGCATGAAACACCATTAGACTAATAATTGCGAATAGAAAATACATGCAACTCATAATAAATCTGTCAGACCCGGAACAGTCACAATATTTTAAGTCCAACCTGTCTAATTCATAATAAGGTTCTATTCCTTTATCAATGTGCTTACAATTTTTGGTTCACCAATATTGAGATTGTCATAAAAATTTATCAAAGATACCAAGATTTTGCAATGAAATTAATTATAATATGAAAGGTTTACTGAACTAGTCAGGTACGAACATCTGAGACGTTTGTAACACATAAAAAGGATAAATTGACCAGACAATATCGATAAATACATATAAACAATAACAAACAATACGTTGTTTCCCTCGGTTTTGGTGTGTTACCCCGATTTTGTTTTTTGTCCATGGTTTTATGAGTTTGAACAGCGGTTAACTATACTGTTGTCTTTATTTGTAAAGTTAGACTGACTGGTACATGCAATATGAAGTTGTGCTCTCTACTACTTGACGCTAGCTAAAACAAAAACACAGCTGTTTGTTGAATAATGCCGCTCAAGAAAAAAAAACAAATATGTGAATAAATTGTATTAATTTTTTCTAAAATTCAATATAAGATTTAACATTGAGAAGCAACATTGATTCAAGGAAATATGCTATATCTAATAAATACATATTATTTATCAAAGTATCTTTTATTTTATATTAACAGTTTCCAGACTCTGGTTAATCGCTTTGGACATTCAACATCAGCTCCTCTGCCAACGTCTATCTAATTGTAAATCAACAAAATAAATCAACAAGATTAACTGTACCATGCTTTTTCATGACTTAGTATATACTATAAAATAATGTAAAGATGTGGTATGATTTCAAACGAGACAACAACTGCCACAGTTCAATGGAACGGATGCAAGAAATTACAGACAACAAAATGGGTTTCGACAATGGGAAAACACCTTACCGTATTGTCGGTTATTGAAGAAAGACAATGAAAAGGGGAAACGTTACAGCTTTGTCTTAAGAAAACAGATACATTGAACTCTGACACAGTGTTAATCACACGTAACTCCTTTTTCTAAATGTGATAAATGTTAAAACTAAATTAATATGACACAGAAAGAATAAAAAGTTGTGTAAATTCACGAAATTGCTTCTAATAAAATCATTTTACAGTGAAGTCTATGGCTAAGTAAGGTTTATGAGTTAGATTTTGAGGCTTTGCACGAGTGCTTAATTCCTTTACTAATTATTAGCTATGACTTTTGAAACGTCAAAAATTGATATTGAAGCAGTTTTTTTCGCGGCATTTTTGGGAAAACCTTATAAATCTATTTATTGCATATTCAATGAATGCAATGATCATAATACTACGATTCGCCTCCTTCGTCAATATAATATAAACAACTAACAATTAGAAATTGACACTTTATTCAATATGGCATTAATTTTAAACAAGTGTGGACACCGATCAATGTGGATAGTATGTTTGGATGTTCGACAGTGTTTTCTGGTCAATAAATGTCTGACTGTTCCACATAAGGTTCTTTGAAATTTTCGAGCGCACCTTTTGCTCCAAGGACACGAAGTGACTCGAGAGAAAGAAAAAGTGTATAACAAGTGCAAACTGAAGAGTTTGATACAGAAAACGATATAGATGACATAAACATTGATCATTGTAAGGTGGGAAACAAAAAGTTTTTACATACAAAATCAAAATAAAGTAAAAAATGGCAACTCAAAATGATAAACAAACTGAACACAAAGACAACGACAAAATGGCGTCCTATGCCGAGGCCGTGAGGACCGAGACACAAAGTAAAAAAGTTGAAGATCCAGTAGGGCTATCATCGAACTTTCAATCACAAAAGCCAGTATTTATTCTAGAAGAAGAGTGGTTTGCCGGTAAATCCATAGAGAAGAAATACTGGAACTTTTCCAACACAGAAATGTTCTATAACCTGTCTCAAGTAGTGAAAAAGCATGCAATACGAGGATTGCAACGCGTCAAAGGTCTATGGCGAATATATTTAGATAGAGAAAGTGATAGAGAAACACTCATATCCAAAGGACTTTCTATTAGAGGTCAGAGCATGACAATCTATACCAGAAATCCTCGCTTCACAGAATATGATAAAGAAGAAACTATTAGAGTCAGAGTTAAAGATATACCCCTATCCGCAGACGACGGAGAGATACTATATGTTTTTGAAAGATATAACATCAAAATACTTTCACACTACAGAGAACGGTTAAGGTACAAAGATCTGAATACAAACTGTCAGACAGGAGACCGTATAATCATTTGCCTGAAATTTGAAAACCCTCTTCCAAGATTTCTAAAAATAGGAAAGTATGCTGCAAATATCATACATTATGGACAGCCAGGAAACAACCAGAAAATAATCTGTAGAAAGTGTCTTGAAGAAGGACACATAGCTGGTGAATGTACAAACGACTGGAAATGTAAAGGGTGTGGGAAGTCTGGTCACAAACAAGACGCGTGCACAGAAGGTTTGTTCACAGAGGATGAACAAGACAATACAGAAAGCTCAGAATCTGAGGAAGAGAAAGAGAACGAAACATCAAGCGCACAAACAGGAGATGTAGAAGGAAATGAAACTGATGGTAAATCAACAGAATCCAAGGAAAAGCAAAATAATAAAGAAAACCAGAAAGCGACACAAAACCTAAGTGACACAGAATTTGTAAATCCATATCAGTCAATTCCACAGGAAACCCAAAAGACCCCAAAAGACAATATCGGTAGAAATGACGAACGACGTAAAAATAAGAAAGCAAAAAAACAGAATCAAACACAAAGTAATATGTCAGACTATGTACATGTTGTTAAAACATCAAATACAACTAGTGAAACAGTACCAAAAACACCAAAGTCAACAAATGTGAAGTGCCTTTTGAACGTATTTGAAAAGTCGCCAGTAACACCTCCAGAAGAATTACATCAAAGAGAAAATTGTTCAAAAAAGCAGAAAAAGTAACTGCAAGAAAAGTAATATGACACAATAACACATTAAATAAACAATGTATTTTTTAAATTGTAAATATCTCATTGTATTAACAATGTTCTTATGTTTATACAAAAAAAATATACAAAAATATTTAGTCTGCATGTGGTTTAATGAAACCAATGCGACAAAAAGATGTCACATTATTTGTATTGTATGCAAAAATAAGTTAGTAAACAAGTGTATACATTTAAATTTAAATGCTGCTAAGTTGCATGCAAGTATGAAAAATATTGTTACAAGATACATACTGGTTATGGTATTTAAACACGGGGAAAATCAGAACTTAAGTAAAACCCCCATTACAATAAACAAACTTGAATCAACTAACATAGAAAACACATGGTATTGTTTTTATTTACAAACGTCACATGATAGCAATATCACGTGGTATTGTTTATATGTACATTCATCACGTGACTGTGTCAATACACACTTGCGATATTATGAAGTCCAACAAACTAGGTCATTTAAATTAAGCACAGAGTTAACAATAATTGAAAGGTACGTTAGCGGAAAAAATATAAACAGAAAGAACAAACAAATAATGAAGGAAAATAAAAAAAATAAACAAACTTAACTTTTCACACAAATGGCTCCTAAACCACTTCACATATGTTCTGTAAACACTCAAGGTTTACTGCAATCTGAAAAAAGAAAAAGATTATTTGAGTGGTGCAAACAGCAAAAATGTCAAATTTTAATGATGCAAGAAACACATTTTACCAGAAGTATGAATGACAATTTAAATAATGACTTACCTGGAGAAATCTTTCATAGTTGGGGTAGTAGCGCATCAAGGGGTGTAGCAATTTGGTTCACAAAACAAACAAAATATAACATTATAAATGAATTTAAAGATCAGGAGGGACGTTATCTATTAATTAATGTTGAACTAGGAGATAATATCTATTCTCTTATAAATATATATATGCACCAAATATAGCAAAAAAAAGAAATGCTTTCTTTAAAAAAGTAAAAGACTGGACTCAAGAACATAGCTTAGGCCAAATTATAATGGGAGGAGATTTTAATGACATTCTAAAATTAATGATACAAAAAATAAAAAAACAAAAAAAAAATTTGACAAACCAGTTCACAAGCTTAAAACGCTCATAAAATATTTCAAATTTATAGATATATGGAGAGATAAAAACCCAACACAAATTCAATATACATGGCGTAGAAAATCAGGATTAGAAGCAACTCGAATCGACTTCTTCCTTGTAAGTAAGGAATGTAAAGCACAAATAGTCAAAGCAGATATAAGGCCTATTATATTAAAATCAACAGACCATAACGGTATTTCATTAAAAATCAGAACTCAAAAAGTAAACAGAGGAAAAGGATACTGGAAATTAAACTCATCAATACTGAACGATAGAGACTACTGTTGTAATATAGAAAAACTAATAAAATATTACGAAAACAAGGAAAAAACGACAGAAAATATAGGTATACTGTGGGATAACTTTAAATCTGAAGTAAGGGACATTAGTCTAGATTTGTGCAAAAGAAAAGCAAAACAAAAAAGAGATAAAATTCAAACTTTTGAAAACGACCTTAATAAGCTAAATATTGATTAGACCAAAGTGAAAGTACTAATAATTCTGTATTAATTTCGCAGATAAATAATATATCTGAACAATTAGATCAATTATACCTTGAAAAAACTAAAGGAGCTCAAATAAGGTCAAGAGCAAAATGGATAGAAGAAGGTGAAAAAAATACTGCTTTTTTCTTGAATTTAGAAAAATCAAGACAAATAAATAAAAGTATAATAGAATTATATGACGATAAAGGCAATACTATAACAGACCAAACAGAAATTTTAAAAGAGGAAGTAAAATATTATGAAAAACTATATAAATCATCAAATCCAGATAAATTACATACTAAAGAGTATATTCAAAATACTAAAATAGAAAAAAAACTCTCAGATAAAGACAGTTATAGCTTAAAAGGGCTTGTGACATCAGAAAAAATTACAGAAGCAGTGTTTAAAATGAAACTTAATAAAGCACCAGGTTTAGATGGACTTAATGTAGAATTCTATAGAAAATTTTGGACCCAAATTCAAAAGATATTAACCAAAGTATATAATGAGTCATATAAAAAGAAAAGTTTAACAAATTCGCAAAAAAAGGGGGCAATTTCATTGATCTTTAAAAAGAATGATCCAAAATCTCTGGATAACTATAGGCCAATAACTTTACTAAATGTAGATGTTAAAATTCTTGCTTATGCACTTGCACAAAGACTAAAAAAAGTTTTACCCAATATTATTAATGCAGACCAGAAAGGCTATGTAAAAAATAGATACATTGGTTTTAATATGAGACAAATACAAGATGTTATTGACTATGCTGAAAACTTCAATGTTGAAGGAGCAATTTTATTTCTAGATTTTTCAAAAGCTTTTGATTCAATTGAATGGTTTTTTATGATACAAACATTAAAAAAATTTGGATTTAAAAAAGATTTTATACACTGGGTTGAGACTATATACAATGGTATATCAGGGTGCATTGTAAATAATGGGTGGATATCAAACCCCTTTCAGATCTGTCGCGGAATTCGACAAGGATGTCCGTTGTCCGCTTTGATTTTTGTACTAGCGGTGGAGGTATTAGCATGCAGAATTAGATCTGAGAAAAATATCAAAGGGTTCCAAATTAAATTAAATGGAAAAGACTGTAGTATAAAAATATGTCAACTGGCTGACGACACAACCTTATTTTTAAAATCCAAAAAGGAAATATCTTTAGTCATGAACTTAATAGAAACATTTGGCTCATTCTCAGGATTAAAATTAAATAGAACTAAAACAGAAGGAATTTGGCTAGGCAGACTTAAACATACTAAAGATAAATTCGAAAGAATCAATTGGACGAAAGAACCTATAAAAAGTTTGGGCATTTATTTTGGCTATAATAAAGAAAACTGCAAAAAACTTAATTGTCAAAAACAAGCTGATAAAATTGAAAAAATTATAAACATGTGGTCAAAAAGAAAGCTAAGTATGCTAGGAAGAATAACTGTAGTCAAGTCTCTAATACTGCCAAATATAACATATATAGCAAGCAACATGATATTACCAAAAGATTTTATACAAAACATCAAAACTATGATATATAACTATATATGGAATGGGAAAAGAGATATGATTAAAAGAGATAATTTGTCGCAAAATTATACGGAAGGGGGATTAAAAATGATTTGTATAGATACCTATATTTCAACAATTCAACTAAAATGGATAAAACAATTATTGTTTGAAGAAAATGATGAGCAACATTGGAAGATAATTCCAAAATATTTTTTGAATAAGTTAGGAGATAATTTTTAGATATTCAAGATGAATATAGCCAATATAAATATTATTGAAAAAAATATTATAAAACAAATCCCAGAGTTTTATATGCAGTTAATAAAGACCTGGATAAAAGTAAAGAAAAAACTATACAAAAGCCTACATTGTTTTGGGAAATAAGGAAACAAATAATATGGGGCAATAAATATATTAACATCAACAATAAATGTTTACTGTTTAAAAACTGGATACAAAGCAACATTCTGGTTATAAATGACTTATTAGATAAAGATGGAAATATATCCTCAGATATCATACTAAGTAAACTAAAAAATAAGGAAAACTGGATAGCTGAGCTCACAAAACTGAAGAAAGCTATTCCAAAACAGTGGACCAATATCATCAAAAATTCACCTTCTAAACATACACAAGTCAATATAAATATAAAAGAAAATCTGAACATCATAAACAAAAAGCCTATTCAAACCCTAAATAACCATGATATTTATAACTTCTTACTAGAAACAAAGGAAATGCAAACACCTATTGGCTTTTTAAAATGGAAATCATACTTTACACTAGAAAATACTAATCTAGCATATGAAACATTAAAATTTATCTTTACATTTTTAGATGATAATAGATATAAAATATTTAGATGGAAACTACTTCATCATATACTTCCCTGTAATCAACTATTAAAACAATGGCAGATAGTAGAAACAGACACCTGCTTACACTGTAAACAAATAGAGAATTATGAACACTTCTTCCTCAAATGTTCATATTTTGAATTATTCTGGGAAAAAGTACAACAAATTCTTAAGAAACTAAATATTGGAAGACATGTTATCAATCTAAAAAGCATAGCTTTTGGATATAAAATACATGATAAAGAGTACTATAGACTCAATTTACTTTTAACTATTATTAGTTACACAATATATAAAGTATACTATATGTCTGACAAAAAAATAAAAGTTATACAACCACTCAAAATATTAAGACAAGAGATCAGAACTTTTATTGAAATAAGAAACTTTTTAGGATATAAAATTGACAGACTTTTAAAGCAATTTAATGAACTGAATGTCTGACTCATTCACCCAAATACAGAGATTATACTGTAATTTTCTTCAAACATGGCAAAGGTATAATTACCTGTTTATGTTTATGTATATACATGTAAATATTTGATTTGAAATATTGAGATTATACTGTAATTTTTCTTCAAGCACAGCACACGTATAACTACCTGGTTATGTATGTGCATGCAAATTATAGTGTTTATAAATTGTGAGTTTAGATTTGACTGTATTTTCATACAACAGTCAGCTGTTGTTTTTATATGTATTTGTTATGTTTTCATGGTTATTACTTGTACTATATATTATTCGTCTCTTTTTGTTGTTGTCCACTCATATTTTTTCCCCCACCAGTTTAACGTTATCCAAGACATAACGTTACAATCTATAATCTGACATTTATAAATGACAATTACCTTCAATTGATAAAATAGCATCCGATTTTACTGTAGTCATATTTGGCAAAATGCATTTGCATATCAATCGAATATTCACAACAGAAAAAGATAACGGCATATCAATAATCCTTTCAAAACAAATATTTTGGAAACATTTCCTTGAATAAAAAGCACTTATTAGTTTATATTCCATATATATATGCACTGCACCAACTTCCAAGCAAGGACTGAAGCTCATAAACTCGGCAACTTCCAAGCAAGGACTGAAGCTCATAAACTCGCAGGACTTCGGGAATGTCCGGAGAGCCGACAACCTTGCTTCGGAAGTTGTGTTAAACGCAGGACTTCGGGAATGTCCGGAGAGCCGACAACCTTGCTTCGGAAGTTGGCACTGCACGTGTTAATCTACCTTCTTTGTAAACAAAGATACTAGTTTAGAAAATCATTCAGGCAAAGACATGAATTATATCCGGATTTAAGAAAATTTGTGTACTAACATAATTAACCATAATTTTAGATGTATTATACTAATGTTAACGAGGCCGGGATAAGGTACCGGTATTTGATGTATATATTAACAAATGTAAATATGTTAATAAAACTTAGTTTTAATGAAAAAAAAAAAAAAAAAAAAAAAAAAGGTTCTTTGTTGTGCACAGTTACTACCGACCTGTACTAAACACTGAAAAAAGCAGGGTCTTTTATTTGATATTGAATTGTAATGTTTAATATAAAAAGAAGACAGAAATATCGAGACTGCCTTGGAAGAGAAACAACTTTAAATCAGTGCCGACCGTTCATGGATTTTATTTAGCTATCCATTGCTCTAAAAGTCAAATCTACATTGTTCACATATTGGCTAACGTACTACGAGTGCATGATGTATATACAAATGTAATATGAACCTTCCTGCATTTGAATTTTGTGCATGTGCAACTTTACATGTACATTGGAGAAATTAATTTCATTATTTTAACTTTGAAATAAATTCTACGTGAATACATGAGCATTTTTAAATATGAATCGTTAAAGGGAGCACAGCTAGCTGAATGTGCTCCAACACCGGAGAGATTTACGTAAAGAAGGGGAAGATTGGAAAGATTGGCAAATGATTAAGTAGTCCGAGACCTGTATGCATGTAATGTTTGTATGGATCTATATATGTTCTTTTGATGTCATTTCTTTCCTGGGTTGTCCACATAAAACTGGTTTTTTTCAGGATCTTCATAGTATCATTACTATAAGGTTTTGTCAAATGTGAAAATCGTTTCTATGATAATAAGTTATGGTTTTAAGCAATGACAATATATCAAATACGGTAGATTCCAATACAGATACCAATAACTCCTACACACTGATTCAAATTATTTTAGATAGGAACAGGATTGAGGGACAAAAGGAATAAAAAGATAGATATTCAGTTACATACTAACTTTTCAGTATGAATAAAGTAAAATACAAATATACTTATCTCAGACGAAAATCAAAAACGGAAAGTCCCTATTCAAATGGCAAAATTAAAAGCTCAAACACATCACACGAATGGATACATATAACAACTGTCATATTCCTGTCTTGGTACAGACATTTCCTTATGTAGAACAATGGTGGATTGAACCTGGATTAATAGCTTGCTAAACCTCTCACTTATATGACATTAGCTTTTAATTCCATTGTTTTGACAACGACGTGTGTACAAAACAAACTAACATAAGGGTATAAATGTTAAATATACAACAGTTAATATTGTTTTATAATCTTCCAGGTCAAACGTATAAAGTTGTGGTAATCACGAAAATAAAACCCAACAAATATGTAATTTTGCACTAAGAACAGATTTTTTTTAAAAGTGTTACAAAACCACCTAGCATCATATTGTAAGTAGCACTAGTTGCTATGTTTGGTAATATTTTGCTTTTTTATTTGGCTTCTGGACAAAACAAAAGAGTGACGTTTATTTGTAAATAGAATATTTTAATCTCACATTAAATACATTGAATGGATGGTACAATTTTATGTGCTGACATTTTCAATCGTCTTATGTTGCAGCAGATCATGTGCAGCTGTGAGTTCTCGGTCAAATCTTTATTTCACAAACGATGCCTTTGCATAACAATGAACTGAGCTCAAAGCAAAGCACTTCAATAATAGACTTTAACAAAAAGCTCAATCTTGTGATATACTTTGTAATAGCATGAACATCCACCATCAGTATTCACATCACACGCAAACATGGATCAGAAATCCTCGTAAAGACATGCATTTTTTCTATATTATTTGTACTTATACATATTCCAGTTAAAACATGCAAAGTTGTGGTAAAAATATTCAGTTACTAGCAAGTACTTTATGCAATACATATAATTAATAATATTTTCTGAGTGCCCTCTTTTTGAAATTGGAACATACGTCCACCTTATGATTGTAAAGAGATGAACAAATTTTAAAACTATAAAATTATATTATCACCATATGTACACTTATTAGGAATTGAGTGTATTTTGTGTGGTTTGATTTATGTAGGCGAAACACAGAGCAGATTAAACACCCGAATGAATAGACATAGGTCAAATGTGAACGATATTAAAACCAACAAATCGTTTACCAACATTTCAACCAAATTGACAATTCAGGAAATTCTATTAAAGTTCGCATTTTAGAAAAAAAATTATTACCACACCAATAATTCATCATTAATTACACCGTTTCGCAGACAAAGAGAAGAGTACTGGATCAGAGAATTAGGTACTGCAACACCTTACTGATGTTACGATAATATAGATACTGTAGGAAACTTGAGTATCCATATCTGTAGTTCAGTGAATGTGATGGATTTATTCAATAGGTCTCTCCGTCAATAATGATAACCTCAAAGCTAAACCACCTGATTGTGCCTGTTCACATTCCCATTTCGTTTATAATCCTGCTGGCCATGTAATTTTTACAAGTTTTGTCAAAGGGTCCGAAATACAGAGAGCCACATCCAATCAATTGGAAGCAGAACTTCAAACTACTAATGGATTTTGTTGAGTGTTATGCAAAAGACTCGGCAACAAGAGAAAAGGTTGAGGTTGACACTATTTCGGAGTGAGTAAAATCAGTGATGTCATTGATTCAGATAAGAGTAAGTAAGCGTAAAGGATCAATGAGCACCACATTTCCTTCCATCTTTAAGAACCTCAGATCATATGGGAGTTGTCTTGCCTCCATGACAAATATGTTGTCATTCCAGCTGACAAAGCTTTAAACAATACTTTTTGTTTGCAAGAAACACTACATTGACTGCCTGATTAATGAACTCGAGATAAATAACACACTTGGAAATCCTACATTTACACTATGAACGCTTACCAAGCCGGAGATCCTTGAAAACCAAAAATCGATTCCAATCTCCTTTGGTGTTAATACAAAGTATGAAGACAATGATCTTCCATCCTTATATTGGATTCCTAAGCTTCATAAGAATTCTTATAAGGAAAGGTAAACTGCAGGTTCTTCCAAGTGTTTCACCAAACCCCTTTCTAATGTTCTTAATGCCATACTTACTGCATTCAAAGAAGGACTTCAGAAATATTCCAAAACGGCATTTTCAAAGAGTGGTGTTAATCAGATGTGGATACCGAAAAATTCAAAACAGTTATTGGTAAATTTTCAATCTTTATCATTAAAATATTGTACCAACATTAAAACCCTTGATTTTTCAACTCTTTATACCACTATAACAAAACATACTAAACGTAAAGCTCGACTGAAACAACTCTTTTGCTTATGTTTCTTTAACAAAAAGGGCACTAGACGTTTTAAATATCTAGTTTTGAGCAGAAATTCAGTTTACCTTGTGAAAAATCATGCAGAGTCAAGGAAAAATTGACCGAAGAGGATATCACTGTCATGCTGGACTTTTTAATTAACAAATATTTATTGAATTTTGAGGTTTGGTTTTCCAACAGATTATTGGAATCTCTATGGGTACCAATGGTGCTCCTCTACTTGCAGATTTGTTTTTGTATTCCTATGACGCAGAATTTATCCAAAGACTTGTACAGAAAGGAGAAAAGAAATTAGCCCAGTCTTTTAATTTCACCTTTCGGTGTATTGATGATGTACTGTCTCTTAATAATAATAGATTCAGTGATCACTAACATTTAATATATCCAAGTGAACTTGAAATAAAAGATATTACCGACACAGATAAATCTGTTTCATATTTAGACCTTTTTCTCGAAAGGACTACTGATGGTAGGTTGAATACTAAATTTTGGGTGCGGCATATTCTCTCTACGTTGAAGACCCATTTGTAGCTTTTGGTCGTTGTCTGCTATTTGGTCGGGTTCTAGTCTCTTTGACATATTCCAAATTTCCATTTTAAATTTTACCTTCCATAGTAATAAACAATAAAAACGGTTTCAAAATACGTTATATAATGTTACCATTCTCGATTTCTGTATCGGAAATGAATCGCAAATAAAGTTATAACTAGAAATTTCAGTAATTTGTCAAAATCATTGGTTAAATTTTATTAGAAGGAGTGACACATTAGTAGATCTTTTTCCTCTATGTTAAATATTTATGAGTAAACGTTTTGTTTTCTTACCCTGATCGTTATATTTCAAATCTCTGACATTTTGACAAAGACAACAGTATGATCCCTTTTCACGGCCAATGGTCCTAATTGATATCAATTAATCTAATTTATACAATAGAAATAACGTTCAAATCATTTTTCATTTTTCTCTCATGTTTCCACTTGATTGGTTAACTGATGTGTCCATATGATGTAAGCACTCTTCTTGGCCTGATTATTTGAAATTATCGAAAAAAGTCAGAAGCAGCATTTAACAATAAGTTGTAATTGATACAAAAGAAGACTTAAGCAAATTCAACAAATTATCAAGTAGTACTTAGAACTGATTATTGAAAAAAAGGATAACACAAAGATTTTATTCAGATTAATAATATTAGAATAAATAGGAGGAGGGTATTTGTGGTGTGGGACAAAGGTGCTTCGAGAAATATAATTAAAACAATATCCAATAATACATGGTTTTTTTTTAAATAGAATAAAAGTAAGAAACGATCGTTGTTTTCCCTCCTTTATGACAATTTTTCCCTCTCTAATCAACAAATTGTTGGCATTTACACAAAGAACAATGAAAACCAAAACTAATACAATAAACAGTGTCCAAAAGCATATATATAAATGCAGGCCACAATAATATACCGCTGTTCAAAAGTTATAAATCGATCGAAAGAAAACAACTCCGGGTTACAAATTAAAATTCATCAACTATAAGAACAATGCACTACTAGATATGTTTTAGTTTGTTATCTTTTTATTCATTTTGCATGTCAACACCTTATATTATTAACAAACTAAGAAAACAAACAATGAACGAATCATTAAAAGATAAGCTAATATGTTTGACTGTGGACATATATATTCGTTCCAATATCCTATATTTCAAATTGGTTGCACAATATATCTTTCGCTGCACATATGTAACTGTTTTATTTGCTTACATATCTTTTTTCCCAAATATATTTATGAACGAATGTGGAAAAAGAATGTATTTCAAAGTGTTAAGCTAACCAAAACAACTTAAGAAAATAAAATGCTAATGAGGGGTGCGATAATTCATGGTTCATCAGTGTATTTAAATGTGTTCAGAATATCTTTCTAATTGTATAATTTACGACCTTGACTGGCTATACAGCTCTTTCGCGGTCGACACGTGCCCAGAGGCGATTGTTGACCTTTAAAAATTTTCTGTCGCAGTTGGTCAGGAACAGGTGGGAGGCGCCATATTGAATGGCGGCCATCCTGGTTACGTGAGTAGTTTTGGTTCGTTCTATACTGTTTTGATGTTTCTTTGTAGTATGAACTCCACAACGGCTGCTTTCAGAATCAGGTTGATCAGCTGTGCAACCTGCTAACCACGCTGATGTGTTGCTGGTAGATGTATCATTGCCGATGTAGTAGATGACTACAAATTGCAATAAAACTACGATACACATAGTCATCGAAAGTCTAGGCAGCATGTGACACTCGCCCATCCACAATAAGTTTCAGAGTGTCTCTGACGCGGGTTTACTGTACGTGACCATCAAAAACTAGTGTGTCGTTAAATCATCTGATTAGTTCAATGTGCCTTATCGAAACTAACGGTTATGAAACGACCTAGCAAAAAAAGATATCCCGACTTTTAATAATCATAATAATGTGAAGTGACAAATGGTGATTGGAAAGTATTAATGTTCAGATCGTGATTATTTTCATCTGTCTTTGCAAGTTGTATATCCATCTGAAATACCCAACCTTGCTCAGCACTCTTAAAATACTCCCAAAACGGAATTTATGTCTCAGAATGTATTTTCCCCGTATAAAGTAATCTAAAATAACTTTGAATCGTAAGAGCGCACGCGAAATTGTCAAGACAGTATTATAATAATATTTGTTTTACTCCAGCACACGTTACTGAATGCTATATAAAAGAATTTGTCTGTATTCTAGTTGTCTGCATTTTCTGCTAGTAAATCCCGACTGTTTTGTACATATTGTTTGTAGTATGCTCAATATGGATATCTTTATAGTTTAAATAAATTATACAAAAATAGTGATGTTTGATACCTTTATATCCATGCCGGATTTGGACTTGGTAAGATGGGGGATTAAAAACATTAAAGTGTCTTCTACTGTACCTAATTTTTGAATAATTCACTTATTAACGCTATTTAACCCTTAGTTCTGATATACTTTATAAATTAAATTTATAAACTGAAAATTTGAGAAATAATTAATTTTCGTATACACCTGGCTGTCCAAAGTCAATCAATGTAATAAGTTTATTGTAATAATTTGTTGAAATCTTAAGAATTTGGTTATGTCGACGTTATGTCATAAACCACTCTTTAAATTTTGAATCATTTCTTCATTTAATTCTGATCGTATAAAAACGGCCAGATAACGTATTTGGTCCTGATTTAACCAATGTCTAAGATCCTTTTCGTCTGACTTGCCTGCAGGAAGTTCCAAATACGAGAGTATATTTATTTTACCGTAGATTGGGAAACAGAAACACACAAAAATAATGAATGATTTCAGACAATGTCACTAAGTGGAATGTCTGCAGGATTATAAGTGTAAGTACATACGTGCTAGGTTCTTTAAAGGTTATCAATACTAAAAGGTTTGTAATACTATAAAAGACAAAGCATGCGTTCATTCTGTCTCAGACCACATTCAATTACAGCAAGCAGGTAAGACGTATTCATAATATTTAGCATGAGTTTAAACGTACTAAAAACAGTCGGTCTCATATTCCATTACATTTAGTTAATTAGTAAGGCCATTTGATGAGTCGAAACATACTTGACTCTTAAATGCATTTTCGTTGAAAGAAAAATATATCAACATAAAGTAATGTATAACACACAAAATAAAATCCTTCGATTCCATATACTAGTAAAAATTAATGAAACAATCAAATTCTGTTCTTCTCATATTTTACATATGTGTTACAGTTCTTTTGTATATGAAGCTAGATTATGTCTAACTTTCCGATACATGTATCACTCCTTCCACAAATTCTTTCCATACAAAATGCATTACACATCCTATTTTTATTCCGAATCAAGAAAGGAAAAAGAAAGGAGAGAATTAAGGGGAGAATAATTACACACTGTAATTTTAATCCTGGTATCCATGATGAGTTTATTTAAAAACAAAATATGACCTTTCCTTTATCATTTGTTTCGTCTCACATCTGATACATTTACCAAAATATGTTCTTATAATTATAAGAATAGATCGTTTCGTTTATTTGTATATATTTGCGCCCTTTTCGAGTTATTCGCACTAATTTAATAAACGTTTGTTTGAATACGGTCTGACGATAAAGGACTATAATTCATAGATGTTAATACTCCATGTTTCATACCAATCTATTTCGTTTTGTGTCATTTTTCTGTTCATGTTGGTCCATCTTCATATAGATATCAGAGAATGTATAGTAGTCCTTGGAAATTTATGTTCCTATACAAACATTTCAAACCTCCGACAGCTTGATCTTACCATTGATTCATTTATCAAACGTGATATGGTAAAGTTTTATAGTAATGCTGTTTTTCCGTTATGACTATTTGTCGAAACATTTTCTTGTGAACATATGATCCTTATGATCATTTCAGACTCTTGCTTATCATTGGAAAACTTAGTTCCAAAATATAACCGATATTGACATTGCTTGATTAAACACTGTATTTGGTTTGAATTTTCAAAGAGTTATAATTCAATTAAACTATTGTTATCTATTTTCAGTTAAAACCTTGAAGATGAAACTTACTTTTGCTTTATTGTTGTTGCTACCAGTGGTATTTTCCATGCCACAGAAAAGACTTCTAGTTGGTAAGTGCACACGATCTGTTAAACTAAGGTTTCAACTCTTGAACGCAAAGTTGACCTTAGATAAATTATTTCTGGTTTTATGTTCATTTTTAGTCTGTCATATAACTCTACAATCGAATCGTTTCTTATACATCATTAACTTTCAAATACTCTTATTTGCATGTTCCGGACCAATGTAAATCCCGAAAAGCGTTTATGAAAAATGAAATGGATAGATATTTGATTTCTTTTTGTGTGTTTAAATACCAAAATACCTTCGTAGATTTTTATTTTACAATATTTGTGTACCTTTTTATAATAAGATATGTAATAGCTTTGTTGATTTGGTAGTAGTACACCTCACAAGTAATATGACAAAAATACAAAACTTCAATGAATATTTATAACAAAATGTCCCTCATCAAATGGCAACTCAGTGCAAATAATCAAATGAAAAGAAAACAACTGTACTAATCTAGACTTGGTACAGGTATTTGCTAATATAAAAAAATAGTGGAATAAACCTTGTTTTACAGGTATTTGCTATCATAAAAAATAGTGGATTAAATCTTAAGTTGCGATTAGTTTGATCAATCTATACCTATTTTGATCTGTGCGTCGCTGAAGTTTCTTATGTAGACGAAACGTTGTTCATCTTGTGTTTTTACTTTTTGAAGTTCGAAAAGAAATCCCATGTTTTTGAAAGGAGTTTCTGTGATTTGCCGGTTCGATTTGTATTTCAAAGCAAATCTTTATTCTCCGAATGGTATTCCCAAACTTTAGAATTTGTGAAATTAAATATTATTTTATCTGTAATATATTTCAAATATACTTATTGAGTAACAAACAACTTGGGTATACTGTATAGCGTTTTTTCTCGTGTTATGTTGAAAACTTTATGGATAAAATAATATTGTGTTTTAGAGAAAAAAGTGTTTATACTGATCATTTCAAAAATTGAAATTTTTGCATAAACACCATTTTGTAACACAATTCTCTTGTCATGGTAAATTTAATTATATATTAAATGAAGTTTTATTGTTCTTGAACCTAATTATTTCTGATAATTTTTTAAAGCGATGTTTCTACCTTATCTACGGATATAAATCGATCGTTAATAAAGAAAATATTATTTTGAATACTTTGAAGAGCAACATGACCGGTACTACACTTGCATCAGGAACCCATGGTTTAAGTTGCGATTAGTCTGGTCAATTTTCGGCATGATTAAATTTGATTGTTTCTTGGTATTTTTCTATTTTGTTTGCAAATTAGTGTATAAACGATTTTTACTGATTAAAACATATTGAAAAACACTGTTTAACATAGTCTAAATGTTTTATGTAGAATCAAAAATTCAAGTTCAATCAAAAAGACATATCTGCTGTCCTTTTTAAGTTTTACTGTTACATTGGCAAAATCCCATTTAATAGCATTGTAATTGGAACTTCGGGACGTAATTTTTAAGAAGTGTATAAACTATTTGTATAGATAAAAAGAAAGAATATAACAGTCTGAAAAAACTCATCATAGGTACCAGGATTAAATTTTGTATACTAGTATACGCCAGACGCTCAACTCGTCTACGAGAGACTAATCAGCGAAGCTTGAATCCAAACAGGTTAAAAAGGTCAAATAAATTACGAAGTTGAAAAGCAGTGTTTAAGATCGAAATTCCTAAATATTTTCCAAATACAGCTAAATGCATCTTAGCGTCACAAAAGAAAACTATAAGTCAAAATATGATTTTCAACAAATGAGATATTTCTATATAGTATTACAAGTTATTAAACGTCCCCAATTGAGAGCTTGCTCTAGCTATAAAACAATATTTAATCCAACATTTTCTACACATGAACATGCATGTAAGTTGGCAATATGACAGTTGTTCTCAATTCATTTGATGAGTTTGAGCTTTTGATTTTGCCTTTTCGTTTTGAATTTCCACGGAGTTCGGTATCTGTATTATTTTACTTATAAGGAAAGTAAACAAATTATTTATGTTATAAGCACTTTTGAAGGTTTTGCAATTATTTTAATTTTTATTTTAGATACTTTACTAGCAACCGATGAACTTAAAAAACTAGTAGACGGAATATTTAGTTCATTAGGTGCTAGTGCAACTGAACAGGCATGTGAAACTGAATGTCACACACTCATCCAATCAGATCATCTCCTTCAATTCGGATGTCCTTTGATTTGTAAAAGGTAAACATATATTGGTTATATTATTTCTTAAACATTAATGAAGATTCGTATATTATCATTGAAAGCATGTTTGAATGTAATATTTGTCTCGTCACCTCAAGTTTGCAATGCATCTGATTGTAGCCTATTTGTGAAGATTCTATGTCCTTGTCGTTTGATATCAAGTATTTGTTCAACTATTCAAAACACTGTGTTCGATGAATTTAGTTATAAGACATAATTTAAAGTAGTAAATCTCATATACGGCACGTGAAACTGTTTTTAGAAACATCAGTTAACTTTCTTGTCCAATAGTTTGAATAGAAAATACAACAAATTATAATAACAAAATTTGAAACCCTGACAGAACAATTAAAATATTTTAAGATGAAAATCTGAAAGGTTGATAACACATTTAAAGAATAACATGACACAGTATATATGTAGAACAAATAACTAGTACGTATTAGCCAGACTTAATAACATATTGTTCGAAGTCTGATTTGGTACAGATGGACCACTTTCTTTTATATTGATCAATAAGACAGCATATAGTTTTGAAAACCATCATCAAAACGTACTGGCTACTCTTGGACGTTATATGAGGTTCCCACATCTGTTGTTGAATATATATATATATATATATATATATTTAAAGTGCCTAGAAAATCAACCTAACGATGTTAGAGTATATTTGATTCGTAACTTCCATATATATATTTGTTTGTCTATTTTGTTAATTCAAGTATTCTTTATTTTATACCAACAGTTTCCAGACTCTGGTTCACCGATTTGGACATGCAACAGCTGCCACTGTTTAGATACAAAAATATACATCTTCAAGACTTCTTGTTCTTTATGAATGATTTACTGATATTCACCCAGTGTTTTGTTGACTACGAAATTTTCACTCTTTTGTGATGCAAAATCTGCCTTTATGTCCATATCTACTTAGTAGTAAAGCAACAACAAAAATAAACAACCAAGATTAACTGCTCCGTCATTTTTTTATGAATAACTTTATCTTTAGAAATAAAGAGATATACATAGTTTGATTGCCAAAGAGACAACTATCCAACAAAGTTCAAATGAAGTAGATGTTTGCCAGAATAGGCAACCGCTCGACCATCAATAAAACGACACCCTATACAGAATTTATAGATGGTTGCGAATACTTTCTGATCCGTCTACGGAATAAATCCCGCGTCCGGAAGCGGGCTACGGCAAGCTCCTAGACAAAAGAGGGGAGAACTATTCTAGAGGGAGAGTCAAACTCAAAGATTGAAATCTGACTATGCCATGGCTAAAAATAAAAAGACAAACAGACAAATAATAGTTCAGAAGACTATGAAAATGTAACAAAGAAAACTAAAGACTAAGCAACACGAACCCCACCAAAAACTGGGGGTGATCTCAAGTGCTCACAGGTTTAGATTTCAGGTGCTAAACATACATGTGTACTTGTTAATTGAAAATTGAAAACTCAGAAACATACAAATGAACTGAAATTAAAAAGAAAACCATACAAGATTATCAAAGGCCAGAGGCTCCTGAATTGGGACAGGAGTAAAATGCGGCGGGATATAGGTTTATGAGTTTGGTAAGCGATAAATCTTTTAAAAAAAAAGTAATTATCCGTTCCTTAACTCTAAATATAAAAACCCATAATTTATCATTAGACATAATTCAGATAATAAGCATAATAATTAAAATACCAAACTCTAAGAAAAATTCGTTTGTGTTTCCTCTTATTTTTGAGATATTGAGATATTGAGATAAGACGTGGCACGGTACTTGTCTATCCCAAATTCATGTATTTGGTTTTCATGTTATATTTGTTATTCTCGTGGTGTTTTGTCTGATGCTTGGTCCGTTTCTGTGTGTGTTGCGTATCGGTGTTGTGTCGTGGTTCTCCTCTTATATTTAATGCGTTTCGCTCGGTTTTGGTTTGTTACCCCGATTTAGTTTTTTGTCCATGGATTTATCAGTTTTGAACAGCGGTATACTACTGTTGCCTTTATTTATAGTCCCTTCTTAAAAGTGGAAAGACCAAACATATAAACGAATGAAAATGAAAAACTGTCATGATCATTACTTGGTACAGGCATTTACTTATATTCAAAATGATGAATTAAATCTGATTTAATAGGCAGCTAATTATAAATTGCGCACTTGTATGGCAGTCGCATATAATACCATTATATTGACAACAATATGTGACCAAATTATACATAATTTTACATTTAGTCATTGATCAAATTTATTCGTTCAGTGTATGTTCAGTTGTGTTTATATATCTTTTGGTTGAGTTAAAGTGACTCGGTTCTATTCGAAGTTTCTATCAGAAGTGCCGTATTTTTGGTTATTTTATTCTTTAAAATTAATCAAATTGGTCGAAAAAAATAGGGGGTCACGGACCATTTAAGCTCAAAATTGTACTTTTTAACAGGTACAAATGTATGTAAAAGGGACCATTTTTCAATGAAATGATAGGGAAAATAGAGGTGTTGACATATTTTTATCGGAATATCAAAAAAACGTTCTATGACAATTGGTCCAAGACTGTAATATAAAAAACTGGAATATAGCTTCAAAGAAGGAGCCAATAAAAACATAGAACATAAAACCAAAATTTTGGCGGGAAATATGGTGAAAATGGGTGAAATGTCATTTTGACCCTTTAACAAATACGGATATTAACGAAAATATTCTGTTAGTCACATAACTACAATGATTTTGAAAGTGTCAATGGTATACAGTTCAGATGAACATTCCAAAATGGGGAAAATCTGGCAGGGAAGATTTAGAAAAATTACAAGTTCTGCACTCATTCAACCCTGCCATCATGCATGGCAAATCATACAAGGGTTGTTATAAGTTAAACCACAGTTTTTAAATGCTACATGACAATCACCATCAACAGTTTTCTCTGTAAAACTAAATTAACTGGATCTATCATCTGCTGGAACTTTGTTTATGTTTTCCCGCCTATTTGTACTTCCAACAGGAGAGTTCCAAAATTGTCAAAGGGAGACAACTCAAACATAATTTTAGAGCAAATTTGAAAGAAAACTGGTTATTTAAAAACCAGTTTTCTCGAAATGTTTTGATGATCCCATTCTAATTTTTTTACAGAAATAAAACCATATTTTTAGAGTACAATTTCATATAACTGATATAGGCAAATGCCCTCTGCTTTTTTAAATATACTTTCATATTTCAAGATGGCAACATGACATATACTGATATAAATTGTCTTTTATTCCTTTCATGCAGACAAATCTTTTGAAAATCTTATTACTTTTTTCAATCAATATGCAAGGCAATTTAATAGAAAAAAAATAAGTGCCTTAAAATTTTCCACAATAACAGAAAAATATTAATTTTATTGTACCTGTACTTTCAGGTACGCACATATATAATGATTGGTAGCCATAGCAACAAAACATAACAAGAAAAAAAAAAGAAAAAAAAAGTGATTTAATGGTTCATAAATTATTCCTGCAAATTTTTACGCATTTTGCTGTTATACCCTGGCATGGTTTTTTTGGTGGTTACATAGAACTGGTCTTAACATCTCTAAACAATTAAAATATTAAAAAAAATTGTATCGAATTTACTATACTATTGTAATTCATGCGTGAAATTATGCGCAGTTGAATAGTCCCGAGCCACCTTAAGGAGGCTTGCGGGTTAAAAAAAATCAGCAAAAAATTAAACATTTGTGTTTTTCATTACAAATTTTATTACTTACGCTATTAGTTATAATTTTATGGTATGGTACAGTAATCAATCAAAAACATCGATTCGGTTTAGCCTCAGATGACTTTTGAATGTTTATATTATTGAAAAAGCTCCAAATTATCCCCCTTTGATGCGTTTTGCTATTTGATTTTGCCATGTGATTATGGACTTTCCGAATTGATATTCCTCTAAAGATCAGAATTTTTGTGATTTTACTTTTTTTTAACTCATCGGTGACCTATATTTATATTGTTATTTTCAAATAAGCTGTACATAAACTTAGTGATGTAAAATTTAAGCGGTTTCTGTAATTTAGTCCTTTTTTTTTAAATCGATATCACCTCTATTTTTCCTTTTAGTTCAACAGAAAATAGGACATTAACAACAATGTATTCTTCTTTCTGGAGGCAGATTGTGAGCTTAAATGAACGGTGACCAAATTTTCTATTTTATTTTTCTATTAAGGATATGATAAAGGTAATTTATAAGAAAATGTAACGAAATCCTATATTTAAACAAAAGAAGATTTATACCCGCGAGACCCCCTAAGTCATTACATTTGATATTTTATAGTGTGTCTTTCTATGTTGTTATGTTACACTATTTTTTTTTTAGATAACGATGAAAGGTGGCGCTTATCAAAACTTTTAAAATTGCTGCATTTGTTTGCACCTGTCTTAAGTCAGAAACCTGATGCTCAGTAGTTATCGTTTGTTGATGTGGTTCATACGTGGTTTCGTTTCTTATTTTTTATATAGATTAGACCGTTGGTTTTCCCGTTTGATTTGTGTTACACTAGTAATTTTTTGGCCCCTTTATAGCTTACTGTTCGGTGTGAGCCAAGGCTCCGTGTTGAAGACCGTACTTTTACAAATTGTGACTTGGATAAAGAGTTGTCCCGTTGGCACTCATATCACACCTTTCTATATCTATATTATAGGTAAAGATTGCAAAATTGGTAACGGCGTTTTAAACTTTGCCGTATATTTCTTATGCGTTGAATTCTATAACTAAAGTAGGGTTTAAAAGACATATTTACGGAAACTCATTTTTATTGACAATTAAATGTTTAGATAAAAATGTTAAGACAATTCTTACCTATTGCAAACTGGTAAACAACTAAATTGTAGAAGATGGTCTTGTTTAATATGTGACATTCAGCTTTGCATCAAGAAAAGTTACATTTTACAAAGTATTTTGATATTGTTTTATCTGTTTTCCAGATTTTTAGGATTCATGGTCCGATAGTTATTGTTTATCTATATTAGGAAAACAAATATTTAATCGCATAAATAATGGACTAAACTCAACAAATAGATAAACAAAATTGAAAAACAACCTTATTAAAAGCATGTGTCCGAAGGTACCTTCATCATGAATGCCTAAATTCGAATACGCTTATTTGAAAGTTACCTAAGGATGTATATAAAGCGACACAGTAGAAGAGGATAAGTTGCATATACTAATACTTATCATTTATAAAGGTGACTTTGGGTACGTTTGCAAGGCAACTTATTGTATTTGCTCTACTTTAGAGCTAGGCAGATATGATGTTGAAATTAACAAATTAAGTTAATAACTCAAATTAGGTGTCCTGTGTGACAAACAAGCATCAGCGTTTAGTCCCTTCTCAACGACTTTACAGCGTTCAATTATAGTGAAATTCTTTAAGGGTTTTTCAGTACAAACCAGATTTATGAATAACATTGTTGCGTGAAAACATTAGTGGACGGGATAGTAGGTACAGTATTTATTGGTTCAACTGAACAGGCATATGAAACTGAATGCCACACAAGATCATCTCCTACTGAAATCAATTGTAAAAGGCAAACATATATTGATTTTTATCATTTCCTTATCATTAAAAAGGGGATTTATATTATCATGGAAAAAAACGTATGAATGTTATATAATTTTAGTCAACCCAAGTATGCAATGCAGCTAAAAGAGGGGCGAAAAATATCTGAGGGACAGTCAAATTTATAGACCGAAAATAATCTGACAAAGCTATGGCTAAAAATGAAAAAGCCAAACAGAAAAAAATAGTTTATAAGACACAACACAGAAAACTAAAGACGAACCCTACAAAAAACTATGGGTTATCTCAGGTGCTCCGGAAGGGAACGCATTTTGCACTAGTCGCGTTGCTCATTTTATTACAAATCCGGTAAAAAGTCTTATTCGGTAGCTCATGTTCATTAAATGGTATGTATGTTGGAAGATAAAAAATAAATGTTCACGCTTCAATTATTCAAAACACATTCATTGAATATAATTATTTAAAGAAATAGTTTGACGTGCCCAAGACTATTGTACGGCACATGACACCTATAAATCTGAATAAAAAATACATATAACTTTGAATAATGAAATTTAAAACCTGTCAATGCCAAATAGAACAGCCAAGATATTTTAAGACTAAATCTGACTGAATTATAAAGCCCTAAGGGCAATAAGTTATATCCTTTTATCAACCTGCTTATTTTGTATTTACCATTCTAACATGACGTCCTTCAAACGCTTTGAGTACACACCCGTGGTAAAATATAAATATATTGCATTGGCTGTACCGATCGTACTCCCACGTCATATGTTTTTTTATGAATGAAGTATCCGACGTCATAGAATGATGACGTTATAATTTAAACATTTTACGGGAAAATACACGCTTCTGATACCGAAAATCATCACAATAAGGAAACGTAAACAAACGATGCTAAAATGTGGTATAAGCCCATTTTTTTTTATACATAGAAGACATATAAGTTAATTATCATTAAAATTCATCCAAATTTATCTAAATATGTGAATGTAAATAGTTTGAGCATGTCACTAATTCTGTTTCCTCCGTTCTTTACCGCCAATCTAAAAGTGCGTTAATTTATGGGAACGGCAAATATTTGCCTCCACCGAGAGCGCTTCGATCCAAAAGAATTGCCGTATTTGTCTTATTAGAATCGAAATAATTCATGGGGGCTTGAATATATCTAAATTTTACCACGGGTTGTCCCTTTATGCCGATATTTTACCCCTCGCTATCGCTCAGGGTAAAATATTTGTCATAAAGGGCCAACCCGTGGTAAAATCACGATATATTCAAGCCCCCATGAATTATTTCTTAAATATTGGGATTGTCATGAAACTCTATCAAAGATCCAAAGTTCATTATATTTATTTAAAAGAAAAAGCAACGTGTACTAAGTAAATGATGGATAACAATCTGAACTGTTGATAACACAAAGAAATATAACATCATAACCATACAGTATTGGAGAAAAAAATAGACGTATGTAACAACACATGGTACAGATAGCCTGATATATATTATTTGCATATATGCTAGCTGTATATGACTATCTAGACCATACACACATCGTATGTCGTTAAAGTAAAATATACAAGAAAAACAATGCAAAGTGCAGCTACAAACCGTTTGACCACTGATAAAGTATTCACTAAAGAATCTTTATTTTAGATTAACAGTTTTAAAAGTATGGTTAACCGCTTTAGACATGCAAAATAAGCTGCTCATATGACAATTTTAATCAACGTGCAAATCAACGAAATACAATTAACAGTATTTAATGTGTCATGCTTTTTGTTATTAATTAATCTACATCAGCCCATCCACGTTTACAGATTTTCGTGTTCCTAAATTGTTTTGTTTTTTTTAGAGTTTTGAGGCTTTTATTTTACATTACCCATTCGTGTTGGTTTTTTTCATCAGTTGATTGTTTTATCGTTTCCATTGTGTTGAAGGTCCTCTTCCTTTTTTTACAAAACATGAAAAATATTCAGTTGATTACCATGAAATCCATAAGATATTGTTTTGCAAACTGTTTATTTTAATGAAACAAAAATATATATTGGCCACTTAAAAGGTTTAAATTATGAAACTGATCATGTCCCCAAAAAAGAAAATGTCACAACTAAAATCGTATGTCACATATGCATTAAAAAGTTCTTGCGTATACATCACCCAAAAACATATGCAATAGTGTCAGCAATGTGACGTTACTGAAGATCATTGATAATAATCAGCGAAGGAAAGAAGTCCTCTTCTGAATGGTCAAATAGCTGATATTATTGCATTTGTTTTTTTGCGTTGTTTATTTTGAGAAAAATATCTTAAAAGTATATTCATTGCATATCCAATGTGTGCCATGCTTATATTACCAGTACTATTATTTATTAAGTGTACTACTGTAAAAGAAAGTGACTGGATACGAACTACGGTGCAGTCCGGTGTATCCGCGCACCTAAGACTTATGACTTCACTTCATTCAACTGATAAAACCAATAAATGGATAATTTTGTGTGAACACATTCATAACATACTTTTATTTCATAAAATCTTCTGTTTGTATGGTTTCATCCTTTAGATTTTGTGTAATGTGTGTCCAAAATTAGGAAAACCCCTGTTCTGAGAGTTCCTCCAATGTCCGGTGATTTCGCGCATGCCTTCCAAAAATAGCTTATTTGAAATAAAGGAAAGATTTTATACTACGAAATATAGCTGAGTTTGTACCAAACACACTTCCAAGGATGCAGAGCAAAAAATATTTCAATCTGATATTAATTTGACTTAAATAAAACAAAAATAATCTGATGATGTAATTTTTTTAATGGAAATTGGCCAAATATGGTAAATCACGGGATTGCAGTTATTAATTAATTCTTGAACTTATCAATTTTATTCTTTTTTATCCCTTCGGAAGGCTAAAACAATAACAAGAACGATTTTGTATGTGTTACTGTGTTGATATGAAGAAATCAGCTAATGCGCGATATCACGGGCCGCGCGGACACCGGGCACTCCACTGTATTGCCTTTTATTTCTTCTAACAGCCGGTGTAGTAATAATATATTGCGCTATAAAACTAGGTTTAATCCACAAATGGATACACAAGAAAATGCATGTTTAGAATTTGACAGTTGCTTTCCATTCGCATGATGAGTTTAATCGTTTGATTTTGAAATTCGATAAAGGACATTCCGTTTTGAATTTTCATTGAAGTTTGGAATTTTGTTGAAGACTGTATGTTGTCCTCTATTTGTTGTCTTCCGGTAGACATTGTGAGTTTGCATGCTATCTTATAATCCTCATTCCAAGACATTCTATTGTTCATATTGCAAAAATTAATAAAGTTCACGAAAATTGTAATATTTGTGTTTTTCTTTTTTTTGTTTTTTTTGTGTGTTTTCTTATGTACAACTACTAAGTACAGCCGCTGGTGAAATGTCATTGAATTTTCAAACAGACTTGTAGGTAGAAAATCGTTTCTGGTTCAATGGATATGAGATAATTTTTCGAATAAATTCGAAATTCATTACCATATGTTAATGTGTTTTAACTCCTCTTGGCGAAATTGACATGATACTTATCTAGCCGTTATATCTAGTTCGTTTTTGATCATATGTTCTAAAATATTCTTGTACCAGTGTTTTTCGCAGAACTAAGTAAATTCATAGAGAGATTTCTTTTAATTTGGTTGTGTGTGTTTGATGTTGTTTCATTTTTTACGTAGAATATTCTATGAAATTGCAAAAGGATTTTAAAATATGTAAACAAGTTATATTTTATTTATATATATATATATATATATATATATAAAATGACTGAATAAATAGTCAACGATAAATCTTACGGGGCGATGGATCATATAAACATGATGCAGTACACTACATAATATAATATATAACAAGTCTAAAAGAATACAACATCACCAAAACACAATAAAACGAACAATATGTTAGATATTTCGGATAACAGATATCCTTCTTCGGTAATTGCACGATGAAAAATGAATGATTCATTGCCATTGAGACAACTATCCACAAAATACCAAAATGACACAACAGACATTAACAACTATAGGTCAACAATGAGAAAAGCCCATACCGCATATTCAGCTATAAAAGACCCCAATATGACAATGTAAAACGAGAAAACTAACGGCCTTATTTATGTAAAAAAATGAGCGAAAAACAAATATGTAACACATAAACAAACGACAACCTTTCGCTATTTTTTTGTTCTTCCCACGCCGGGATTAAACCCATGATACTGAGATATCGTGACACCAAATCGCCTGCACTGTAGCCGTCCCGCTAATTTGTAGGATCCTTTTCTATAGATAATTTAGTTGATCTGTAAGAATAACATCTTCATGCCTTATATATCATGTACTGTAGTACGACGCTAGATTAAAAATGACGTGGAAAAGTAACACACGGCCACCGAAAGCTTCATTTTGACGCCCAGGTGGTCGTTTTGTCTAGCGGGTCGGCTACAGTGCAGGCGATTTGGTGTCACGAAATCTCAGAAGCATGGGTTCGAATTCCGGAATTTCGAAAAGCAAATTAACAGATCTAACATTGTTGGTTTGACGTTTGTACACAGCCATGAATTGTCATTGATATGGTTATATTTATAAATTTACTGTTAACAAATTTTTGATTTTTTTTAGAAAACGAAGGCTTTTCTACCTCAGGCATAGATTACCTTAGCTGTATTTGGCAAATTATTTAGGAATTTTGGTCCTCAATGCTCTTTAACTTCGTACTTTATTTTGCCTTTTTAACTTTTCTGGATTCGAACGTCACTGATGAGTCTTTTGTAGATGAAAAGCGCGTCTGGCGTATATACTAAATTTAGTCCAGGTATCTATCACTGCTGGTGATCCGATTGATAAATCTATTGTAGAGTTTTCACTGGCTCAGACGTACTTACGTATTTATATATATATATATGTAATGCTACTACTTGTTTACCCGCTTCGTTATTTAATGGGTTTGTTTTTTATTATTTTTTTTTTTTGTGATTTGTGTTTTTGCGTCTGACAAAAGAAGAATACGAAAAAAATAAGAATCAAATACCCAAAAAACTTTGTTTTTTTATATGAGAGGAAGTACGATAACATTTCCCACTATACTAATTGTCAATGAATATAAAAGCCATCAAATAATTTCATCGAATGGAATGTGTTGAGACTGTCATAGAAGTGAGAGATTTAGCTAGCTTGAAAACCAAATTTAATCCAGCATTTCCTATATAAGAAAATGCCTGTAGCAATTCAGGAATATTACAGTTGCTATTCTTTCGTTTGATGTGTTTTAAAATTTTGATTTTTCAATTTGATTAGGGATTGTCGGTTTGAATTTTCCATAGAGTTATGCTTTTTTGTAATTTTAATTTTTCATGTATATTTGTTAAAAAGAACCATAAATTAAGTAATATTTTACATAAGTTTTAATATTAAAAAAAATGTTGTTATTAATCCTTTACACAGTTGCTGTTGTAGCGTGTCCGAAGCGGTGAGCTAAGCTCTGGAAGCTAAAATATAATAATATGTTGTTTAGACGTAATGTATTGAATAATTTTCATCGTGTATCATATACTGATTTTTATTCCATAACAGACTTGAAAAGATCAATATGATCAATACGCAATTTTCTTCACTGACGATTTATCAGTTCCTTCATTCGAAATGTGCCCAAATTGCTCATTTAAACACATGATTCAGATTATCAAACTTCTTATAGTTATGATGTTTTTCTTTACATTTGAAGGCATCAATTAATTTGTACTTGTACATTTTTTTTATTTCAAAAGTTTGTAAATATCAAATAGTTCTTACCTTTTGCATACAAGCGGGCATCCAAACTGTAGAAGATGATCTTGTTGAATGAGTACGTGACATTCAGTTTCGCATGCTTGCTCGGTGGCATCGGTACCTAATGTTCCTACCAACCCATCTACCAATGTTTTCAGTTCAGTTCCTTTGAATACAGTATCTGTAATAGATATAAGTGAGAATCGCTGACAGGTTTCCTAATGGCGTTGTGTTACTCATGTTAGCACAAACCCGGTGATAAGTCCAATTCGAAAGGTCTCATTCGAGAAAAGAGGAAGAAATAAATGGGTTCGTCAACTCGAATAACCGTCGATATATGTGTGACAAGTACTTCAAAACATTCAAATGATGTTGTTTGTAAAAGTGTCGATTGGATGATTCCAACTACTGCATTTGGAACTCCTGGTTTAATAGTTTCTTATTATCACAACCCTCTTTCAGGGAAATAAAGGTTTTTATAATGTTGCTTCATAGGATTTGAATGTTCACATTGGGAAACTTTTTCTTTCTTTTTTCAATTTTTTAATTATTTGTGTAACCGTCGTTAAACCAGTTCAAAACTCTGAACTGTTATTCAGTGTATCTACTTTCACAAAAAGAAACTGTTTTGAAAAAATCTAATATAAAAATCCCTAATTCCCTAATGGTAAAACATAAAATATTATTTTAGGAATACGTATTCATTTATCAATAGTCAGTATTAGTTATCTAGGTATACATGTAATCAGGGGTTTACAAAAAAAATAACTCCGATGTTAAAAACTGTGTACACCCCTGATTAAACAAGACAACTAATATTAACTGTTGATAAATGATAACGCATTCCTAAAAGTCATTTTATTCTTTAGTCGAAAGGAAAATGAATTTCGTCTAAGAGGCGTTCCTTAATAAATTTGTATACCCTTGTAAATCTAAAGAACCACACTCATAAAAATTCTACTACAATTATTTTCTGTTTTATAATTTTGTCAGAATCTTTATTTTTTTGGAACTTGTTAGTCTTGAGTATTAAGTTATAAACGTGGTGCGTTTAATGTTTTTTTTTGTATAAACACTTACACTGTATTGCTAGAGAAAATTGCAGATTTATTCAATATAAAATATACTGTAACAACTGTATAATACTCACCAAGAAGTAGTCTCTTCTGTGGCATGGAAAATACTACTGGCAAAACCAACAATAAAGCAAATGCGAGTTTCATTGTTTTTGATTTTTCCTTAAAGATATTTAAAGAAAAGCTTACAATAAATATATATTATTTTAATTGTTTCTAATGTCAAGAAATTATTTCACCTACAATTGTGCCTTGAAAATATGTAATGAATATCTAAAACATACAAATAAACACGGTTAAGATCAAGAATAATATCGAACGTTGTCGATTGATCACAATTGAACACAATAATCCAGGTTTAAAAGTAAAACTTACCACTACCTTTGTTTTTGTCATATGCTTGAATAATAGCGTAAACTAATCATAAAATGTTGTACAAACTATCATATCAGCCTACCAAGCCAACTAAAGCATATTACAGAAAATATAATGAATTTGCAAGAATGATATTAAACAAGAGCACGTAGCTTGACCGTTCTAACAGCTTACGTCCGTTCTGATCAAACGCAATATCCGTTTATAAATACAGGGATAGTAAAAACCGCTGTTTTATATATTTTTGTAGAACGCTAGAAATGAAAACGGGTATTGTGTATACTGAACATATATAAAAATATTCATATAACGTATTTCACAAATACGATTAGTGTTTTGTTAGCAGTTTATCATCAAGTTTTTTCTAATTACAGTTCCTAAAGCTTTGAATTGGATAGAAATTTTATTTTCAACCTACCCTCATTTTCAATTTCTAGATATTAGTCAAGGTATGACGTAGACTTACCTGGTTCTTTTTGTATCCTTTATATCAAGTTCGATGGGATAGATGTGTTTAATATAGTCACAAAATTTTGAATAATTTAGTAAGGGTACATCATAAATATAGCGAAACCGATGTTAAAAGACAAAAATAGATATAGGAAGATGTGGTGTGAGTGCCAATGAGACAACTCTCCATCCAAATAACAATTTAAAAAGTAAACCATTATAGGTTAAAGTACGGCCTTCAACACGGAGCCTTGGCTCACACCGAACAACAAGCTATAAAGGGCCCCAAAATTACTAGTGTAAAACCATTCAAACGGGATAGCCTCTTTTCATTCTTCTTCAAAAGATCCTGCATCAGGACAATGTCAGTTTCAAAGATTTTGTTTGAATCAAAGAGATATTTTCCAAAGTGCATTTCACCCCTCCCTAAGACAAGACATTTGCGTTCGCCTTTCTTTTTTAATAAATAAATATTGTTTTCGACAACAAGAGACACAAACATTATATATTTCGGTTTATGCGATCATACTACCACGTATTATGTTATAGTTAATGTTTATGGTAGGTTTAAATTTAGCTTTAGTACAGCTTTTGGTCCAAACATTTTAAACCTTAGTACACATGATCACTATAAATGATTTGAATAATATGTTTGATATATGATTAATTTGTGTGATATGTGTATATGGGTGATATGTACTTAAGTGCGCTAGAAAGAAAAACGGTTCTTGTTATATACTGAACATTTATGAATATTTACATAACGTATTACAAATACTATTATTGTTTTTGTAGTATTTAAATCAATTTTTTTTCTTTGAAAAAAACCAAGTTATTCTCCAATGACAGGTCCTAAAAAGGGAATGTGTCAAAGCGACAACAACCCGACCATAGAGCAGACAACAGCCGAAGGCCACCAATGGGTCTTCAATGTAGCGAGAGAAACTCCCGCACCCGTAGGCGTCCTTCAGCTGGCCCCTTAAAAATGTGTATACTAGTACAGTGATAATGGACGCCATACTAATTCAATTATATACAAGAAACTAAAATTATAAATCATACAAGACTAACAAAGGCCAGAGGCGCCTGACTTTGGACAGGCTCAAAATTGCGGCAGATTCAAACATGTTTATGAGATCTCAACCCTCCCCTATACCTCTAGCCAATGTAGAAAGTAAACGCATAACAATACGCACATTAAAATTCAATTCAAGAGAAGTCCGAATCCGAAGTCAGAAGATGTAACAAAAGAAAATAAGTAAAATGACCATTATACATAAATAACAACAGACTACTAGCAGTTAACTGACATGCCAGCTCCAGACCTCAATTAAACTGATTGAAGGAGTATCTCTTCATCATATGAATATCAGGCACAATCCCTCCCGTAAGGGGTTTAGTATCATACTATCATAAAATATATGAGATGAACATAGCCCGTGTCATGCCAACAACTGGGGTTTTTTTTTTTAAATAATTGTGTTTAATTACGATGCCAAGACCCTATATATAATATTCATTACTGTAGAACATGATTAATACCTATATCGAACATTTATATAGAATATTCATTACTGTAGAACATGATTTATACCTATATCGAACGTTTATATATAATTCAAGAGCAGTGATAGTATTGTCAGATGCGTCCTCGTTTTTGTTACAATTTTTTAATACAGGAATCAGTATTACTCTGTTTGCCGCTGGTTAAATCAACAAAAGATATAGGTCTTACCTGAGGAAATTAAATAAGTGTCTGTGATTCGGAAATTGTGGGTTTTTATACCATATTATGACCATTTATCTATGCTAATTTTAGTCCAAACTAAGTGTTCTCAAACAAATATATCATGCTTATCGTGTAATAGAACAAAGATTGGAGGTGAATTTTAAGGTTAAGAAACAGTAAATAGGCTATGTCACAGAGTTTAGGAAAATGAAAATTGACCCATACAAAAAAAACGGAATGCTTTTGTTAGTAGACATTTGCAATTGTATCATTGTGCAAAACTAAAAAATACTTTAGTGTCATGGGTCTTCAGCATGTATATATTACTTACAACTACGGTTTCATTTCCATATGCAAGGACATCCTGAGCTATGATTTTTTTTATAATGTACTAATTAGTTTATAGGGATATATTATTCAATAGTGAGTGGATAACGGGAAAAAACTGATAAAAACATAATTGGACTCTTTTTTTTTAAATCAATAATGTACATAGTTGATATATACGTATTCAGCATTTTAAAGAACATTTTACTTTTGACAACAACCACAATAAACCTAGTTCTCGTATCAAACATAAACTGAAAGAACTAGCCAAGGAAATTGTTTTTTGTCCCGGCCGATAAAGCTGCTAATTATATTATTATTGTTTGACATACATTTTACATTGAGGTTCTGAAAAAAGAAATCACCAATACACCAACATTCCAACTGACATCATTTTCAGAAAACGATATCTGTAACAAACATAAACTTTTAGCTACCGCTTTACAAGCGTAACCAAATACAATGAAATTCCCAATTATGTATTGGCTTCCGAAGCTACACAAAACACCTTCTATAATTCTAACCAATACACTTGGTACAATCAAAAAATCTGATAATAAATTGTTCATATAAGGCCTTCGAAAATAGTGGAATTAATTACTTTTCGAGTGTCCAGAACTCGTTGGAAGTACTTGATAAATTGTATGCTTATATTGGTGGTTTTGAATCTGTTTAATGTTTTGAGTTTTCTACCCTATGTACCACATTGCCTCGCATTCTCACGAAGAAAAAATTCATACACCTAACTAAATGGGCATTTAAAAAGTCTAAATCTGAATATATATGTTCTAACTCTTTTAGGTCATTTTTTAATAGCAATAAACAAAAAAACTATGTCAATTGGACATGCTTTGATACTATATCTGCCCTTGAATTTTTAGTAAATAAAATTTTTGTTCGCTTGGGTGATTCCGTATATCGTCAGATTATCGGAATTCCAATGGGGAATAACTGTGCACCACTTATTGCGGACCTGTTTTTGTAGTGCTATGAGTTAAAATTTATGAAAAAAATCAGCAAATACCCATCGAAACAACATCAGATACACAAGTTTAATGATACTTTTAGATATCTGGATGATATTTTGTCTCTCAATAATGACGACTTCAGTATATCTACTAAAGATACTAAAATGCTAACAATGACCACTGCCCTTTCCTAGATCTTGATATCTATATCATTAACGGAAAGCTTAATACTAAAATTTATGATAAAATAGATGATTTTTTTATTTCCTATTGTTAATTATCCATTTTTAATGGTCACCATCTTACGATGTTAATATATCTCAACTAGTACGATTTGCTGGTGCATGTAACAACGTTTTAGATTTTAACAAGAGAAATTAATGAATTCCTAAAAAAAATATTACACCAGTGTTTTCGATATCACAAACTAGTCAAAACATTTACTAAATTTTATCATCGGTATAAGGACATCATTTTTAAATATAGCTCAACATGCAGACTTCTTATACATTCAGGTATTTCACATCCAATTTTTTATGGAAATATTCTTTATAAAGCAGAAAAATGTCAGTATTCACCTCTCAGAAGTTAACAAAAACTTTAAATATACTTTTTAAGAAGGGATATAGTTACGATACTGTGGTCAGGTTATTAAAGATTGCATATTTTGGCGTTAGTATTGATTCAAATTGTATTATAATTAGTTTGCATCGGAAATACCACATTTATTTGAAAACCAGTTGTTTCCATGACAAGGGTTATGTTCTTCTTATATATGGTATGATGGTATGATTTTAAACTGCTAACGGGAAGGATTGTGCCTGATGTTCATATGATGAAATCATAATCTTTCAGTCAGTTTAATTGAAGTCTGGAGCTGGCATGTCAGTTAACTGCTAGTAGTCTGTAGTAAGTTGTGTATTATTGTCATTGTGTTTATTTTCTTTGGTTACATCTTCTGACAACAGACTCGGACTTCTCTTGAACTGAATTTTAATGTGCGAAATGTTATGCGTTTACTTTTCTGAATTGGCTAGATGTATAGGGGGATAGTTGAGATCTCATAAACATGTTTATCCCTGCCGCATTTTGCGCCTGTCCCAAGTCAGGAGCCTCTGGCCTTTGTAAGTCATGTATTTTTCAAATTTTAGTTTCTTGTGTACAATTTGGAGTTTAATATGGCGTTCATTATCAATGAACTAGTATATATTTGTTTAGGGGCCAGCTGAAGGACGCTTGTGGGTGCAGGAATTTCTCGCTGCATTGAAGACATGTTGGTGACCTTCTGCTGTTGTCTGTTTCATGGTCGGGTTGTTGTCTGTTTGACACATACCCCATTTCCATTCTCAATTTTATTGCAAATTTGTTGGCGGCTTACCTCCTCTACTGCTATCTAGTTCTTGTATTTATAATCACATTTTGGTTTATAATATAGGCTCGCAAATTACAAATAATCATATCTTCATTAAGGAAAGAATTGAACAAATGGTTTAAAAAAAATGCAAGATGAATATCACCAAAAAATAACCGATTCGGAAGCGGTAATGTCAAAAGGAATAATACAAATATAATAATTACATGTAACTAGCTTGTAATTCAGTGGTTGTCGTTTGTTTATGTGTAACATATTTGTTTTTCGTTGATTTTCTTAAATGAATAAGTTAGCTTTCTCGTTTGAATTTAACATAGTCATTTCGGGGCGTTTTATAGCTGACTATGCGGTATGGACTTTGCTCATTGTAAAAAGCCTGAAGGTGACATACAGTTGTTAATTTCTGGGTCTCTTGTGGGGAGTTGTCTCATTGGCAATCATAACACATTTTCTTTTTTATATGTATACAAATAAATACTATCACATATCAACTTAGAGCAAAAGGAAAAGACCAAAACGTGTTCTTTAGATATAAGATGAGAGAACTGACAATCATATACAATTAAGACTGAAATCGAACGCACCTGTCACGTGCAAGGTTCAAACAGTGTAAAACGACTAGTGGAACAATAGTTAACCAAATTAGACCACTCGACCATAACAACCCTTAGTTACACATTTACAAAAAAATGGTTACAGCGCTTTACTTTTCAACAAACATATGATTTATCCTCTATGAAAAAATCTATTTATAGCCAGCAGCAATCCAGCATTATCTGCATATGAAGCATAAATGATCACGAGCTTATTGGTAGAAGGTTGTTGCTTGGTTTGGGTTCTAAAGGAATAAATGAAGTAATCTCTTTTAATTTTATAATGTTCACTTTTTTCATACTGAAAATGATCTTATAAATTTAAAAAAACTGTGATGTTATGTATGACCTTACACTTAGTATATGAGAATACTCTGTATTGCTTTAAACAATTAGGCGAGAGATTATCGTAAAATGCATTTATGTTCCAAGCACGTAACTATTTCTGTTAAAAACAATCCCAGTTACGATCAACTGATTTCGTCGTTAGAATCATTTACTGAAGTATTTCGCATCTGATAATAGTGGTTAAAACTTAGATTAAAGTTTAAAAGCGCAATATCTCAAATATTACACAGAAACATTCTAGTTATTTGGGAATCGAGTTTACGTTCATAACAAGTAATCGTTTGTTCAATTGTTTTTAATTGACAAACAACTTAGATTAAATAAAACACCCACTTTTCTGGAGATAGAAATAAGCGGATGTGGAATTAGTGTCAATAAGTCAACGCTCAATCCTAGTCACAATATGTAAAAAGTACAAATTGTTAATTGTAAATTTGCGCTATCGAAAAGTAAACTTTAAAGGCCCCCAAAATGACAAGTGTAAAACAATACAAATAGGAAACCCATTAAACAACAGGTTCCTGACTTACTCAAATTATAAGCCTGTTACATTTGATAACTATTAACACCACTGGATCATCACCACTGTTGGTTGACATTTCGTTTCGGATGGTATCACCAGCCTAGTAGCTAGCATTTCGGTGTTGGAATGATAATCAAATATAAGATTATTTTTTTTATAAATTTACTGTTTGCAAAAGTATAAATTATTCGAAATACTAGGGATTTTTTTACTCAAAGCATACATTACCTTAAGCGAAATTTGGCACAACTTTTTAGAACTTTGGGTCCTCAATGCTCTTTAACTTTATACTTATTTGATTTTCTAACTATTTTGATCTTAGCGTCACTAATAAGTCTTATGTAGACGGAACGCGCGTCTGGCGTATCAAATTATAACCTTGTAAAAAATTGAAAACATAACGTTTAATAATTGCTATGCGTTCGAAGCACTTTTCTGCTTTGAGAATTAATAACGACATTTCACTAAACAATGTTATTTTAGAAATAAAGTCCTATACATCTATGGAGTTTTTAACTGAGTAATATTCCCAGTTCTGAATATCCAGATGAATAAACCGATGGGAATATGGCAATAGAACGGTGAAGCGGGGAGTAATATTCCCAGTCCTGAATATCCAGATGAATAATGTGGCGATAGAACGGTAAAGTGGGGAATTATATTCCCTGTTCTGAATATCTAGATGAATAAGCCAATGGGAATTTTGCGATAGAATGGTGAAGTGGGGAGTAATATTCCCAGTTCCGAATATCCAGATGAATAATGTGGCGATAGAACGGAAAAGTGGGGAGTTATATTCCCTGTTTTGAATATCAAGATGAATAAGCCAATGGGAATGTGGCGATAGAACGGTGAAGTGGGGAGTTATATTCCCAGTTCTGAATATCCAGATGAATAAGCCAATGATAATGTGGCAATAAAACGGTGAATTGGGGAGTTATATTCCCAGTTCTGAATATCAGCCAATGATAATGTGGCGATAAAACGGTGAAGTAGGGAGTTATATTCCCAGTTCTGAATATCCAGATGAATTAGCCAATGGGAATGAGGCGATACAACGGTGAAGTGGGGAGTTATATTCCAAGTTTTGAATATCCAGATAAATGAACCAATGGGAATGTGGCGATAGAACGGTGAAGTTCTGACCAATAAACGTGTAGGCTGTATACATATTGTATTACATAGGTATAGGGAAAAAACCATTGCACTTAATTTTTTTAAATATTCCTCGGTATTTTTGTTATTTTACTTTTTTGCGTATCAAAAATATAGGTCTATCAATTTAAAAAAAAATACATTAAAATCTAAAAGATTTCTACCACGATTTGCTACTCAGTTCACAGTCGATAGATACAAAATTTAAAAACAAAATAAAAGATTGGATTAATGTTCTTCAATCACAGTTTGTGTTTAGCTAGTATTGATGTAATTATAAGTTTTGGCGGATTTCATTTGCCTGGTGATTTATTATCATTGATATTGGCTGTTTTCTGTGCGAGCTGCATTGATTTTGGTGTTACAGAACTCTCTCTTGTGAGTAGAGTGTTAAACTATCACACGTATGAGAAAAACCCTGCCACAAAATTAATATCTCTGTACTTTGCCAATGCACCGACAGTTCATTGCTGTCCGATGGATGATCATATAAATGTTTGGTGGATTTATCTTTTAGGCAGTCATATCACACAGGTAAAGAATGACTGAATAATAAAATTAAGTAAAAACACATAATATCAATTTATTGCAACAATTTGAGAATGTTTATGGTGCAGATGTTGGTGCTTCTGTTGGGTGTCCAAATCGATGAGCTAAGCTTTGGAGACTACAAAATAATAAGTAAAAAAACATATCAATCATTATTTAAAAAGATAGGGTTTTCCCAAGGCATAAAATTCACTTAAACTACTTCTTTTCCACTGAAAAAAAACCAACACGACATTGTAGTATATTTAAATGGTGTTTGTTTATATCTGTGTGTAATATCAGTGTAAAGTCCTTTCAAAAAATAAACACAAATAACTGATCAATACAATCAGTTGCTTAGTAATCTTTATCAGTCAAATGCAACATTCTCAACGAGCAAAATGATCTTTATTTGAATTATTCAAATACAATTCTCGTATTAATCATGAACAGCACTTAATTATTTCTAACGTTTAGTCAGTAGTCGTGGTAAAATTTCATGCATAAGTGTGTTGCAAAATGCACGTTTCCATTTACATTTTTGACATGCGTAAACTTTTAATTGAATCTTAAGTCCTCTACTTTGCATGATATATTGTTGATTCCATGGGACATAAATTCTGGATAAATCCAGATTTGGAAGAGATATGATATACCGATATGTTTTGTAAAGTTAAACAACGTCTTGTATTTCCGTATATCTTTATTTTATTTATAAATAAAGTGCTAAAATAACGTTAAAATAATTTCCATTATGAACAAAGTATTTGTCTTTGAATGAAACTAAAAAAGACAGTCCCTTATATTTAATTCGTTAACGGAGTAAAAGTTGTTATTTTGATAATTCTTATAAAAGCTGGTTATGCTTTCCAGTTATACAATATCAATATAAAATAATATTGCATTGTATAGATTAAACTTAATAGTTTTAGTAGCTTTTTTTCTGTTGAAATAAATGACCCGTTTAGCCTGAATGTTTACCACATTTACATTCAAATAAATTTGCTTCAACTTATATGTATCTAACAGTACCTTTTGCATATAATTGGACATCCAAACTGAAGAAGATGATCTTGTTGGATGAGTGTGTGGCACTCGGCTTCGCATGCTTGTTCGCTGGCATCTGAACCCAATTGTCCAACTATTCCATCAACTAAAGTTTTCAGTTCAGTTGTTTGAAATAAACTGTCTGAAAATAAAATGTGTTTTCACATTATTCTACATAATGATGCATGGATACATGTGTGTGTGTGTGTGTGTGTGTGTGTTGGGGAGAGGGTTTCAGCTGAAGCACACTTCTTATCCTTCTGAAATCCCCCTCCTCTCCTTTAAGATATTAAACCTGTAAATAGGTATAATTTGTTTAGGATAAATCTACAAAAAAATTGTTTTGCTATATCAACGTTTTTTTTAACCTTTACATGAATTACGCCCTTATTTTCTGAATCTGTCTCTGTAACCTTTACAAAAGACTGCATAAATCCCGAGATTTGGAATGGAACCACTAAGCTGAGAATGTCTGCATAAATACAAGATTAATAACAGTAATAATTTGAAGACAAATTCCACACATTCAATTAACTGCAACACTAGAAACAGCGCAGTACATACCAATTTTCTTTTTTTTTGTAATTATCAATGTTTTTTAGTCCTAACAAGTTGTAAACATTCATGAATACAAGACTTTATTCAATTCGAAATCTGTATATTAGAATAAAACAGAACAGAATATTTCATTTTCCAAATTAAAGAGTCTATAAAGAGCATATAAATCAAGAACAACCAGTGATGGTGCGAGCTACTGATGATACCCCACCCAAATATTTCATTGTTGAGTTGTGAATCTGAAAAAGCATCACACAATATAGCTGACTAATATAAACCTTGAAACCAAATTTCAGAAATCATTGTATTGTTACAGTAGTTCCTCAGAAAAAAATGACGATTTTTTTTAACTTGGCTGTGATGTGAAAAAGGTTCGGTAAACAGGAAGTGGTTGAGTAATGAATCTAAACACGCATCACACGATATAGCCGACTTCAATAAACCTTTCAGAAATCCTTGAAATGTAGTTCTTGAAAAAAAATGCAGCGAAATTATTCATGGAACGGAGGGACGAACTGACGCCCGGACTGACGGATGGACGGTTGGAAGGACGGACAGACAGAGATAAAACAGTATACCCCACTTTTTCGAAACGGCGGTATAATGATTGGATCAACATAAAAACTTTACAATAATAATATGATATAATTATTTTAATAGCACCAAAAGCCTCAGTCACAATCGGAGCCAAAACAAAAAAGAAAAAAAACAACTTACACATTGATATCTAATAACAGTCAGTACAAGACATGTACTACATAATTCAAAAGAACTATTGTTTAAAAATACAATCATCAGTATCCCCCATAATAGTAAAGTTTTCTTGTGTTAACATCGAGATGTGCTAGAAATATGCTGAAAGAGTTCCTCCCTCAATTTCTTATGAAGTGAGCATTCGATTGAAAAATGACGCTCATCCTCAACTCTATCAGCTGTACATTACGAGTATCTGGCATTTTTCAATTCTTAATGTAATGAGTGAGCACCGATTCTTACTTAACATATGCACTACCTTTCTTAAAATCTACGGAAGCGTATTACTATTAGCGCCACACATTTCTTTTAAAAAAATTTCTTCCAATGTTTGCGTTACAACGCAAAACTTTGCGATATAACGCAAATGTTTGTTTTATCTTATTTCTTATTTAAGATTCAAAGGAAACAGCATTTATTAATGCAGGAGGTTGTATATATATATATTAAAATTTATCACCTTTGTAGTCATTGCAAAGTAAAATGCTTGAATAATTAGAACATATCATTGACCAATAATGAGCAGAAAAATATAAGACGATGTGGTATAAATACCAATAAGAAAACTCTCCATCTAAGTCATTATTCCTAAAAGTAAACCATCATAGGCCAAAGTACGGTCTTCAACACGGAGCATTGGCTCACACTGAACAACAAACTATAAAGGCCCCCCGAAAACGACATCCTTGTTACTACTAGTATATATATTACAAAGAAAATTGAGTAAATTGAGGTTATACGGAAGAACAAAAATCAATTCTGCTAATATAGCTATAACCGAATATAAATACATTTCCATTGTCTTCCAAAGTAAGCTCTCGTCTGAGAACTGTGAAAAGTAGGTTAGATTCAAACAAGCTACCCTTTGGCAATAAATATATAGAATGAAGATGTTTTAATAATAAAATTATGTTCTCTCTATTCAAATTGCTACCCAAGCATCTAAAAATACTTTATTATATTGAAATGAAAATTCAATGTTTCTATCAAAGAATCTTGATCATTTTCTGAGATTTAAAAACAAAGTTTCCTTATTTAAAATTCATTTTAAAGCAGAAAGATAAATTTGTCCATTTGACTTGGAGTTTCACAATTGTATGACATTATTTTTGATCTTTCAATTTAAATATAAGTTAATATCGATAGGGGATTAATAAAGGAATCAAAAGAGTAAAAAAATATACAGATCAATGTGCTTGTTTACGAGATATTAGCCATTGAAATTTTGGCGGGAAAATATTCTCTCTTGACTTTTCATAGCTTTATCATTCACAAGTTTACATTCTCAAAAACTGTCAAAGAATAATTGAAATTTTATAAGACTTTTACAGATGGCGTATCATTATACATGTAAAAGATTTATAAAAAGATAAATGGGGGTCAATGCCAATTTTTTTTAAGGCATTCAAATGAATTAAACCTGAGGTTTCCGAAAATCTGACAAAAATCCCAAAACATGACAAGCAAACGACAACGTACCTTAACTAAGCTCTGGAGCTAAAACCAAGCTATAGATTATCGATCTTATATATGAAATTTCTGGGAAAAAAAATGATTCTATTTATAATCAGGCTCTCCGACCAAACGTTATCCTTTCAAGAATCTACATGTATGATATCTTTAAAAAGTAAACCTACTACCCCCCCTTTTCTAACCTTCTAACACAGTCCTTCTAACCCAAAATATGACATTATAGATTACATTTGTTGAATCTTATGATAAGAACAGAAAAGGCTAAGTGAAGCAAAGCATGCAGTCATATTCCAATTTGAAAATAAACACCCTCTATTTTTACATGAATTTCTATGTATGCAATTTCAGAGTGGATGTTGCTATGGATAATATGTGTTTCCGTGGTAACAATTGAAGTCAACAACACTTGACAGCTGTAATTTATAGATTGCGTTAGCTTTTATGTTTTTTTCTTATCAGTTATGAAAAATTCAGGACATTTAAGCTCTTAAACTGCAATATTCTGCAAATAAAACTCTGTTTCCAAGTAAAAACTTGTATAATTTGGTAAAGAAGTATCCAAACTTCATAACTACAGTGCTAACTATTCTGTACACATTTGCACTTTTCTGAAAAACACAAGAGAAAATTTTATAATTCAGCAAAAATCCCAATTTCAGAAAAGTTGGGATTTTGCATTTTTTTGCAAAATTTTTCAAAAAATTTACAAATTTGGTTGACATGCAATCTTCACTAAAATGAAACTTAAACCAAGTTCTATCAATGTAAAATATGAACATTAATGAAAAATGCATGATTCTATTCATAATCAGGCTCTGAATTGTGGTGATTTAGCTGATTTTTGAAAGATTTTACCACGCTTAACAACCAAAAAATAGAGTGTCCGTTACCATGGCAACAACTCATATTTTCCCACTCAAAATTATTTTTGAGCAGTATTCATTTATTGCTTCTATTAGGCCAATTATAGATAAAATCTGAAACCTTCATGTATCTCTGCCTGGTTCTTACAAAGAACTGTACTTAAATACACATTTTTCGGTTTTGAAAAATGATGTATGCAAAACAAAAATTAAATATTTTATGAATCCAAAGAGTGTTTCAGATTTATCTTCATAAATGTTCAAACGTTCGCCATTCTTTTAAATAAAACAAAGTAATACCAACTCTTTCAATTTGTCTTATAGTTTGGAATGGGGAATACTTGTTTAAAGTGTAGAAAAGTCAAATGTTTTAATACTATTGCAAAATGAGAGAGTCTTAGATTGTATGCACTCTTAAAGTTCTTCGGAATTTTTTAGTATCCAACTCTGATTCACGCCACCTCCAGAATAGGCAGTTTGACACTAACTTTGGAGCCCGGATTTAATTGCTGATAAAATTGATATTAATGATTTATAAAGAGGTTTTGTGGAGCATTTGGAAGACCAAGCAATATACCGTTGTTTGTAAGGACGCTTATGTAGTTTGGGTATACAATACAGTGATGACAGATCCAGTTCTTCATATTTGGTTAAAATTCCAAAGGAACATAGAACAGACCTATGATTATCCAGGATTTCCTCTTTTTAAAGTGTCGTGATATGTTGAGTTTCCAAGTGAATTGGTAATACCTAATTCATTTATCAAGCAGTTTGTTATGATGCCACTGCTGGTGGACGTTTCGTCCCCGAGGGTATCACCAGCCCAGTAGTCAGCACTTCGGTGTTGACATGAATATCAATTATGTGGTCATTTTTATAAATTTCCTGATTACAAAACTTTGAATTTTTTCGAAAAACTGAGGATTTTCTTGTCCCAGGAATAGACTACCTTAGCAGTATTTGGCACAAATTTTTGGAATTTTTGATCCTCAATGCTCTTCAACTTTGTACTTGTTTGACTTTATAACTATTTTGATATGAGCGTCACTGATGAGTCTTATGTAGACGAAACGCGCGTCTGGCGTACTAAATTATAATCCTGGTACTTTTGATAACTATTATGTAATGGTATTTACACATAAAACCGATGTTGTGTGTGTCTTTATCTGTGGGGACGGTAACATATTTGTCATGGAGGTAGGAAAAGTGTTTTGCAACATTTGGGTCTTTAAAAATTGACGTAGCGTGGGTATTTATAGACTCATTTTTACTTAAATGTAAAGTCTCACTTATATATAATGACACGATATTTTGGCATATTTAATTTGCAGTTTTTTGTGAACTGTGAGATGTTTGAATCCTAAAAGCAAATACATCAGACACATTGAACTTATAAAAATACTAATGTCTCAGATATCTTGTGAACATATGAAGGGTGTTTTCTAAAAGAATTAGGATCTTCCAACTGCTTTCATTGGACCTTTACTGGCGAGTCTTCTGTAGACAAAAATCGCGTCCTGCTTTCTTATATACAAATACGGTATCTTTAATGAGTTTTACATATTCGTTTTTCTCTTTTTAAGACAGCTTTCGAATGACAAAACAACGTGAAAAGTTGGGATGGATGAAAATTATTTAACACAAAAAGATTTAAAGATTTTGATATAGGAAAAGGCACTTATTAAACAGACTAGTTTACTGACATGTTCCTTGAAAACAGGATTTCATTAAAGTACTTCCTTGAAAACAGAAGTTGGGTGGGTGCTGATATATGATTTAAAGATAAAAATAAAGTCCTTTCTTTTTGTATCTTATAAATCAAATTATGTCCATTGTTTTTTCCTTCCTGACGTTACATACAGGTTTAAATGTAAAACATAAAATATAATCTCTTGTTTCCTTGGATATATAAATATGTGTGATTTAAGAAGCAGGCCAGGTCTGGTTAATTTGTTCTCTTTCTAAAAAAATTTAAGTACTGTCCACTTGACGTAAAGCAAATAACAATCAAGTCAGCAATAACATTGAAGTATGAAGGGTCGCAGCAGTCCATTCCATTATTCAAAATTCGCTATTTCTTAATGTTCACGCGTATATTAACATTTCGTCCTCTTTAACCTCTTAAATAGGCATTGTGGCACATATTGATTATAACTATTTTATTCCTCTATCGATGAGTTTCCGAATGGTGTATAAGGTTTCTCTGCAATTAGGGACTGACGGGTCGTACATTTTAGAAGTCATTTCAGTTACACAAAAAAATCTATAATATATAATTTCCTAATGTTCACGCGTAATTTGGCATTTAGGTCCTCCGTAATGCCTATTATAGGCATTGTGGCTCAATCGACAAATTATATCTGTAAATAGGGAAAGAAAAGGAGCAAAGGTCTAGTGAAAATTAAAAAAAATAGCCAATGTATAGGCTCTGAACTTTTCAGGTCTCCATACATGAACAGTAAAACAAGGAATTTCTGTTAAATAAATACATAATGTTAAAAATTTCAGAGTGTTTTGGGTTTTTTTCTTATATTTTGTATTGATTTTAATATTTGATAGATAATACCAAAATTTAGAAATACAGGATATAGTGTCACAGTAAAAACATAATCTTTCTACTTCATTCCTCACTTTTCAACTTAAATACTGAAATGTGAACTATTTCCTTATGCAATATTCATCACTAAACGTTGAATATTAAATAATTAACTATTCAATTATTCAGTATTGAATTTTGAATAATGAAAAATGAATAATGGCCGTACTTTGGCGCGGTCATTGTATTCATGTTGAATTTACTCCGTCTCATGTAGTCGACTAAAAAATACATCGAATTGTATCATTCCCAGCTTGGTTTCATCATGCAAATCACTCTATGGTGTGTTTCTTCTTGTAAATAGAGGCAACAATAAACCAACCCAGTCCAAGTCTAAGAATTGCAAATATTCCGATAAAACTCCTCCATTGTGGTGTCACTATCTGAAGTTTTTAATAATTATTATTAGTGATCATCACTTAGAACTTTGGCTCCAGATAAAATTAAAGTTTGAAGTCTATGTAAATGCACTTTCTTAATAACATCAAAAGAAAACGGTTCAAGAGATATCACCGGCCTTAAGGATGAGGATCATAATGTGGACTAGGGCTTTTTTCGTCATGGTTCTTGTCCATCTAAAGTCATTTGAGTGGTACAATGTCATGTTTTTAAAGAAAATAAAGAGATGTGTATGCTTGCCATTGAGACAACTGGCTATTAATGACTTTTTTTATTAATTCAAACATATTGTATTGGCTCAAGGCAAAACAGATTAGACACAATTAAAACTTACTTATAAAGTCTTCTCCACAATACAAGATACATAACAATACAAATTTACCGTGAGCATACATTATATAAAATAAACAAATAAATATTACTAAATTTTACTGACAAAAAGGAGAGGGAATGAAGAACGAACGACAGAGATTATGATGATGATTATAATGATGATGCTGTGTGTTTTGTCTATGTTGATCCTATACTACGAGGAAAATTAATGACTTTTTTACACTAAATCCATTGGATATTGGATGTGTAGGAATTCAAATTTTAGACTTATATACATGATTGTTTTATTGATTGTTAACTGCAAGTACTCTCAGATATTTAGTGAGTGCCTTTTGTTGTTGTGGGATGTATAGATTCGCTGCCGTGTCCGGGCTGTATTTTCGTTTAAAGTTTTCTGCTTTGAAACGATCTGATTATACATTTTCAACTTATAGATTGTTAACTGCAAGTACTCTCAGATATTTAGTTAGTGCCTTTTGTTGTTGTGGAATGTATAGATTCGCTGTCGTGTCCGGGCTGTATTTTCGTTTAAAGTTTTCTGCTTCGAAACGATCTGATTATACTTTTTCAACTTATTTTTATATAGTTTGTTCTTATGTTGTACTGTTGCACAACTGTCCAAGGTTATGGGGAGGATTTGGCACCAACAATCTAGTTTTATATCGCCACATTCTATATATGCTTGTATTTGAGTAATTTTGTCGTTTTATGCTGTTTCTCATATTTGTTTTTCTATTATTGATTTGCAAAGTTTGTCCTTGGTTTGTGCCCTTATACTACTGTCCCATGATAGGGGACGGTTGGCGCCTTAAAACTAGTTTAACCCCGCCATATTCTGTATTTTCCTGTCAGGAGCATGAAATTCAGTGGTTGTCGTTGGTTCATGTCTGTCATATTCAGGGATGGGGTAATTAAAAATGTAATGGTAATTAAGTGTAATGCATTACAATTTTCCATGTAATTGAATGTAATGTGTAATTGAGCATTTTTTTAATTACATGTAATGGTAATTTAATTAATTACATTGAAAAAAGCTTGTAATGCTCAATTACTTTTAAATTACATTTCATTTAAATGTACTTTTATGGTGTTACAGTTAAGGATTTGTGTTTTATCATATAAATTGTAAAATTTTATATATATTTTTACAAATATTAATATCAATGCTTTTATAATATATGAAGTCTGCAATTTATTCTGAAGTTTTTATATCATTTATTTGACCTACAGATCTTTTTGAATAGTCTTATAATTTAAAAAATGTGATAATCATACTTGTTCAGTTTTTAAGAGAGATCTTTAACTAAATAGATTGATTAGTAATAAACACCTTGTTAATCAACAAAATGTGTCACACCTTTCTGAGACAGTTCATTTAGAATTTAAAATCACTGCATACAATCATTTTGTCAAATTAGTATACACAAAAGGATTATAGAACTTAAAATTAACAGCTGTAAAAACAAAAAGCAATTAATCAGATTAAAATGTCCAGGAGCAATGCAACTATTACAGATATTTTATCTAATTAGCAAAATATTGCTAATATTTAGACATTATATACATTGCTTGTACTAAAAATTATTTTCAATATTGTGACAAGCACACTTTTTAATATTTTTAAAGTAAAATAAAAAAATATTTTAAATTCATTTATAATTACTTTATTCATATTATGTTTAATTCAAATGAGTTCATTTCTGAGATGCCAAAATACCCCTTGATGTATTGGCAAGTTAATAGGAACAAGTTCCCTCTCCTATGAATATAATGATCTTCTAATCATAAAACTTCCGTGTCCTAATCAAGCAATATCTTGCACAACATTAGCTCCTGTGTAAGACTATTTTCAATTGCTGTTTTCAGACCAGAAGATTCAGACTAATTGACAAAACTTTAAAATAACTATATCAAATGATTATCAAATGCAACGCTTAAACTGTGCTTACATGAATATTTTACACATACATTATATAAAGATGTAAAATAGTGTTAAAAAATATCATGATGAAATGTAATGTGTAATTTAATTAATTACTTTAGTAAAGTAATTGTAATTTAATTAATTACATTTCAAAAACTGTGTAATGTGTAATTAGTGTAATTGACCATTTTTGCAATGTAATGTGTAATTTAATTAATTACATTCCAATGTAATTGACCCCAAGTCTGGTCATATTTGTTTTCGTTGATTGTTTTATTAAACATAAGTCGTTATTTTTTCAATTCAATTGTTCAAATTGTTCAGATCAGGGCCTTTTAAAGTCGACTTTGCGATATGGATTTTCGTTGTTGAATGCTGTACGATTGCATTATTATTAATTCTAGTAATTGCGTACATCCACTATATTTGAACTTTGGTGGATAGTTGTCTCATTGGCAAATGTGGTATACATTCCTTATTTTTATGTAAATACATAATGTAATCGGAATAGTTACATAGGAAGCTTGCTTCTCTGAAATGTAAACAAGAAAATTGAAATAGATATAAAGAAACCATTGGTAACAGCAACTATCTGATCTAGCTAAAAGGTCTACACATAAAGCAGACTTATCGAAACTTTCAGTCATCTCATTTCCCTTCAACGATGATTGTTCCCCTTTTTTTTCAAATATCGCTGTTTTGGTTAAAATAAATACCCTGAAAACTTTGATAGGTAGAAGCTTGAACAGAACAAGTGGCCACTCAGACAAGATCTTAAATCATAAATCATCGTTAAAATCGTCAATTGATCCTTTATAGGAGTTACTGCTCTTTACTTTGTAGTTCGGTCTTTAACTAGTTTGAGTCCGACCCCATTTTTACTAATAATTGTTGTTACACTTGTGGCTGTAATCTTGAACCATTGATCAGCTTAATAAGATAAGATATACCAAAGTATGAACCACACTGATCACAATAAATGTTATTATATTGTGTGTGAAAAAAGGGCGAACAAAAATAACGAACTCTAATGTAAATTTTTAAAAAAGGAAGTCAACAAAAAAAGACAAAACCAAACATTTGACTAGACCAACCAATGGAACAATTGGAAACAACTCATATCTTTGACTGGGAATAGGTTTTTTTCAAAGAATTTGGTAAGTAAACCCTTGTTTTATATCTAGCATAACCTCCAACTTGTATGAAAGGTGAATGTAGTTCTACTATATTAATAACCCTAACTTATTGAATAAGTTAAGGTGATAATAACTAGGATCCGATTGCCAAATCTGCGTCAACACACACCACAGACATACAACACAATTGCTTATACTTTTAATGTTCCATATTTATCAGGCTGAGCTTCATGCTACAATAAGCTTCCAGTTTCTTAATTATGTTACATTTCCATACATTAATTATTCATTTTAAGAACTAGGTGAACTATGAATCTCTGTTAACAGAAACAATTCCTTTCTCTAAATTAAACAGCAAAGACCTGGATTTTTATTTTCCAAGAATTCAACCATGAAGACCTAGATTGCAGACATACAGAATGTTTTTTTATTGCTAGATAAGATAATTAAAGCTCCGGATAATTTTTCTAGGAATATGAACACAGGAAAATATAAAATACTACGCCGATGTGACGTATCATTTAAATTAAATATAAAAGGAGTCTGGCAGCTTTTTTTTTTTACTAAAATGCAGCATCTGGTACTAGAACAAAGATTGCGAGAAAAACAAGACGAAATGCCATTTTGATCATATTTATAGAAAGTATGTTCGGTTATACTACTATATTTGTGACTGTGTGCTTGGTAACAGCTGGCTCATGTCAAGGTAATATATATATATATATATATATTTAAATAAAAACAAAACTTTACAAGTTTGATAAATTAAACAAAACAAATATGTAAAGATGATTGATTATAGTTGATTGATTTGTTCGAAACTCGAGAGTCCCCTGCTATGTGAAAATAAAAGATACTAATACTTTAATATGATTTAGTTGCACAACGACCGAGTTATACACTAAATTACAGTTTAGGGGATTATATATTATTAAAATGTCCATACTGTCATCTTGTATAAAAGAAGAGAAATAAAGGCAACAACTACTGGACTGCTACAAAAACAAACGCCAACGCACATAGAAACTGGACTAATTGATAACAACTGCCAAATCTCTGACTTGGCATATGACATTTTAAGAAAATGTTGAACCTAGTATTATCACTAGCCAAACCTCCCGCTTACATGTATATGACAGTGTTAAAAATACGGCTAAAATGACAACATTACGTAACAGGAAATTAACGAGACTTTTTAAAATCTGTGATTATATTTTTGTAGTCTAAAAGAAAGTAAACATTTTATCGTCATGCACCAAAAATTACCGTCATTTTGTTGGGTTTTTTTTTACCGTTATTCGTAATGGAGGTATTCCAGAACGAGACCTATGCATCAACGCCTTAAAAAGTGATGTCACAGGTAAAATTTAAAAAATAAATAGAATATCAAATCGGGATTAAGTTTGTAATTGAGTACTCCAGAAAGACCCTCATGTATCAACGCCTTAAAAAGTGATGTCACAGGTAAAATTTTAAAATAATATAATATCAAATCGGGATTAAGTTTGAGTTTCTATGTCATTTGGTCCTTTGTAAAGAGTTGTCTCATTGGCAATCATATGCCAAATTTTTATTTTTATATACTAGACAGAAGTTTTTTAAGTTTCCATAATACCACTATACATCAATGACACTGGCTACCTCTGGTACAGTGCTTACCTGTTTGACTAAATAAATTGTTTCTAATTTATAAATTGCTGATATCAAGAATGTTTCAGACACATCCAACTTTCAATTATTATGGTACAGTAACTTCTGTTTCGTTTTATTAATAGGTACTCGTTGCGGATTATGTTTCGATTTCGGTGGGAAAATTTTGTTCCAGAGTTATAGTACAAAGTTCTGTAAGCAACCAACTCCCTTTGAGTGTGCAACATCGTGAATGGAGTTCGTAGGAACCATCGATGTTAAAGGTAAACTTGTTTTATAAGTTGCTTTAAATATGTCTTTAAGATTAATTATCTTGTGTTAGACAAATGATGATTGTCAAAATGTTTACTATATGTAAAACGCAGTAAAACATACATGTAGTTCTTTTAAAAAAGTGAAATTGGACCAAAAAAAGTCGGAGTGACCGACAAATTCATGGCAAATTCGTACAGATAGTTTGATTTATTATTGTATAAAAATCGGTTTGTGGTTTTCACAAAGTTAATCCTTGTTCATCTTTAAACAGATTATTGTAGATATTAAAGCCATTATATTTATTATCTGAATCTTGAAATTGTTACTGTTGACGTAACTTTATGCTGACGCTATGTTTGTAATAATGAAGTCAAGCTGCTATATATTGAGAACTTTAACAAGGACACACACAATATATATCATACCTTAGTCAGCTGTGAAATTGCTCAAAGACATCCTACTTTCTTATAATTTTAATGTTTTCGAAATTATGTAACTATTGCACGCACAACGGTATAATAAAGTAAATCTTGTATGCACGTTTTTTTTTGTTGTTGGGATTTTTGAACGTATTAGCGATAAACTATATTTCATTCAGTGACTATTGATATCAAGCTAACATTTTTCGAGTTTGTTGTCGAAGCTTACCGGATCGGGACATTGATAAACAATGCACCTTTGTTTTACATTCTTTTATCACGATTTTCTCTCTCGCACTTGGGCTGTGGGGTGGCCAAAGTAAATCAACTCTTCCGATGATATTGGACATTCTGCGTTTTGTTTGTATCGTAGCTATTTATAAACTTTTCCCCTAAAATGATCCCTTTCCTTAACTGAAATCATAAAGAGGTCCACGGTCCATCTAACAGGTTAACAACTTTATAATAGATCATGTGAGCTCGTGGATCCGTCATAGTACAGCTAGATAATGACTTATTTCAAACAAGAACGAAGTACGTCTCTAAAACTATGCAGGATCAGTTTCCTTCTAATCACTTCTCACATAAATTTTGGTTACATCTAAATAAGTATCGTTTCATATTTTCAGTGGTTTTGACACACAGTTTGAACATTACAGCTAGATACTGTGCAGTCATTAAACAGACAGGGTGTGTGAAGATTGACTTTGCAGATCTGGATCACGATCCAACTGGAGTAATATCAGAAATAACAAATAGAATGAAGAAAATACCAGCATTGTCCTCTGTGCTATCCATTAAAAGTATCTCTGGTAGTGTTTGTGTTTCAGGAAACAAACATGGAATAAAGGCAATAACAGAAGTTCCATCAGTGTCTTCCAGTGCAAGTACCCCTAGTAGTGTTAGTGTGTCAAGATTCACAACTAGAATCAACGCAAAACCAGGAATTTTCCCTGCAGTTTCCAATGACAAACATTCTGGAAGTGCTTCAATTATTAGTCATGGATGGCAAGCTGCGATTTTAATACTGTTGATAAATATACTTCTGATGTATTAAATTATATAATAAATGAGTTTTTCTAAGTATGATGAAAACATACACTATAAATAAGGCTTTTTAAAATTTTGCTTAAAAGTCTTTAAACTTGTTTTGGTATAGTCCTCTATGTGTAACTTGCATTGTAATAAGCTTGATTGTACTGTGAAACTAGTATATATATGTTTTGTAAGTAAAATCTTTCGATTTCTGTGAAAATAAAATATTCTTGAATTCACAATTAAAAGGACACTGCGCCCGAGTTTATGGACATTTATTTTCTGCCAGGTGTATTTGTAGCAGTTTTTAAAATAAAATGCAAATCTTGCGTTTGACCATATATGTTCTATTTTTAGCCATGTCGACCATCTTGGACACATTTTTAAACTAAATATCCCGATGATGTTTGTGATTAAGTTCGATTAAATTTGGTCCAACAGTTTCAGTGAATATTTGTAAAAATCAACAGACGAGTACGGACACCTAGTGATGACATAAAATGTATCATCATAAATACCGAACTTCAAGTTTTGTTCACAAAGGTTGAGGTCCAAACACCATGTCAAACTCGACTTCATCGACCAGCGTTACGACCGAGAAGCAATTGTCATATTCTTATATTGATACAGCCGAACATGGTGGATTTGTTAACTCTTGTTGTATAGCTAACATAACCTTCCACATATATGTCAGTGGTATTTAGTTCCGGTTTAATGAAAAAATTGGGAGAGCCTAAACACACAGTATTTGTTATTTGACAATAATATGGTTCAAGCAAACACAATTAGTAATTTAAAACTTGAAACAAATTTTACGCATGCAATATGGTCTGTTTATAACCGATAAGTGGTATACTCAAAACAAAACGTGTTGTACACCAAAACATAGATAAGAAACAACATCAGTTTACTGATGTTAACAAGTACTGATGTTAACAAATTATTAATCAATTAGATATACTTATCAACAGAGAAAACATTCTGATGGAATAGAAACTTTACATAGAGCGAAAATGATGGGAAGACTGAGTTAGCGTCCCTTGTTATACATTCATCACTCATTATGCGAATCCAAACTCAGTCAAAAAATACAATAGAAAATAGGATATAACATTTCAGATCCAACGATTTTCAGATTAACGCAACAGTAGTTTACCAATGACCAAATATCAAAACTCGATTAAGAACACAAATAAAGGTAAAAAAATCTAATGGAATCGCATGAACTCAAAAAGGAGCGGGCCATTGTTATTCGACAGGTAAGGCTTCTCCTGGCATACATGCATGCAAATCAACAATAAGTTACACCATAGGATAAAATCAGTAAATTAAGAGATCCGTCAGTTAATAGGGATGAGATATTAGTACATGTTTTAAAACCAAAAAGTAGAGCACTGCACAATTTGAACATCACCTTTTTATTAATGGCATTTTATGCCAACTTTATTTCTCGAATCCCTACACCAACCAGTGTTGTGTTCAACGATAGAAATAGTCAGTCGATCTGGATCTTCCTTAGTGTGGCTAGGAAATCTCAAATGTCGACTCACCAAAATACTGTTTACCACATTTCCAGGGTAGAGGATACCAAGTGTTTGTAGTCTTGCAAGTAATATTGCAAACTATAGTTTATTTTGTTCCATTAGAGTAACTGTTAAAAGCCCGCTGACGAAGAGCCTGTTTTAGAGGATAAATCAGCAAGTCTGAAGGCTGTTTGGGCTTACGGAAAGCCAGTACGGGTGGCTTAAGGAAGATATCGGATAGTTTAGGATGTTTTCGATTTCTTTCCAATTTTCCCACATAATAAGGTGTGATAATTTGTCAAATTTAGGATAGTAAGTCATCACAAAAAAGACGGAGAGTTTTCTCATTGGCACTCATATCACATCTTTATTATCTATCTTTATAATCAATACAAAATCGTAACGAAGGTTGTAATAATTCTGACTTTTATATCTCCATAAAACCTTTAAAGGTTTCCATAATACGACGTTTTATTTCAACAAAAATTTAAATTTCGAAAAAATGACAGAATCTAAAACTGTAGGTTACAAATATAAAAAAGAAAATGTGGAATGATTGCCAATGAGACAACTCTTCTGAAGTGATAGCAATTAACAACTATAGGTCACCGTACGGCCTTTAACAATGAGCGAAGCCTATACCGCATAGTCTGCTTTAAAAGGCCCTGAAATGACAAATGTAAATAATTCAAACGAGAAAACTAACGTCTTCGTTTATATACAAAATAATGAACGAAAACAAGGTAACACAGCAACAAACAACAACCACTAAATTACAGGCTGTGGACTTGGGACAGCCACATACACTTTGTGGCGGATTTAAACATGTTAGCGGGCACCTTACCCTCCCCTAACCTTGAATAGTGGTGTTACAGTACAACATAAAAACAAACTATAAAAATCAGTTGAAAAAGATTTTTAACTCATCAGATGGATACAAATAGAATGAAATTCAAAACAGTGTGGCTGTGGCCATTGATTGACACATTAAATTCATCCATTGACTGGGACAATTTACGTGAACGTTTGTCTGTAACGACCACTGTTAACGACGTACCTACGATAGACATTTAAACTGTGGGGTCACCAAAGGTTTCTTAACGCCTTTAATTATATAATAATTCGAAAAATTAATCAGGAATAACCTTTATGTTTTGATTTATATAATTGGTATGAATCAAACATCGTGTTATTTCTGATTAATTTTTCGAATTACTTTATTAAGGTGTTGAGAACCTTTGGTGACCCCATAGTTTAAGTGTCTTTAAAAAGTACATAGTGAGCAGTGATCGTTACATACAAACGTTCACCTAAATTGTCCCAGTCAATGGATGAAATTAATGTGTCAATCAATGGCCACAGCCACACTGTTTTGAATTTCATTCTAGAAATACATCAAACAAAAAGATAGAGTGGACGGGTACTTGTACATCCAGACAACAAACAGACACTAAGTACAGATCTGAGAGAATTCGCAGTTACTAACAGCTAGTTCAAAGCCAGTAGCAACTAATAAAAAAAACATGCAACTGATAAAAACTTAAGTTTATGTAAATATCACACAATTTACATTTCGGTTTGCCTTTCTCCGTTTGAAACGACTAAATTCATACATACGAGTAAACGTACAAAATGTATTTCAAGAAGGAATATCTTGAAATGGGTAAGGTTTTAAATCGATAAAACTTATCAGTTTCCTTACATACATTGTACCATCGTAAGTAACTCGGGATTTTTTTTTAAGAAGCGTGAAATTTGTAACTAGTAATATCCTGTATTAAGGGAACAGTTGAAGATATACATATAGTTTTCTAAATTGCTTGATCACAAATCAGAAAACTTTCTTGGATACCATATATATTTTGTATACAAATACTATTTACTATTGTATCTAATATATAAACACAGAGGAAGCACAAATATGCACGTTTACCATGCTGCTATGTTTATGACGTTGGCCGTAAGTTACTGTTTGACAGACCTCAGTTCGGCAAAAGGTAATTTATATCTAAAAATATGAGTACAGTGACTTGAATTACTAGTAGCTATCGCATAATATTCGGTACAAAAATTATGATATATATTTGATTTGGTACTATAGAACAGTGTAGTATAACCACCGAATATAGGTACTTAAAAAGCATTGCAAAGCGTACAGTATCTATTTCCCGCGTACTGTAAACAATGGCGTTACGGGCAACATATGCTAGCAATTGATATGTATTTAAAAAATAAAAATAAAATACATATCTCAATTAAATTCACATTATTCGAGCATCTATCGCGGCACTTGCACTTGACGACAGAGTGTAGATGTGGTACCGTGACTTCAAATAACTTTCACCATATACTTTAAGGAGAAAGTCACGAGCCACTTTAGTATACATCAAACAGAAACATAACTCGTAGAGTATTGAATGAAACCTCAAACAATGTGAACCTAATAGCAAAGCGAGCCTTTTAAAAGAGAGTATTTACAAGAGCTCGAAGCATAATTCAAAGAACAATATGTTACTTCAAAATACCTCTCTACGAGTGACATGTTGAGCGCTGGCCCATCCCATGTCAAACATATGTAACTCAAGTATACCCACTCTTTTAGTTTATTTAATTAATTTTAATACCTGCATGTTGAGCGCTGGCCCAGCCCATGCTTAGAGGGTATTCGCTCACTTTGCAACCTGAGACGGATAACCTCGAGTGAAAAAACCATTTGCACACTAAAACATGTATCCAAAAGAACTGTCAAATGGACAAACAAATGATTCGTTCACCCGACGAGAGGGCTGCCTAGTTATCCATTTTATTCAGGGCTGCCTGAGAACTCAGATAATAATTTTGTGACAAGTAAAGAATGGATGAAATTCATTATTACATTGCCCGAACGAATTGCTGCACATGTTGCCAAAGCACAAACCACAATGAAGGGGCGGATGGAGGGTAAATAATTACAAATAAAAATATTGATACGCCCGTAAAAAATCCTTTACGTAACCCGTTAATTAATGAATTTACGAAATATCTATCAGGATGTCTCTGTAGCTCCCACGCTAACTTATCTACATTAATTGGTGTCGTGGCATGCATCAACACATTATCATTATCTAGTCATATATTTGCTTGTTTGGTTGTTTTTGGTACACTTGTAGAGGGTTTGATTTGAGTTGACGATTTCATATTCATGTCAACATGAGCATAGCGGCACGCGGATCCCCTGTAGCAATTACCAGCGAGATAATAGTTGCAGGTTTCTTTCCCTTTGTGGAATAGCTTTGGTCTTCCGTATTTATCCGTCAATATCGGCTGATTGTGGTTTAGAATACGGTGTTGTAGAATTGCGTTTTTGTTGGGAATGGTTGTTTTTGCCCTGTGATGTATCAGATAAATAACACATTTCAGTGCTATGCAATGAACTTCCACATACGCCACATGTATTGATAGCTCTCCCTAAGCAAACTGAAGAATACAGTTTCTCATCTCTAATTGACCAGTCGACGGTCAAACCTTTTGTTAATTTAATTGCCGCAACTTTCTTTGCGAAGGCCTTATGGTATTCATAGAAAATGTTACCTTTAAACTTTGTTGCCATTTCTATGACATCTTGCAAAAACATGTCAAGTTCTACCCGACGATCTTCGAATTCGCACACAATGTTTTTGTAAATGTTAAATGCCTCTATGTATTCTTGGATAGATAGGTCACGCTGCAGGCGATGATCTTTTGGCTTAAGATGCAGAATAGATCCATCTGCCTCTATTTGCTGTGTATCACTTTGATTTTCATTTACAGGAATAAGCAAAGAAACTAAATTAATGTACTTGCCTTCTTTAATATTTTGTCGCTGGATTTGTGACACTGTTTGTATGTGCGGAAACATACCAGCAGACACTTTCCCGGAAGCACTATATCCCTGTGTTTCGATTAATTGCAATGAGATGCATTTACGAAGTTGTGCTGGTGGGTATATATTTTGTTTAGGGATCACATGCATGTAGTACGGTTGCACGGCTCGAGGGCCTTGATAGACCCTTTGATAGTTTACAAACTTTCTCAATTTGATGGAGAGAAAATATATTGTGGTCAAGCAGATAACAAAATTGTTTGTCAATCAGTAATTATTTTCAAGATCTTTTTTAACTGGTAAATAATAGGGAAACGACAATGAAACAATGAAAATCACAAAGGTGAAGCCATGTAACAGTAACAGTGAAAGGGAGATAACACTTTTATACAAATATACACCAAGCGTATTTTGTTTACTTTTCTTCAAAATCATTAATTGTTTTTTTTTCGTATTTATAATTTTCTTTTCGTAAGTCATCTAAAGTGATATACCGACTAGACCAATGATTATATTTACATACAAACACGCTTTCTCGACCAAACCAATAACAACGTTTTATACCTGTTGTTTACAATTTGGTTCTTAGTAGCCGTATCTATATGTATGGTATTAAGACATGAATTGGTTCTAGAATTACTTCCGGTTCTGCAATAACTTGGTTCTAAATTAACACACGCTGACGTCTACTTATCATTAATTGAGATGACGCTTGAATTTGAGTACCAGTATGCGATATATCATTCCCGGTAGCATTCTTTTGAAGATCCACTACTGTAAGAATTTCTGCTTGACTTTTAACTGTTTCGGTCAACGATTTAACATTGGCCGATAGTTCACGAATAGTGTTCTTTGATATGATATCATTGACTACTTCTGTGTCATCAGTTGTTTGCACATTAACAGCAGGCATAGGTTGACGATTAGAGTGTAACAAAGCTTGTAATTGTTTTTGGCTAAATGAAGCAGGAGCATTAACTCCAATCACAATTAGTTCTGCTATTAATTCCTCTTTTGATTTTTTGCTAGAATCATTTGAATTGACAACATTAGCGGATTTTCGTTTCTTTGAAGCCATTTTAAATAATTACAAATAAAAATATTACATAAAATAAACATGTGTATCTAATCCATATAAAAATTACAACTGCAACTTAACTAAATTTCTAATGTACCCTAGACAAGTAAGGGAGGAGTTACTTAAGATTGACATGCCTTATATCAAACAAGATAGACTATTAACATTGCGGTCAGACAATTCCCAGACTTCCATAAATAAGTCAAGATAAGAGATAAAGTAAACAAATGGCATCTGCAAGGAAATAAACACTTACATAAACTTTAATTAATGAACATTAATACGCACGAATTTCTCTCTGAAAAAAATACTTTATTTCGTAATACAGTGTTGCTCAAGCTTAAATATTTTATAACTTTGATCTAGGAAATTTGAAATGAATATTTGACAGATAAATGTGTTTTTAACAAGTTTGAATTCGTCATATACTTCTTTGAACATGTACTACCAGATCCTATTCTGAAGATTAGCTAACTTTAGGATCATATTTCAGCCTTAAACCTTAGCTGCCTTAATAGGAATCAGTATCACAAAACTGCAATTATAATGACATTAAGACGAAATTAACCTTACTTGACTTCACATTTGTTTTTTTCTTACACATCCTTAGGGGGAAAGGGGGTGGGGGGTAGTCCTATAATATAAGACTTCGTAGGCTCATATCATTGTTCAGCAGTGATAGTAAAGTCTTATATTATAGGACAACTAGGGGGAGGTCCATTTATTCGGTTGTGATGCTACACTGTATAGCTATTTTTATGTATTTAAAGGATGCAGACATACATTATCTTAAGAAACGAAAACCTGGATATTTAGTGGTACGCATGTGTCAACCCAATACGAAACAAATAAGTTCAGGCTTTTTAGGAATGCAGATTCAATTTATTTCTTTTTTACACGAATGCTCAAATGTATACATGAAAGTGACGATATTACAAACGCATTAATGGTTTAAGGACATGTACCGGTTTGGACTCACTATGATACACTTGTATTTTTTACCCATAGGTCCTCAATGCGGAAAATGTTTTGACGTAAGTTTGAAAGTGCTCCTCCTGAATGTAAAAACAAAGAACTGTGATAAAGTATCTACCTCAAGATGTGCAACGGCTAATCACAAGTGTATGGAGTTCGAAGGAACAGCTGGTCTTAAGATATCCACTTGGCGTAAGTTTGTTAAATACAAAGTTAACACTATTTTCATTTTTTTTTATATATTCATTACCATTTTTCAGTTTAACTATCTTATCTAGGAAACATTTAAGTAAATAACAATTAAAACATTTTTGTGTAGTTAATATAAATAAAATTGAAGCATGGTTTATTTCTTTTTAAGATTAATATCATGATGAATCTTAGTTTGTTAAAATTGTTTTTAAGCATTTTACTTTTCTCTTAAGAGAACCGTGATGAAATATAAAATTTTAAAGATTGGCCCCCAGTGTCCTGTGCTAAATTGTTGGCATCTGAATGAATAATTATGTTGTATTCATTTAATAATAAGCAACTATCACCATTGAATATCTTGCTTAATACACGATGCATTTCATGCTATTTTATTTGTTTATACTTTACACTGTTACTTGTTGGGTGTTAAGTGTCCATCGGCAAATATTTAATCAACATTGAAACATTGAAAGTATAAATCATAGATCTGTATGATCAAAAGAAAAAAAAATTTCAGGTAAAAGGAACAGAATTAGAAAAAGTGTATTGATATTATTTTACCGTCAGATATGTATTTCAAACGCCGTTGTATCTTCGTTGGTCGTTCATGGAATATTTACATAAGTGACTGACTATGCGGTATGGGCTTTGCTCATTGTTGAAGTCCGTACGATGACCTATAGTTGTTAATTTCTGTGTAATTGGTCTCTTGTGGAGACTTATCTTATTGGCAATCATAACACATCTTCTGTTTCATATAAATAAGTTTAAGGACTATGTATTTAAGGATTTGTTGTTTCAATGCTAAACATGTGGAAATTTAACCAAACAAAATAACAGCCTATTACCCGTCCAAGTCCACTTGTATTTTTGTCCATCTGATGAGTTAAGCCTTTTTCAACTATTTTTTGTAGTTCGTTCTTAAGTTGTACTGTTATACCACTGTTCCAGGTTAGGCGGAGGGTTGGGATCCCGCTAACATGGTTAACCCCGTCACATTTTACGTATGTGCCTGTCCCAAGTCAGGAGCCTGTAATTCAGTGATTGTCGTTTGTTTATGTGTTTCATATTTGTTTTTCGCTTATTTTGTTTAAATAAATAAGGCCGTTAGTTTTTCTCGTTTGAATTGTTTTACATTGTCATTTCGGGCCCTTTTATAGCTGACTATGCGGTATGGGCCCTGCTCATTGTTGAAGGCCGTTCGTTGTGGATTCTAAGAAAATGCTCTAAAGAACTTCTAGATAATTCAATATCTCGATTTTTCTTTTGAAATTAATTCAATAAAAACTTTTGATTATCCAACCCTGTATATCACCATTCCCCATGTCCCCCTATAGACAAATCGTCTTAAAAAAACAATCCACAATGTTTTTCAATATAAAAAATGTAGTATTCGCTAAATATTTATTACTTTTGGGATATCATACGGCATACTTTGGTAATAGTGAACTAAAAGGTAGCAACATGCTACACAGAAGACAAGCGATCGGTATGCTAGCTGGAGTGCCTTATTAACAACATTTTACTTGAATTTGGAGGTAGACTTTTTCAATAAGTTATCGGAATTCCTTTGGGAACGAACTGTGCGCCTCTTCATGTCGGCCTCTTCCTATTTTCATAAGAGTCGGAATTAGTACAGACACTTGTCAAAAACAAGAAGATAAAAGAAGCCTAATCATTTAATTTCATATTCAGATATATCAATTAATCTCTGTCTATAACAATTCTAAAGTTTTCTGATATGTTCCATTAATATATCCTCCAGAACTTGAAATTAAAGAAACAACAGGCTTCTTCTGCCTCATTTTAAGACTTATACCTCAAATTTGACATAATCGGTCATCTCAGTACCAAAATCTATGACATACGAGACGAATTTATTGTAATATTTTCAATTTCCAACACGTTAGTCGCAATATTCCAATTTCACCTGCATATGGTATAAACAGTTCCCAACTCATTCGGTATTCAAGACCTTGTTATTTTCGCGACGTCAAACTATGACATATCGGGAAAAGATGCATTTTTTTACTGATTTTTATCATTCAAACTGATTTCACTTGAAAACAAGTACATGGACCCCTCTTTTTTAAATTAATATTTTTGATTATTTAAGAAGATTATTTGTACTAATTATAATAAAAAAAAAGTTTACCGGGAAAAATGCTGTTTATTTCCTGGAATCATGAAACATTGTTAAAAATTTAAAAGAACTGATGTACACATTAAGAACATATTTATGAGAAAAATATTTGCATAATGTTTCTACAAAAAACCGCTTGTGTTTATCTGTAGTCATAAATTAGTTAGGTGTGCCTATCAAAAGGAACCTACATTTTGAGTAAATGACTGAAATTTCGACCCCTTTTATCTCTAAAAGTAGCACATGAAGGTATATATTCTATTACATATTTGAATTGCCGAGGTGAAAAATAGCTTGTATGCAAATTTTCGTAAACAAAATCAAGATGGGATCGTAACTGTATCGTATGCCCATAATAAATTGTCACCAGTGTCTGAGCAGAAGGTTGATCGGATTCCTAGAATCTATAGCCCCAACGAAGATACCAAGACATTGTTGATAAATATTCCGAATCAGCTTCATAAATAATACATGATGGACTTGACCTATAGATTTTAGGCACTTATTTGTTTATTTTCTTAACTACATGTAATAGTGTTCTTCTATTTGTCTTTGTAAATTATTATCCTTTTCTGTTTACTCCATTTTTTGTAATTCCATTTTTACGTGACTCGGTACTTATACCTCCCGCCAATTTGATGATGTGCTGTGGTCATTTTTGTATTCTTGTCATTCATTTTTGCTTATTTGCTTTTTCTTTATGCCATTTTGTTTTTCTTTGCTGACACATTTGTTTGTTTTATGGTAATTAAAAATATAACACAATGTTGACTGCTGTACAACTTTTTGATATTTTTACCTATTATGTCTGTTTGTTTTGTTCACACATTGTTTTCAATATAATGAAATGTTTTCCGACTTTCATACAAGTGAGAGGTTTAGCTAGCTATAAAACCAGTTTTAATCCACGATTTTTTGCATACAAAAGTACATGTGCAAGTCAGGAATATTAAAGTGTTTTCCATTCGTTTGATGTGTTTGAGCTTTTGATATTGATCTTTCCGATTTGTTTTATACTATTTGCACACGAGAATAGAAGTTTCGAAAAACTAACATGTAAACAACCTTATACTAAAAGGTCTTAAACCCTTTAAGGTTAACTTTAGTTGAAGGATTTGAAACTAACATAATACTAATTATACTCTCGTTCGATACTTTCAGCATTGACGGTTTATCCCAGTGCTGGCATAAAAACTAGATACTGTAAGATAACGAGCCAAACAGGATGCCAGAAAACTGACTTGACAAACCCAAGCAGCGATCCAACCGATATTGTATCAAAAGTCATACAGGTAATACATGCAATACCATTGATGTCCTATGCTTTCAAGATTAAAACACTTTCTGGAAAAGTTTGTGTTATTAGTACTGGATTGACAGCAAATGCTACACACATGCGTACTGGATTGACAGCAAATGCTACACACATGCGTACTGGATTGACAGCAAAGATTCTCATTTCGTTTATATAAAACAATATTCTTTTTATATAACAAATATTAAACATAAGTATTTGTAATATTTTATTTGTTTTGTACATAGTAATAGGCATTGTTTATACTTTTAAAATATATATAAGTTAACAGTTCTTTTATTAACTTGACGAAATTCAATTTTGTCATCTTGTAACGTTGATAACCTAAAATTAACATTGTATCCATTTTGTGATCTTAGTCATACATATTATTCAAGCCTATTTTTTTTAAATATTATTTAAGCCTTTTTTTAATATTATTCCAGCCAATTTGTTTTATATTATTCCAGCCTATTTTTTTTTATATTATTCAAGCCTATTTTTTATATTATTCAAGCCTATTTTTTTAATTATTCAAGCCTATTTTTTTAAATTATTCAAGCCTATTTTTTTACATTATTCAAGCCTTTTTTATATATTATTCAAGCCTTTTTGTTATATTATTCAAGTCTTTTCTTTTTTTTATATTATTCAAGCCTATTTTTTTATATCATTCAAGCCTATTTTTTTATATTATTCAAGCCCAAGCCTATTTTTTTATATCATTCAAGCCTATTTTTTTATATTATTCAAGCCTATTTTTTGTTGATTTCTGTTTAAAATCTTATTGATAATTCTGATCCTTTTATTGAACGAGGACTGAGTCATATTTGGTGGACAATTTGAAACAGTATGAAATGTAAAAAAAATATATTGGGAACGAACTTTAAGTATTTACTTTGACCCTTTGACAAAAATATAAAAAATTCAAAACATTTGAACCTACCATTTCATCAGAAAAAATACTCTGGTTATATAGCAGTTTGACATACACCAATTTTGATCATTGAGAAGCTTGATATTCCCTTAATTAAAACTATTTGTAAGATCTACACTACCAAGAATTTATACACGGTTTTTTTTTGGTACATTTCTACCCTCGTACATATCAGTACTGATAGGAAAGACTGAAAACTTATAATGTTATACTTTCTATGAATTCAGTACTGATTTTTCCAGTACTGTTTCAGTACTGATTTTGTCAGTACTGTTTCAGTACTGTTTTTGTCAGTACTGTTTCCGGACTGATTTTGTCATTACTGTTTAAGGGCTGATTTTTTTCAGTACTGTTTCAGTACTGGTTTAATCAGTTATGTTTCAGTATTTTTAGTGTATCGATTTTATTAGTACTGTTTATGGATCTACTTACATTTCAGTGCACGCAGTAATAGATCAGTTTGTTCATTTAAAAAAATGTTCTTTAAGTACGATGCTGCTCATTTTTTTAAGATTTTAACTAGCTTCTATGTTAGGTACACATTTGTTATTTTTCAAACAATAAGTTACAATGTTTAGTTTACATTTGAATGCATTCAATGATGCTAATTTAAAAAATACTAGAAACTGAAAAACTAATTAACTAGGAAATTATGTATTGATTGCAAGGTATTGGTGGTCTTGGGTTGTTCTGTACATTTGGGTTTAGTAAATTGTTGTCTCTTTGACACATTCCCCGTTTCCATTCTTGTTGTATGTTGTAACATGTTGATTATTTTTTTATGCTGTTTTTTTATATATATATCTCTGATTTCTTGTTCTAATTTGGCTTTGCCTCAGGTCCAACTTTTCAACAGCTATTTTAGCTAATTTTTGGTATTTTGGCTTCATGCATCACTTATAAAAGACACATGTATTGTTAAAATTGCATCTTGTGCGGTCAATTCATATGGTTAATGTTTTAATAAGATCTTTTTAACATAGGTTTTATATTTGATGATACCATATTATCTGTGTCTTACTTAGATCAAATCAAAATATAATTAACAAGACTTGAAAATTACAACTGCATAGGTATATTGCTTTCAAATAGATTGAAGGATGGATGTTTTGTCATCCAGTGTCAAGTTTAGAGTGCATAATTAGGACGAGGACATGATACTCAGATATAAATAACTACCCTATTAGGTACTAGACCAATAATGCACTGAGCTGAATTTTTTTAACATGCTAGTTCACCACAAGGAGAGAATCTGTAAGAAGACAAGTCCCCCTACATGGACAGGTACCTTCAGACTGAACAGTCTATGTTATTTCTTCTTTATGCTGTGTGCTGAGGGAATAATCAGAATACAACCACTTTTCCAGTCTTAATTCTCATAAATAAATTTCCATGCATATCCCCATTGTAAGATTTTTAATGGTTAAAAAAAATTAATGACAGTCATTGGCAGATATCTTCTTTTTTTTTTGTATACATTAATCATGGTGCAATTTCATTCACTTGTAATTTGTGTATTGTGAATAATATCTGCATTGAGGGTAATTTAGATATGAACAACTCTTGTAATCTTTCCTATTAACCTTAACTGCAGACCATATTTAGCAACACAATATATGAAATATGGTGTTAGAATATATAGGTATCATGTTGACGGGAAGTTGATAACTACATTACTCAGTATATCATGTTCACTAAAGAACTGATGACTTTCAGGAAACTCTTGGTTCCTCAAAAAACTGTGTCATTGGATTTGCATATTGCAGACAGACAGACAGACAGAGGTAAAAAAGTATAAACATCTAAAGACTGATTTCCAACAGACTGATTAATGTCTGTAGGATGTCATTTGGTACATATATTAACCTTTTCTGTTTTTTGAACATGCATTCCCACAAAAAGACCTTTTCCTTTTATGAAAAATCACTTATTAATTATACCTCACATTACAAGTTACATGATTATTAAAAGTTACATGGATTTGAGTTACTTTTTGAAAATATTTGAATACTAGTACCTCAAAAACATGATTACTCTTGACAATTGTGGTCAGGTTGCTATGTATGTATGTACGTACATCCCTCCGTTTACGGAGCAAACCCTAGAGAGCTGCCAGGGTACAGTAGAATCCGTGTACACTCCCTGTCGGGATTAATGGAGATGTGTCACTATCGTATATTTGTTGATAGATATAGGAAGATGTGGTGTGAGTGCCAATGAGACAATTCTCCATCCAAATAACAATTTAAAAAAAAAAAAAAAAAAGTAAACCATTATAGGTCAATGTACGGCCTTCAACACGGAGCCTTGGCTCAAACTGAACAACAAGCTATAAAGGGCCCCAAAATTACTAGACTAAGTGTTAAACCATTCAAACGGGAAAACCAACGGTCTAATCTATATAAAAAAACGAGAAACGAGAAACACGTATAAATTACATAAACAAACGACAACTACTGTACATCAGATTCCTGACTTAGGACAGGTGCAAACATTTGCAGCGGGATTAAACGTTTTAATGGTACCAAACCTTCTCCCTTTTCTGAAACAATAGTACAACATCACAACATAGAAAAACACTTTAATACATGATTTGCTCATCAAAATTCATTTTTTCCTAACTGAATAAAACAAGATGAAGATCTCAAATGTTTAATTTTCTTGTCTTATATACTGCAATAATTTAATTTTGGATGTAACACGTCTTCTGATTGGCTGAATTTATTTTGTTATGAGCCCATAGACATAATTTAGTCATTTGACCGTGACGTCATCAACGTTTTTTCATGGTTTTCTACGGTTTAAAATGGAATTTAGAATTAAATTATAAGAAATGACTGTGATATTATTTTTTCTGTCTACTCGAAATAACATAAAAAATGTGGTGCACACTGTTAAATAACCCGCTACGCGCGTTATTCAGTGTGACCACATTTTTTATGTTATTTCTTCATAGACAGAAAAAATATTACAGTCATTCCTTAAATAACCTCCATTGCAAGTACAATAAAAAGTAATCTTAAGCCTCGGTCACACCTTACCGGATAGCTCGAACGGACGCCTAACGGATAACTTTTTTTCAATCCGTTCATGTCCGTTAGACGTCCGTTCTTATCCGTTAGACGTCCGTCCGTATCCGTTGCATGTCCGTTAGGTAGCAATAAACGGTTAGGAAAAAATATTAAAATTTGCCCTCATAAATTTTACCATCCCCTTTTCATTGCTTTCTTGCAATACTAAGCTTACTGTTTGTGTCATATGTGTGCATATGTATGTAATCAGAATCTTCCATAGATTTTATATCCAGTATATAAAATGGTAAAATATAATTTATTTTGGGTGTATCCATGGCAACAATCTGTACTTATTTGCTATAAAATATTGCAAAAAGGGGGAAAAGATGTCACATATTTCCCCAAAAATTTGGCTAAAAGTAGAATTTCAATCGCTTGCAGTAATACCTTTTCTGAAACTGTGTACATATATCATTCAGTAGATCCAATGAAAATCATATGTCTTTCGTCTCATTTTTTTGTAAAATTGCGTCAAAAACTTCGTGTAGAAAAAAAGTGTTTGTAAACATTACATTAATTTCTGGACCGATGGCCGGTCAAGCTATGAAAATACGGATTGTCAAACAGAAAACAGCCCATAAAACATGTTAAAAACCATCTTGATGCTCTTATAAACCATCTTTGAAGGCTAAATTAGTACTCAGCTGTCTAAAAATGAATTTTATTACACAATAACTTTCCTATTTGAAAAATCCACAGGGGCCAAAATGCGAAACTAAACTCCTAACTGTGTATTGCTACCTTAATAGTAAATATTTTTTTCGAATTCTCCCTTTTTACTAATTTTCTGTGTTCTGCTAGCTTAAACGAGTAAAATGGCCTTTTATTTTTGAAAATTGGTTGAGTAATGAATATTTTATGAAGGTTAGCAGTTGACACTGAAACGCGACAAAAATTGATTTAAAGAAAAATGCCAAGTCAAAGTGTAAAATCTTGTTTCTACCTTATTTTTTGGCCAAATCTTTAAAACTATACCTTTTTTGTCAGCTTTTATAGTTGAAAATCTTAATAAGATATCTGATGATGCAAAATTGTACAAAATTTAGCAATTTCAAGCATGAAAATGTTAATCTTTATGTTTATTGCATACCTAAGCCTTGATTTAAAAACTTGGTAGTAGGGAATTAATTTCCTACATCTGATTCAACTATACATTTAATATATGCCAAAATGTAACATGAAATCTTGATAAAAATAATAGTTTGATATATTCGCAAGAAAAAAACAAACGCGTTCAATTCTTAGGCTACTACATGCACCCCAATTCTTCAGAAGTAACGGTTACGCCGTTAGAGAACAAATATAAGCCTTGTGTCAAAATGTCTAGTTTTGGTTGCTAAGGACTGTAAACAATAAAATTGACATGTATTGTCATTCTTAAAGACTTAATTCCCTCAGAAGTTGATTTAGAATCTAAATATCAATAGATTTGTGGTATGAAAAGTCTTAAATTATACAATTCTGAGCTTGGTAAGTATGCCATAAGGTAGCAATAAACAGTTAGGAAAAAATATTAAAATTTGCCCTCATAAATTTTACCATCCCCTTTTCATTGCTTTCTTGCAATACTAAGCTTACTGTTTGTGTCATATGTGTGCATATGTATGTAATCAGAATCTTCCATAGATTTTATATCCAGTATATAAAATGGTAAAATATAATTTATTTTGGGTGTATCCATGGCAACAATCTGTACTTATTTGCTATAAAATATTGCAAAAAGGGGGGAAAAGATGTCACATATTTCCCCAAAATTTGGCTAAAAGTAGAATTTCAATCGCTTGCAGTAATACCTTTTCTGAAACTGTGTACATATATCATTCAGTAGATCCAATGAAAATCATATGTCTTTCGTCTCATTTTTTTGTAAAATTGCGTCAAAAACTTCGTGTAGAAAAAAAGTGTTTGTAAACATTACATTAATTTCTGGACCGATGGCCGGTCAAGCTATGAAAATACGGATTGTCAAACAGAAAACAGCCCATAAAACATGTTAAAAACCATCTTGATGCTCTTATAAACCATCTTTGAAGGCTAAATTAGTACTCAGCTGTCTAAAAATGAATTTTATTACACAATAACTTTCCTATTTGAAAAATCCACAGGGGCCAAAATGCGAAACTAAACTCCTAACTGTGTATTGCTACCTTAAGCGTACGTTTTATCCGTCGACGTCCGTTCTGTCCGGTGGAAAATTTTGAGCATGTTCAAAACTTTGAACGGACGTCCAACGGATAAAAAGTCCGTTGAACGTCCGTTAGGCGTCCGTTTTGTACGGTACTCGTCCGTTTCGTTTCCGTTTTGTGTCCGTTACGTGTCCGTTATACATCCGTTGGAGGTCTGGAAGATAAATTCACCAACGGACTTCTACCGGACGTTAAACGGATAAAACGGATGTTGAACGGATGAGAAACGGACTTCTACCGGACGTATAACGGATAAAACGGATGATGAACGGATCTGAAACGGATAAATGCCAATTGAAAATTTTGCGTCAGAAATGCCAATTATTGGTATGTCAGATTTCTTAATGTTCATGAATTCTTATCATTCATAATCGAGTCTTAGAGTATAGGCACGTCAACACAATCAAGCAGTTCTTATTCAGGCCAGACACTGCCCTTTGGCGGAATTTTGAAGAACAAACCAAAACCAGTTACACAAAAACATTTTGAATATTTATGCGATTTACATGTATTATTATTATTGTCGCCTTTGATTTTTCCGTATATCTTGTTCATCCGTTTTATCCGGTACGCTTCCGTTATGTGTCCGTTTTATGCGGTACTCGTCCGTTGGGTGTACGTTCGACATCAGTTCTGTCCGGTACGTGTCCGTTTCTCGTACGTTACATATCCGGTGTGTGTCCGTTATGCATCCGTTACACGTCCGTTTTATTCGGTCAGTGCATCAACGGACTCCCAACGGATAACAATTTTGTCAACGGACAACTTTTATTTTCATCCGTTAGGCGTCCGTTCGTGCTATCCGGTAAGGTGTGACCGAGGCTTAATAAGAATGAACAGCATGAAGAAAGAGTTACAAAATGGTTTTTTTTCTCTGTCAACTTGATGTTTAATCACTGTTTCATAATTCTGCTTCAATGCATGTGATATATATCTTTGCCAACTTGTTTCTGGAAATGAAAACGTGGATTATTATTATAATACACTGTCAGATTTCAATGTTATCATGTTTGTTAAAGTCCAATAAAAATATTAAACATAGATCAACCCTAACATAATGTGTATAGTGTACATGCATTGCTAAAGGTGGTATAACGTTAATTATACAAGGTTCATAATATATATGGAGAAAAATGTAAAAAGAATGGTATAATGTTAGATTTACCTACTTGAAAACTGATTTAATACGATTTGGAGAAGAATTTTAGCGCCCCAAGTCTGGGTTGGCAAATTTCCATGCTTTCAATATGGGCTGCACTCTTGCATTTTTAAATTGTTTTGTTATACATTAGGTCGTTAATTTTTCTAAATTAAATTGTTTCCTATTTTTCATTTCTTGGTCTGTTGTAGTCAACTGTATGGTATGGATTTTCTCATTGTTGAAGGCCGCACAGTTGTATATAATTGTTAACATCTACATCATGTCATTTGGTGGATAGTTGTCTCATTGGCAATTCTACATCATTTCATTTTTTACAAAGCAGTTTACATTTATTTTTTTTAAGTATTGAATTTCTTTTTCTGGAATTTTTTGTTATTAGTAACTGGCAATTCTTATTATATTATCATGTCAATCTATAATTCAGTTTCAGAGGAGTTCCTTTAGGATCTTATGTTAAACTAGATCTATACGCCAGACGCGCGTTTCGTCTACAAAAGGCTCATCAGTGACGCTTGAATCCAAAAAAGTTTAAAATGCCAAATAAAGTACGAAGTTGAAGAGCATTGAGAACCAAAATTCCTAAAAGTTTTGCCAAATACAGCTAAGTTAATCAATGCCTGTGGTAGAAAAGCCTTAGTATTTCAAAAAATTCAAAAATTTGTAAACAGTAAATTTATAAATATAACCATATCAATGACAATTCATGTCAGCACAAAAAGTGCTGACTACTGGGCTTGTGATACCCTCGGGGAAAGATAGAATGAAATTGAAAACAGTGTGGCTGTGGCCATTGATTGACACATTAAATTCATCCATTGACTGGGACAATTTACGTGAACGTTTGTCTGTAACGACTACTGTTCACGACGTACCTACGATAGACATTTAAACTGTGGGGTCACCAAAGGTTTCTTAACGCCTTTAATTATAAAATAATTCGAAAAATTAATCAGGAATAACCTTTATGTTTTGATTTATATAATTGATATAAATCAAAACATCGTGTTATTTCTGATTAATTTTTCGAATTACTTTATTTAGGTGTTGAGAACCTTTGGTGACCCCATAGTTTAAGTGTCTTTAAAAAGTACATAGTGAGCAGTGGTCGTTACATACAAACGTTCACCTAAATTGTCCCAGTCAATGGATGAATTTAATGTGTCAATCAATGGCCACAGCCACACTGTTTTGAATTTCATTCTATGTCCTGCTGTGACGCTCATCTTTGATGGCAACAAAACACATATATTAACATAATCTGATTATTCGAGCACAATATCAATGCAATCTGCCAAACAGTTAACTGAGATGTTGTGTGTACGGATATGTACTTCCGATGATCTTCGTTGTTAACATTATTAACATCTTTTAATTGTTGAAGAATTGTAAGCTGCTCTCTCTTTTTTTTTTAATATGATCGTTATTGGTTTGTTCTCTTATGAAAGCACTACAACATTTCATGTTTTTGTAATAAAATAATACGGACAAACTGCAAATACTTACCTAAAAAATTCTAATTGAATGTAAAGCTATACCTACATTGTGCACAGTGACTTCTGCTTGCAAACACAGACTCTTGGTAAAAAAAAAAAAATGCACAATAATAAGTTATTTTTATTTGAAGCGGTTTTATGATTTTTTTATCAATTTAATTATTCATAATTTTATTGTTATAAAGTTCAGATGGAGATACTTCACAAATAAGAAAACTAAAACATGTTTTATTGTAAATTTTTCCCCCCGGTGCTTCACTGTAAAAACAATTGGTCATTAATAAGCATTAGTTTGTTCAAGTATTAATATGGCACTCATCAGAAGAAAAAAAAACAACATTTAAGCATGAACCATTTAGTCCTGAGTTTCGTACAAGTACCAAAACATAAAAGATGGATGCTTATAATGAGCTCATATTAGAACTAAAATGTCCTCTGGAGTTACCACTCTACATGTAGCAAGACACATCATATGCGGAACTGAATTTAGGAAACTGACATACTCGCATGTGTCCAAATTTCTCCTATAATAGAGACCAACACTGAATCTGAGATGTCTACACAAGATACGAAATATAAGAATAATATGCTTTCAAATAAAAAAAAAACACCTGTCCTAAGTCAGGAATCTGATTTTCAGTGGTTATCGTCTGTTTGTGTGGTTCATAAGTGTTTCTCGTTTTAAAGAGATTAGACCGTTGGTTTTCCCGTCTGAATGGTTTTGCACTAGTATTTTTTGGGGTCTTTTATAGCTTGCTGTTCGGTGTGAGCCAAGGCTCCGTGTTGAACGCCGTACCGTGACCTATGCTGGTTTACTTTTATAGATTGTTACTTGGATTGAGGCATTCATACCACATCTTCATATATCTACACAATAAATCAACTAATACAGCTATACATAAATGAACACCTATTTTTGATATGGATATAAAATAAAATCACTAAAAGTAAGTATTTACTAAAAACAGTAGATGAAAAAATCAATTCAAAAACAGTACTGATAAAATCGATACACTAAAAGTACTGAAACATTACTAATTAAATCAGTATTGAAACAGCACCGACAAAATCAGTCATCAAACAGTAATGACAAAATCAGTACTGAAACAGTACTGACGAAAACAGTACTGAAACAGTGCTGACAAAATCAGTACTGACCAAAATCAATACTGAAACAGTACTGACGAAATCAGTATTGAATTCATAGAAAGTATAACATTATAAGTTTTTAGTCTTTCCTAACAGTACTGATATGTACGAGGGTAGAAATGTACCAAAAAACCGTGTAAAAATTGTTGGTAGTGTAGGCACAACATAACGTAATTAAAACGCTTAGCTGATTTTACAGAGTTATCGCCCTGTAGTGTTAGGTACCACCTTAAAGCAAATGTAAAATGATTTTTATATCAAATCAATAACTAACATGAGGTAAACTCGAAACAAAAAGATTACTGGCTGAAAAAATATAAGAGGCAACAGCAGTTCATTGAAGTTACATAAGATCTCGTACAAAACTTACACATCAAGCTCAAAAGATATATAATATGTCAAACGCGATACCAATTAGCCTGGAAACCTGGCCCAATCATACTGCGTCGATAACATGTAGCGGAGCATCAGTAGCTAGATACCAATACACTATTTTTTTTTATCTCAATCATTTAAACAACAGCAACATCAGAGCTTGCTATAGAAAACTATAGAACACCATTCAGGGGAAACATGTTCCCCTATAATAGCGATAATAAAGTACATATAAAGGTACATGTACAACAATTGTATATACATGTGGTATACCAGATTATGTATTATTGTATGAAATCCCCAAAATGACAACTTGATGATGTAAAACACTTCAAACGAGAAAATTAATTATCTGATTCATGTACAGAACAATAAAAAAAAACTAAACTAATAAAAGTGATATTTTAAATCGGAGAATATTTGGAAACTCTTCTATTCGTTTCACAAATAAACCATTGTTCTACTCTTCTTTTTTAAAAAGCGATATCACAACTATCCAGGGAATTCAGAAACTATAGATTTTATTAGCTGTACTGAAATTTATAGGAAGCTAATTGATCGGAGAAATTGTATTTCAGAATTTTCAAAAATTAAACAGGCAATTCCTAAAGATTTTGTGCAAATATTGAAATCTTGCGGTAACCAGCATTTTCATTATGAAAGTGAATTAAAAATATCAAATGACCTTGAGATCATAAACTTAAACAACCAAACAATCAAACCATCAAAGTTAAAACTCAAATATATTCGTACGGTTTTAAATAAAGATGAATTTCCAAAATGTCAAATTAAGTGGATGGAAATATTTGGAACAAATATACCTTGGGGAAAATATGTGGTCGGGATTAAAACATTTAAAAATTGAAAATAAAGTAAAAGAATTTCAATGGAGATCCATGCACAATATTTTATATACTAAAGAAAGATTTAAAAAAATTAAGATTTCAAATGGAAAATGCCACATTTGTCTAAATCAAAGTCATATAGAAACCCTGCAACACTTATTTTTTAGTTGTAGTACATCACAGTTAATTTTAAAAAATCTCCAAGAAATACTATTCAAATCAAACATAGGAATAAATTATTCTTTTGTTGAAAAGGACATTATGTTAGGTAAAAACAAGGGAGAACTAAAATATGATAATTTTTTAAACATAATTATCATATATTTTAAATGGACACTATGGAAAATTAGGAATTCAATAAAATTGAACAAAACGCCTAAAGCACCGCACGATATTTATAATATCTGGAAACAAAACTTGAAAAATAATCTAAAATGTGTTCTTCTTTTGAAAGGCGTTGACATCATTGAAAAGACAAAATTGGAGTCGGCAATAATGAAAATTTAGACAGTAAATATACTTAGTATAAGTATACACTAATTGTAAATCCGAGGTAAAAGGTGGACAAGATTTTTATGACCTTCTATTTCCCCTGGATAGATGGTTTCATTTTGAAAACAGGGACCCTTAGCCTGTTCCTGGACGTCTAAGGTAATTGTATACAGGAAATATTTAGGAATAAAACGTTTATATGTCTTTAAAAAAAATATATAGTATACAGCAGCAAACGACAATAAGTGTATTAGAGGCACCTAAATTGGGATGGGCACATACAGATTGTTACGAGGACAAACATATTTGCAGTCGCCTAACCCTCCCCTAACTTGGAACTGATTATATAAAATCTAATCTAGATCCCGGTTCTGTCAAAAAAAATTAGCCTTACATATTTTTCTGTAAAAGTATGAACAAATAGAGGATGTTAAAATATTATAGGAATTGGAAGATGTGGTACCGTATGATTGCCAATGAGACAACTCTCCACGAGAGACCAAGCGACTGGAATGTGTTACAATCTCTCTCATATTCAAAAAAACAATAACTGTAAAATATAAGGGCATATATACAGTACAGGCCCCGTGGATACATTCTACAAATAATACGATGGGCTTGATTTATAGATTTTAAGCACTTATTTGTTTATTATTTTAACTACATGTTATAGTGTTCTTCTATTTGTCTTTGTAAATTATTATCCTTTTCTGTTTACTCCATTCCGTTGTAATTTCATGTTTACGTGGCTTGGTACTTATACATCCCGCCAATGTGTTGATGTGCTGTGGTAATTTTTTGTATTCTTGTCAGTCATTTTTGCTTATTTGCTTTGTCTTTGTGCCATTTTGTTTTTCTTTGTTGGCCCGTTTGATTGTTTTATGGTAATTAGAATTAGAACACAATATTGACTACTGTACCCCTATTTTGATATTTTTACCTATTACAAATGTATGTCTGTTTGTTTTGTTTTGAGACCAAGCGACTGGAATATGTTACAATCTCTCTCATACGCAAAACCCCTAACTACAAAATATATAATAATAACAAGGGTATATACAGTACAGACACATGGATAAATTCTACATATCCACACAGCGTACATTTTAAATAGAACAACGTTTTATTTATGTACATGCCATCATTGTGTAATTGTGCTATGGGAAAGTTTTGTATTCTTGTCTTTATTTTATTTGTGTACTGTGTCTATATGCCTTTTTGTGTTTCTTTGTTACATATTTGTTTGTATTTTGGGTAATTTAGATTAAAACAAAATGTTGACTTGCACTCCCTTTTTGACATTTGTGCCTTTTATGTCTGTTTGTTTTGTTCACACATCGTTGTCAATATAATGAAATTTTATGCGACTGTCATACAAGTGAGAAGTTTAGCTAGCTATAAACCAGGTTTAATCCAACATATTTTACATAACAAAGTGCCTGTATAAAGTCAGCAATATGACAGTTGTTATTCATTTGATTGATGTGTTTGATGTGTTTGAGCTTTTGATTTTGCATTTTGTCTAGGGACTTTCCGTTTTGAATATTCATCGGAGTTCGGTATTTTTGTGATTTTTCATCTAGATGACCGTGAGGTCATTCCGATTTATTGCTATCGCCCAAATTTCCATTATGCAAACTAGTTTTGGGTTTTCAACTGATCTATACAAATTATAGATCCGCAGACATTATCTAGTGCAAAATAACATTACTTATCGCTTGTTTTAAATTCGTTTTTTCTATGGATACTCCTAAAATTATTTTTTTTAAACACAAATTAATAATATGAAAATGTTTTTCGTTAGATATATATGTCGTGTACAAGTTGCGATTTTGTACAGGTTATAACATGTACAAAAATATTGTACATGTTATAACTTGTATAATGCAAAAATACAAGTTATAACATGTACAAAAGTGCCTCATACATGTTATAACCTGTACAAAATATTGCTTAAAAATGGTTTTAACTTGTACAAAATTTAAAATAAATCTTAATGAAGTAAAATATACATTTAAATTCACCAATGCATAAAGAACAACAATAAATAAACACGAACGTTTCTTTTTCTGTAGAGGACAATGATCACAAAGTTTCAGAAATATATGTTTCATGACTTATGTTGGCAAAATGTATTTCAGCGGCATGTTATTGTATGTTTTATGCAGTCCATCATGGCTTAAATAAGTGTGAAACTATTTACTAAAAGCTTGCATTCCTTAATGACAATTACATAAGATACTAGTAACTAAATTCTTCCAAAAAATTTAAGAACAAATCCTAATAATTTTGGGAAATACTCCTCCCTCTCGTTTTTATAGCATGCAAAGACTAAAACAATGTCTTATATGCTTACTCTGTAAAAGCAAGAGAGAGCTGAAATAGTTTTCATTGGACCACGCTTCATTATCAATATCTTTGGATCTACTTTTCAACATTTTTGGCCTTCATCATGACCTATGTAAGTGTCCTAAGATATATCTTATGACAGGTCTTAGGAAAGCTTCGTAATACCGACCCCTGCATGAACATTAACTGTATAAAAAAAAGGACAAAACACACTAATTATAACATGAAGGAATAATACAAAAGTTATGAAAATGTTATTGAAAATGTCATTTTCGAAAAACTAAGGATTTTCTTATCCCAGGCATAGATTACCTTAGCCGTATTTGGCACAACTTTTTGAAATTTTGGATCCTCAATGCTCTTCAACTTTGTACTTGTTTGACTTTATAAATATTTTGATATGAGCGTCACTGATGAGTCTAATGTAGATGAAACGCGCGTCTGGCGTACTAAATTATAATCCTGATACCTTTGATAACTATTATTGAGGTCTATATCATCTGTTGCGATAATAGATTGATTGATTGATTGATTGATTGTTGGTTGCTTAACGTCCAGTGGCAAATATTTCATGCATATTCAGGACGAGAACAAGTTAACAATAAATACAATAGGTAGGTTGTTATAATAGAGGAAGTTGGTCTGGGAAATTTGGACTGCCACTGGAAAATGAGGGTATATTGGATACAGACAGAAATTTTGCCTTGCAACAGGCCACCTACGGACCCCTCGAAGAGTTGTTGCAAGGGTTCTTAACGTGCAAAGAGCGTGGCACTCTCTTTACACGAGGCATCGGATTTAACGTCCCCTTCTGACCGGACGTGACTGCGAACTTGATACATCCCGCACAGCCAAACGGACGCCCCATTTCGATAATAGAAAAATATCCTTATTTTTCGATTTTGTACAAGTTAAAACCATTTCTAAGCAATATTTTGTACAGGTTATAACATGTATGAGGTACTTTTGTACATGTTGTAACTTGTATTTTTGCATTATACAAGTTATAACATGTACAATATTTTTGTACATGTTATAACCTGTACAAAATCGCAACTTGTACACGACATATATACTGAACGACTTTAGAAACGCAACACTCATTTTGTTGATTTTTTTTACCAAATCTTGTTTGATTCTCTTATAACTTTTTTATATGCTTATCATACTTCTTACTCCTTACAAAAAATCAAAATCTGACTTACCTGTGGTTATTGAACATACCGAATTTTTGAAGTCGCACGAATTTCTTAAAGCGAAATTTTGGACCCATGAAAGATTGTTTCAGTTTTTTTTTGCTTTGTGAAACAGTTCTTTCGATCCTTTGCCTCACTTAATTCAGTTTAAAAATGTTGCATCTCCATTTTGCCAAGACTAAGAAATAAAAAACTGAATTAGCCCTTAAGAATACTGCAAACATGAAAACATAAACGTGCTGCAACCATACTTTATGACTTCAGAAACACGTCTTACTGTCCTTCCGACAACGATACAAGTAGACAAGATTTGTTGTTGGCCATCAATGAACAGATCAACGTGTAGTGACAATGAAACTACGTCAACAGAATTTGAATACGCAACGTCATTTGAAAACATGTTTACGGCCGCAACGTCAACTGCTAATCAAATTGCCGAGTGCCATTGCAGTTGGAAAGCAGGTCACGGTTTGACCCCAAGTTTATCAGCAACAATAGAGTCACGTGACCATGAAAATTCAGTAAAAAAACGGATGCGACAAACCTCATTTCAACTCACTGAATACTATTGTCGTAATAAAAACTTATTGACCTAACTAATCTTGAGTATCAATAGTTTATTCTCGTCAAAGCTCACACATCAAATCAAAGTCCTTTATTCTTTATTTTATCTGCAAACTTGGAGTTTGGGTGAAAAATGTCAAGTCTCCTGAACGAAAAATCTAAATATTTACGAGGAAACTAAAAATGATGGGCTGAATTTAAATTTAATAAAGCATCTCATTAAGACAAACACTCGATATGAATATCTCGGCAATAGAATGTTGGATACGCAAACGTCAAATTGATTTCAAACCGAAGCGGTGGTTTTTATGCCGATTTGTGCAAGTGGTTATCTCCCCTTAATATCACCAGTCAAAAATAAAAAACCAAAAAAATGCATGAAAATTTAAAAAGGAGTTTACTTTACAAAAATTAGAAAGAAAATAAACGAAACTCGATTTATAACTATGTTATGATAATATAGAGAAGAGATACTTCCCCCTTTTTTCAGAGAAGGACTAAATGTAAATATTAAAAGACAAAATATTACTGCAGTAAAAAAAACCAAACAATTCAGAAATGTGGATAATGACACCTACATGTAAAATTAAAAACCTAGCTATATTGAAAGAAATTAGATCTAGCGGATGAAATATACTACATGTAATTTTTATATGTGGGATCATTCCTAGCAGATTTTTTTTTAAACCCTTCTGATCATATCTAATACAATAAAACATAGTTTTATATACAATTTCAATAATCTTTCTAAAAATTTATATAATTATTAAATAAATAGTACTGATCATATATATTTTATATTCTATAAAGTGTGACCAAGAGTCACAACAAGTTTCTTCAAATTAAGAGAGCCTTTAAACTCAAGCCTATGTTTCTTAGTTGAACAGTAAAGTACAAAAAAGGGATTTATAAGTTTTATACCAAAAATATTGACAGAAATTCTGTAAAAAAATATGCTTTAAATTATAAGTGAAAGTGACACAATTTTGAATTTCAGAATCATTATTATTGTAAAATTAAACTATTAGATTAGCTTGCACAGTATCCCTTTGTATTATTTCTCATGGTATTTTATAGATTATGAAAGTAAACTTTAATGGAAAAAATGGGGCTTCTTCTCTTGAACAGCTAGGTTGCTGTATCATCTTCTTTAAATAATTACAGTTTATAAACAAAGTATTGTGTATATACTTTACCTGAATACTAGTAATAGGAAATGAAATGAAACTGGTGGGACAAATTTTGTGCATTTTACTTCAATAATGATCAAAGATGCTTTAATTTGACAAGAATTTGCCATTTGAATAAATTCAATTTTGCAAGAACACATCTCTATGAATAAACTTCTTGTTTGGCTGACTTGGCTGAATAAGCTAGTTTTTGCTCTTATTACCATAAAATTGAGAATGGAAATATAGCTTACTACTAAGTAAAGAGATAATAATATAAGCAATATTTTATAAACTGACCTTCATTTTCTTTTTTCATATGTTTTTTTCCTACAGAATTTTCTTTGCAATGCATTTTCTATTGCTATTTTTGTGCTTTTGTCCATCCATACAGTAGGCTATCAATAATTTGTCAGATCTGTCAGAATTTTCCAAGACGTTTAGCTTTAAACGCAATAAAGAAGATCTTTGTTTGTTGTTTCACTTTTCAATGTGTAAATTTTTACTATGCACATGACCCTGACACATATTTTGTTATAAACGTTACATGACGTATAACGTATGTTGAAAAAAGAAAACAATGTCACCGTCAATTTGTGTAGGGGATCAAAAGGGGTTTTAGTTACTTTAAAATACAAGTATCGTATAGAATTGTGAAAATCCACAACTTTTAATCAAAATTTCATTCATGTCTTTAATAAAATCAGTATTTTAGAGGGCTATTGGTACTTTACGGAACGGAACGGAACGGAACGGAACGGAAAGGAATTTCATTTAAGGTATCCAAAGGGGGCATTTATCAAAATTTCGAAAAATCTTTAAAACAAAACAAACTTTAAAATTTCTGTGTTTTACGGTTTTCCATATACAAATAACACAAATGTATACTTAATCTCATCTTCACAGGTGAAATGTGTAAAAATGTATAACATCGGGAAATATTCTGTAGATGAATATGTCGGATTGTCCTGATAAATTATCATGAAATTAACGCATTTGCAAGTCATGCATTATGATATCTAGACTGACCTCACGTCGTCCTTGATTAGAGACAGTGATCAAAATGAATCTGATTTAAACTTTTTTAATTTATTTTTCCGTTCCGTTCCGTTCCGCAAAGTACCAATTGCTCTGAGGAATTGGTATTTAACGGAAAAAACGGAAACAGACATCTTTAATGTAATTAAAGCAGTGTGATAAAAAAAAATTGTCTGACACCTCTTTTTGCATGAGTGGTATGTGTTTTAGATAGCATTTTCGTCTTGATCAATAATAAAAAATTTAACACAAAGGCAGGTTACACAATAAGTCTTTCTCCTTCCATCGGTAATTATATTTTAAAAAAGAGGCCTTCAACAGCCCGTTCCGACGATGATTAGAGACAGTGATCAAGTTGAATCTGATGTAAACTTTTTAATTTATTTTTCCGTTCCGTTCCGTTCCGCAAAGTACCAATTGCTCTGAGGAATTGGTATTTAACGGAAAAAACGGAAACAGACATCTTTAATGTAATTAAAGCAGTGTGATAAAAAAAAATTGTCTGACACCTCTTTTTGCATGAGTGGTATGTGTTTTAGATAGCATTTTCGTCTTGATCAATAATAAAAAATTTAACACAAAGGCAGGTTACACAATAAGTCTTTCTCCTTCCATCGGTAATTATATTTTAAAAAAGAGGCCTTCAACAGCCCGTTCCGACGATGATTAGAGACAGTGATCAAGTTGAATATTATGTAAACTTTTTAATTTATTTTTCCGTTCCGTTCCGTTCCGCAAAGTACCAATTGCTCTGAGGAATTGGTATTTAACGGAAAAAACGGAAACAGACATCTTTAATGTAATTAAAGCAGTATGATAAAAAAAATTGTCTGACACCTCTTTTTGCATGAGTTTTTTAGATAGCATTTTCGACTTGATCAATAATAAAAAAATTAACACAAAGGCAGGTTACACAAAAAGTCTTTCTCCTTCCATCGGTAATTATATTTTAAAAAAGAGGCCTTCAACAGCCCGTTCCGACGATGATTAGAGACAGTGATCAAGTTGAATCTGATGTAAACTTTTTAATTTATTTTTCCGTTCCGTTCCGTTCCGCAAAGTACCAATTGCTCTGAGGAATTGGTATTTAACGGAAAAAACGGAAACAGACATCTTTAATGTAATTAAAGCAGTATGATAAAAAAAAAAATGTCTGACACTCTTTTTGCATGAGTGGTATGTGTTTTAGATAGCATTTTCGACTTGATCAATAATAAAAAATTTAACACAAAGGCAGGTTACACAAAAAGTCTTTCTCCTTCCATCGGTAATTATATTTTAAAAAAGAGGCCTTCAACAGCCCGTCCCGACGATGATTAGAGACAGTGATCAAGTTGAATCTGATGTAAACTTTTTAAGTTTTTTAGATGAAAATAACAAATCTTCCAACAAAATGACTAAAATGTATAAAACCAATGCATGAATATCGCCCAGCAAACATCCATGTAATCTATATTTATTGTAGCATGCTAACATAAGAAATCAGAGCTATTTAAAACGTTTCTCTTGTTAAAATGTTTCTTAGGAGAGGATCTGTTTTTGCCAAACTTTTAACAATTATTTAAGAGTGCTCAACTAAATAGAAATTTGTATAGTGAAAAAGTCTTCTCTATAATGATAACAATTATCTTTGCTGTTTCTGAACACCTCAAATATATGTACACAACTCTTAACATGGGCGATCTAATATTAAACAGAATTTTAATTTAACTAAACAAGTTGTACTATTACACCATTGCTCTTGAGGGGATAGAGCGCTCACGGCGACTTGAACAGCGCCTCATTATATAGATCAAGATCCGAAATCGGCAGCTTTTAATTATGCGTGTTATATTTGTTTATTGCTTTTTTTTCTAGAAACCGGAAACGCTGTTTTTCTCGCTTTTTATTGGTTTACATTTAGTAGTGAGTGCAAGTAAAGGGGTCTCTTATAACTTACTATATTGGATGTGCTTTGTTCATTGTTGAATGCCATTAGGCATACGATGTTTTATTGGGGTATACATCTTTATTAGTTCGTCTTTTGATAAAAGTTGTCTCATTTGTAATCATACCCATTATGTCTGCTATGTTTATATAGACTACACTGCATTGGCTCTGCGATTCCAGTTTCCTTCTGTCGTCGTCAGGCAAGTATAATATTACATGAACATTCCTTCTGTCATCGTTGATTGAATTTATTTCCAAAATAAGAATCATGAAATTTATAGTAGGATAAACAAAGAAGATTAACACATACATTTTTATTTATATTCAAACCAAATTAAATCAAAATTCAAATCCCGTGTCTACTCTTAAAAAGTTTGCGTACAAGGATCTGACAACACTCCGTTTTACTTTCTGTCCTGGTAGTTTTTACATCAGCTAATAAAAATTTAAGCTTTCAAATTTTAAAGTGTGTATTAATCCGACAAATTAAGAGAACCTCAAAAGATCTTTAAACAGAAAGTAAAATTGAGCGTTTTCAGATCCTTATAAGCAACGTATCGACACATTTTATATGATCTTTAGGGACGGACCATTTAACTTGCAGAGGGGGAGGCATGCGCGCATTTTATTTTTATTTTTGGGAAGTGGCGCGACAAATTATTTTTTTCAAATTTAACATTATTTTTTATGGTAAATATCCTCTGTCAAAAAATTTTTTCTCCCTTTGCTGGCCAAATTATTTATTTTCTCTATTCAGAATCAACATATTTATTTACGAAAAAAAACATTAAATCAATTTTCAATAAGGCTCTCTATAGACACAATATTAACAACATGAATAAACATAATCTACTACTACGGGTTTTTTTTAACGACCTTGACAAAAGCCCTTGCACGGTTGATATAAATCAAATCAATCTAGCAATACACAATGATGAATAATAGTATAAATATTAAATTACATAAACAAATACATGAACAAAACGGATTACATGATAGTGTTTTGAGTTTTATTGTTAAAATATATAATGATTTGTAAGTATACTTGAATGACGATACATTTTTTTGATTTTTTTATTTCTTTGGATAGTGAATTCCACACCTTTTGACCACTAAAAGAAAAGCTTGGTTTGTATAATTCTGTATTTGATTTTGGAACAATACAATTATCTGAAAATGAGAGTCGAGTACTGTATGACTGTTTGCTATTTGTAGTTACAATAAGATTTGACAAGTATTGGGGTACCAATCCATTGTTTTATTCATACATTAATAAGGACTTGTGGTATAATATTCTATTACATGTATTTACTGGAATTATTCCAGATTCTTTAAAAAGTTCAACAGATGGTTTTTGAAAATCGTGTTCATTTAAAATAATTCTAGCTTCCCTTTTTTGTAATTTAAGCAAACTGTCGATTAAAAATGTGTTACAGTTGCCCCATATTGAACAACAGTAGTCAAAATTTGGAAGAATGTATGCATTATAAAATAAAATTCTTGCATTATGATTTAAATATTTCTTGATCCTTTTTAGTAGAGCTAAAGGAAGAATTTACCTTAAAGTTTTTAATAACATATTTGATATGATCAGACCAAGACAGAGTTGCGTCCACAAAAATACAAAGGACTTGTTCACGCTGACTTTCATTAATATATTGATTATTAATGAAGATATTAAAAGGTTCATTACACATGACAGAAAGTTTGTGTTTTGAACATAAACACATTTTCTTTGTTTTGGATACATTGATTAACATTTTGTTTTCATCACACCAATGAGAAATATTTTCTAACACAGTATTTAGTGTCTGGCTATACAACTTTTGTTTTTACCAGTAACAGAAATAGTACTATCATCAGCCAAAAGATCACTGTTATGATTTGGATTACACAAAGGCAAAAAATTAATGAATAATAAGAATAATATGGGACCTTAAACGAACCCTTGAGGTACACCTGTTTTTACTTTTAATACACCTGAAAAAGTATTTGAAATGTATACAACCTGCTGTCTATCAGTTAGATATGAAGTAAGCCAGTGCAGTGAAGAATAAGAAAATCTGTATTTTTGTAATTTCTGGAGGAGCAGTTTATGATGAAGAACATCAGAAGCTTTACAAAGATCCAGAAATACTGCTCCTACTAATTCGCCTTCATCAATTGCTTTTAACCATTTATCGCAGTTTGACAGGAATGGTTCGAACGAAAACCTGATTGCAGGACATACAACAGATTATATGTGTCCGTATAGTTCATTAAATAAGTTTTTACGTGTCTCTCAAGTATTTTAGATACTAATTGTAAAAATGCAATTGGTCTGTAATTAAATACATCATTTTTTAACATTTATTTTCAAAAACTGGTATGACTTTAGCTACTTTGAATAATGATGGATAAACTGATTTTTTAATGCTTGAATTAAAAATTTGACATAAGGGAACTTAAATAAGATGAGAAGTAATTTTTAAAAACTTTGCACTGATATTATCAAGACTGCTTTTATTACATTACAGATGCCTGTTTCCGTTCGATTCCGTTAAATACTAATTCCTCAGAGCAATTGGTATTTTGCGGAACGGAACGGAAATCAGATTCAACTTGATCACTGTTTCTAATCATCTTCGGAAGGCCCCTTTTTTAATTTATAATTACCAATGGATTAGTAGAAAGACCTTTTGTCTAACCTGTCTTTGTGTTATTTTTTATACGTCCGTCAATTTTGACGGGACGTATTATGGTATACAAATGTCCAGTGTCCGTCCGTCCGTCCGTCTGTCCGTCTGTCCGGTGTAAACATGTCGCACCGTAACTTGAGAACGACTTATCCAAATTTCATGAAACTTAACATAGTTGTTTCTTATGATGGTAAAATGATCTGTATACTTTTTTTGTGAAAATAAGATTACAACTTTTTGAGTTACGGCACTTTGTAACTAAAACAGGGGTGGTGTTTTTTTCACATGTCGCACCGTATCTCAAAAACGATTCTTGATTATGGCTTAAAACTTTAAATACTTCTTAGTTATATTAATCTTAATATCTGTATACTTTTTGGTGATGATTCAAAATTTCATTTTTGAGTTATTGAGTATTCTGTAAAAAAAAAAAAAGGGGGGGGGGGTTTACATGTCGCACCATATCTCAAAAACGATTTATGATTATTGCTTAAAACTTTACACACTTCTTTGTTATTAATCTAAAGATCTGTATACTTTTTGGTGATGATTCATTTTTATATTTTCGAGTTATTGAGTTTTTTGTAAAAAAAAGAGGTTTTTTTTCACATGTTGCGCTGTATCTCTATTGCTTAAAACTTAACAGGCTAATGTTGCGTCGGGTTTCCAAATACATCTTGTACAATCTTCCTATTGAGCGGGAATAAGGAATGAGTCAGGATATACTAAGCATGACATCCTGTACAACCCTGTGTTATTCAAAAAAGATTTATGTTTTTTCACCAGACGACAGGCGTATCATGCGATCATGGCGCAGCTGTTTATTTAAATATTGATCAAGTCGAAATGCTATCTAAAACACTTACCACTCATTCAAAAAAGAAGGGTCTGACTTGTTTTTATCATACTGCTTTAATTACATTAAAGATGTCTGTTTCCGTTTTTTCCGTTAAATACCAATTCCTCAGAGCAATTGGTACTTTGCGGAACGGAACGGAACGGAAAAATAAATTAAAAAGTTTAAATCAGATTCAACTTGATCACTGTCTCTAATCATCGTCGGGACGGGCTGTTGAAGGCCTCTTTTTTTTAAATATAATTACCGATGGAAGGAGAAAGACTTTTTGTGTTACCTGCCTTTGTGTTAAATTTTTTATTATTGATCAAGTCGAAAATGCTATCTAAAACACATACCACTCATGCAAAAAGAGGTGTCAGACAATTTTTTTTATCATACTGCTTTAATTACATTAAAGATGTCTGTTTCCGTTTTTTCCGTTAAATACCAATTCCTCAGAGCAATTGGTACTTTGCGGAACGGAACGGAACGGAAAAATAAATTAAAAAGTTTACATCAGATTCAACTTGATCACTGTCTCTAATCATCGTCGGAACGGGCTGTTGAAGGCCTCTTTTTTAAAATATAATTACCGATGGAAGGAGAAAGACTTTTTGTGTAACCTGCCTTTGTGTTAAATTTTTTATTATTGATCAAGTCGAAAATGCTATCTAAAACACATACCACTCATGCAAAAAGAGGTGTCAGACAATTTTTTTTATCATACTGCTTTAATTACATTAAAGATGTCTGTTTCCGTTTTTTCCGTTAAATACCAATTCCTCAGAGCAATTGGTACTTTGCGGAACGGAACGGAACGGAAAAATAAATTAAAAAGTTTACATCAGATTCAACTTGATCACTGTCTCTAATCATCGTCGGAACGGGCTGTTGAAGGCCTCTTTTTTAAAATATAATTACCGATGGAAGGAGAAAGACTTTTTGTGTAACCTGCCTTTGTGTTAAATTTTTTATTATTGATCAAGTCGAAAATGCTATCTAAAACACATACCACTCATGCAAAAAGAGGTGTCAGACAATTTTTTTTATCATACTGCTTTAATTACATTAAAGATGTCTGTTTCCGTTTTTTCCGTTAAATACCAATTCCTCAGAGCAATTGGTACTTTGCGGAACGGAACGGAACGGAAAAATAAATTAAAAAGTTTACATCAGATTCAACTTGATCACTGTCTCTAATCATCGTCGGAACGGGCTGTTGAAGCCCCTTTTTTTAAAATATAATTACCGATGGAAGGAGAAAGACTTTTTGTGTAACCTGCCTTTGTGTTAAATTTTTTATTATTGATCAAGTCGAAAATGCTATCTAAAACACATACCACTCATGCAAAAAGAGGTGTCAGACAATTTTTTTTATCATACTGCTTTAATTACATTAAAGATGTCTGTTTCCGTTTTTTCCGTTAAATACCAATTCCTCAGAGCAATTGGTACTTTGCGGAACGGAACGGAACGGAAAGATAAATTAAAAAGTTTACATCAGATTCAACTTGATCACTGTCTCTAATCATCGTCGGAACGGGCTGTTGAAGGCCTCTTTTTTAAAATATAATTACCGATGGAAGGAGAGAGACTTTTTGTGTAACCTGCCTTTGTGTTAAATTTTTTATTATTGATCAAGTCGAAAATGCTATCTAAAACACATACCACTCATGCAAAAAGAGGTGTCAGACAATTTTTTTTTATCATACTGCTTTAATTACATTAAAGATGTCCGTTTCCGTTTTTTCCGTTAAATACCAATTCCTCAGAGCAATTGGTACTTTGCGGAACGGAACGGAACGGAAAAATAAATTAAAGAGTTTACATCAGATTCAACTGGATCACTGTCTCTAATCATCGTCGGAACGGGCTGTTGAAGGCCTCTTTTTTAAAATATAATTACCGATGGAAGGAGAAAGACTTTTTGTGTAACCTGCCTTTGTGTTAAATTTTTTATTATTGATCAAGTCGAAAATGCTATCTAAAACACATACCACTCATGCAAAAAGAGGTGTCAGACAATTTTTTTTTATCATACTGCTTTAATTACATTAAAGATGTCCGTTTCCGTTTTTTCCGTTAAATACCAATTCCTCAGAGCAATTGGTACTTTGCGGAACGGAACGGAACGGAAAAATAAATTAAAAAGTTTAAATCAGATTCATTTTGATCACTGTCTCTAATCAAGGACGACGTGAGGTCAGTCTAGATATCATAATGCATGACTTGCAAATGCGTTAATTTCATGATAATTTATCAGGACAATCCGACATATTCATCTACAGAATATTTCCCGATGTTATACATTTTTACACATTTCACCTGTGAAGATGAGATTAAGTATACATTTGTGTTATTTGTATATGGAAAACCGTAAAACACAGAAATTTTAAAGTTTGTTTTGTTTTAAAGATTTTTCGAAATTTTGATAAATGCCCCCTTTGGATACCTTAAATGAAATTCCTTTCCGTTCCGTTCCGTTCCGTTCCGTTCCGTAAAGTACCAATAGCCTTTTAGAGCACTTTGAAACAGGTACAATGAAAAGAAGCTAAACTTTACTGTTTTGAATTAGAAACGTAGCTAAAACCAGATAAAAATTGACATGGCTGGTGGTCACTAAAATTGATATATAAAAGTAAAAAATGATGGCTTCAAAACAGTGTATAAATCTGAAATAGGTTTCCCGGTTTCATTTAAGATTATAACCGTTCTTTTCTATATTTGGATACGCAAACGTCAAATTAGGAAAAATCGATTTTTTTGGCGAACAAAAAAGATGGCTATTTGTTTTTAGAACGGACAGGATAAAGGAATAGCAATAACAAGCTATTTTTTGTAATGTTTGTATGTCGTAAAGAAATTATATTGGTCACAAAACCTACAAATTTTAAAATTTAATTGTAATAAAAGCATGACAAGTTGCAAAAAATACTTTAAACGTCAATCTTTTAGCCGATTGATTTGGCGGACTTTTTGACGTTACGGACGACTGTAGCGCCACCTAATTAATTCCCCCTGCTATTGTTGCTGATAAAGCTTGACGACAACGGACGTTTCCAAGGACTTGCTTTCCAACTGATTGAGTACAGATTCATGCCATAAATGTTTCCCATCAACTGAATTGCCAAAGAATCGACTGAAGGAAAACCTAAAAAGCCCTCAAGTTACAACCGCATAATTGCCAAAACCAATTAATGGGTTGAACAAATGCAAAATCAGAAGGTGTAAACAGAACCTAAAACATGTCAGACAGAATTTGTTGACCTTTCTGACAATCATTTTGGCGTTTGTAACAGGCAGTCATCGCTTTTGACGGTGACACATTCATTCCAAAATAACACAAAAATAATCTAGTGTTGCGTTTCTAAAGTCGGTCAGTATATATATTTATATATATATTATACATTAAAGTAAAAAAAATCATTGATAATATCCATGCACACGTACCGACACATTGTGTTAAAGATTGGGGAAGAATATCTCAAGAACGTTTTTTTTATATTAGTATAATAGTCCCAGGTATACTGATTTGTATCACTACAAGATAATAGTTATTGCGTTGCGGTTGAATTTCCTGTCATTTATTCATCATCCACGCACGAACTTGTCTCAGAAAAAATATATCTCTGTACATTAACCTCAGTTTCAGGTATAGAGATGTGATTTTTTTCTGTGACATGCTTTTGACCATCCACAAGAACTTGCGGTCATCCGATGATCAGTAGCCCTTTTCACAAAAAATCTTAAGATATATTTTACTCTTTAAGAGTAATCTTAAGATTTTTAGGTTTTTTATTACCCACTCTTAAAAGTATATATTTTACACTTAAGAGAAATCTTAAGAGAAATATAGGAAATTAAAATGGCTGCTATATTTCTTTTTAAAATTATAAACAGAAGAGCTTTAAGAAGAGATTACGTTTTTCGAGACCTGACCGACGACCTTGATTTGTTAAATAATGGCCATTCAATTACACGGTATCGTTTCCCAAAGCAGTCTATTTGGATTTAACAGACACGCTCAGAGATGCCTTTAAAAGAACTCCCAACAAATCAAAGGCATTCCCTCCTTATATTCAAGAAGTATAACAACACAAATCAAACTTTTAAATGTGCAAATTTGGTGCTCTCTATCACGTCCGCTATGAAGTGAAACATTGCAAATTATGTTACGCCAATCCCGAACACTTACACACAAGCATGACCCAAGGTTGTACATATATTAAGAACGTTTAAGATCAATAAACCTATTTTCCAAAGCCTAAAATTTGTCAGTTTGATTATTGTGCACACAGTTTCAGAAATGGTCATATTTGGAATGAGATATGAGGGTACTCGGATAAAGGGGGAATTGTACGATGACCTGTTTTCAACCTAAATATTCAATCCACTTCAACTGCACATCTGCATACAAATGATTTCATGTTCGGGTTTTATTAATTAGAACAACAGTGCATGCTTTTCCGACTTAGAAATGTAGTAGATGCTTTCCGAAAGCCGGACATATAATTTATTATTACAAATTTAATACAATGTTACTGTTTCAGTCATGTTTTAAAGGTAATACATTGCTTCTTAAATGTTTGTTTACAATTAAAAGACATAATGGGTTTCATGAAAACACTTGGTTTTCTGCATATCTTAAATTAATTTCCATATACAACTAATACAAGGTACATTAAATATGTACGTCCCATGTCCTTGCTTCAGTAGAGCTGCAGAATAATTTGTCAAAAATAGGGTCAGACATGTTGGTGACGAGTAAAAATTACAATAATAATCGACAACATTAAAAAAAAAAACAGATAGAAAACCTATAATAAATCATCTAAAATTTAACAAAGCTTCCACTGACTAAAGTTTCTTTTTTTCAATAAATATTATTATAGAACGATATATATATATACTGTTTCATCATAGGAACATATTAAAAAAAAAAGGCAAAAGATGCAAACGGGTCAATTAAGCTCAAAGGTCGAAGACAAAACAATAATACTGTAACGAGTAATAAAAAAAATCACGGGTCTCCACTTACCCCAACATAAAAAAAAACTTAAAAACTAATCATAAGCAACACCCCTCTCCCCCCCACCCAAAAAAAAAAACCACGGGTGATCTCAGGTGCTTGTTTTTAAGCAATGATGGCTTTCATTATACTGCATGCATTGAAGGCCTATTGGTGACCTTCTGCTGTTGTCTCTTTCACACATTCCCTATTTCCATTCTCAATTTGTTTTTAGTACGTATAGTTGTTTTATCAAAATTCACGCTAAATCAACACATTTTTTTTTTTTTTTAAGTATATGGATTTTGTCCAGTGTCCCATCGTGATACATGATCATTCACGGCGCAGGTATATATATGATTTATCCGTTTAAATCAATGTTTCCATTCACGTTAGCTTTCGCAATTTCCAGTGCTGAGTACACTACTTTCAATATCCCGTGTACAAATTGTTAATCACATACAGTCATACAGATGTTCAATCCGTCCAAGCAAATATATCCTAAGTTGACAAAATCTTTGAAAAATCTCGCAAGTTGCAGGGAGTAATTTCTGCGACAGTTATGTTCTGAATAGGCAGTGGCTATTTTGCTGGAACCTAGGCCTCTAAGGGGCTATTTTGCCGGCTCCGGCAAAACAGCCTCCTTGGCGCTATTTTGCCGGCTCCGGAAAAAAATAGTGATTTACATAGAGTTTTGCTATTTTGCCGGTCTTAATTTAGATTTTAATAGAAGTATAGACATTAAGAATTAAAAAAAAAATAGAAACATCTATACCAAAATGTCTTCTTTAAAAAATTATCTAAATTGATATTCTTTACTTTTAGAATAAGTAGTCTCTTAAAATGTGTATTTTTTAAATATCTAAAAAGAAAAGCATAAACATTAAAATTGATACTACATGTAGTACTTTTTTCTTTGATAGGAAGACTAAAATAGTAACACCCAACAACTTCAAACTGCTTGACGAGCGTTACAAAACCAGTGCTTTGCTTTTTTTGAAATTTTCTGTCGAGTCTAGCTGCAGACATGAACTAAACACACCACTTGTTTCTTTTGCATCTGCATCACTTTTGCAGACTGAAATTCATAATTCACTTGCCCTAAAAATGTATAAAGCAACTGCAAAAAATAACTCTAAATCCTATTGATATTAAAATGTATTTAAAACCATTCAAGAGAGAATCAACGATATACCTTCCGGAAGCAAGAGACTGACATAAATCAAACTAAACAAATTAAACTTTTTTAATATACTATATAGAATGAAATTCAAAACAGTGTAGCTGTGGCCATTGATTGACACATTAAAATTATCCATTGCCTGGGACAATTTACGTGAACGTTTGTCTGTAACGACCACTGTTCACGACGTACTTACGATAGACATTTAAACTGTGGGGTCACCAAAGGTTTCTTAACGCCTTTAATAATAATATAATTCGAAAAATTAATCAGGAATAACCTTAAAATGAGTTTGTGTTTTGATTCATATAATTGATATAAATCAAAATATCGTGTTATTTCTGATTAATTTTTTGAATTACTTTATTTAGGTGTTGAGAACCTTTGGTGACCCCATAGTTTAAGTGTCTTTAAAAAGTACATAGTGAGCATTGGTCGTTACATACAAACGTTCACCTAAATTGTCCCAGTCAATGGATGATTTTAATGTGTCAATCAATGGCCACAGCTACACTGTTTTGAATTTCATTCTAAACCTAGTAGAAGACCCTCGTATGTTGATCAATGCAAATCCATATGTGATAGATCAACATTTGTAGATTAAGGTTAAGTGCTCATACTTTATCTATTGAAAGAGGGCGATATATAAAAATACCAAAGCAGAGAAGGGTATGTCTTTGCTGCAACAATGGAGACATTGAAGATGAACTACACATTCTTTTCAAATGTTCATCCTATTACTATGTGAGAGATAACCTCATAAAAAGGTTAAATAATGTTCTATTGATCAACAAATTACCTTCTTTATCATATACTTGATTTCTGTAATAATGTATTACGCTTCTCTTTTATTTTTATATAATTTCTCTCATAATTATCCACTGTCACTTCTTCATTGTATATATTTCGGACCATATGAGTATTTGGACCGTACGCGTATGATCATGACCATATGCATATACTCATATGGTCCGACCACACCCGTATGGTCAGACCGTCCGCGTATGGTCAGACCATATGAGTATTATACTCGTTTGGTTATTAACGGCCCGGACCATATGAGTATTTCGACCATATATGTATTTTTTTTCAAATATGCAATAAAAACATTTAAATAATACAATAAACTGTATCTTAAAAATGATGGGTACATATAAAAAATGTATTAATTTTACAATTCACAGGCTACATAAACATTAAATATAGATGCCACAGTCAGCTGATCTTAGTTTTCATCGCTAATTGTATTCTTGCATGTATGCTTAAAGGGAAATTCCGCGATTTTTTACGTATCATCTAATTATGTTCATCTTAACATAAAAAACACATTTGCAAAGTTTTAAATTTATATTCCTTCTAATAACGGAGAAAATCAAGTCTTTGTAACTTTTTTGGTTGAATTCTCGAGTGGGTCGTGACGTATTAGCCCGATTTATTGAATTCTGGGAAAAAATAAAATCTGTTTAACTCTTATAGCTTATCGACAATATACGTAATTAAAAGCGCACAGCTGACGAATGGTCGAAGTTATTAACCACAATATAAGAATGAACGAAAATGAATATGCATATACCGTTTTGTATTGATTGAATTAAACTCCTATAAAATTATCTCTAGTAAATGTTTTTGAATAAATTTAATTAATTATTGTTGAGATTTTTTTCATAAAATATTTATTGAACATTTTTACTGATATTGAACTGAAAATATTTCAGTTCTATTTACCGTTATTGTTTTGATAATCATTTCAATGCAACTAATGTGTGAGCAGAGTGTGTATATTATTTTGTAAAGGTCACTGTATATTTCTCGGCTTGAGGTCAATTCGTTTACCTTGTAGCTATTTAGCCGCAGGTGTGAGTTCAAGCGTACACAGGTATAAATGTTGTTATTTGGAAAGGATAAACAGAAAGGATTAGAAAGAGTATGCTGTCACGATGTTAATACACTAAGATTTAATACACGATGAGAATAAAGATACAATAATTAAATTGTGTAAATTAATTGAAAATAAAATTCAGATTCGTAATTCCGAAAGTGTATAAAAATAAAAGGAAACAATTTTGATTACTTTCTTAGCGGCAATTGGCGTAAAGATTCAAATATGAAGCAAAAAATAGTAGTTTTAATCTTTTATAAAAACAAAACACAATTTGATATACCATTGTACATCTGTTTGATATCATTGACTTTACCGGAATTTCTTAACTTGTATTCAAATCTGGCTGTGTTTAAATGCTAATAAAACTATTGCAATTTTAAAGTTTTTAATTGACAAAAAAATACAACATACAACATGCATGATTTTTTTTTAGTTTCTTTTTAACATTTTATTCTACATAATTAAATTCATTTGACAATCATTTACACGAACTTTTTGTGAAAAGAATATCAATTATCTAAGCTAAGGCATTATTTCTTTTGAGGATTTTTGAGGATTTTTTTTAAAATTCTATGATAATATTTGTGCAATGTTGAACATGATAGCCGTCATTAATCCAAATAAATAATACAGTAGTTGTAATAAAAGTTATATTTTAGTCATGCATAACTGATATTGACGAATTTATAATAGTTCGTCCATACATCGTTGTTCTTGAAACAATCATTATTAGTATACATGTAAGTTTCCTGACGTATAAGAGCCATTGAGGATGAGCTCCAGAGAAATCAGACTAGTGGCGTTTCGTTCGTTTGTTTGTTGGGAAAGGAGAGGAAATGCAACCGCTTGTACAGATAAACGACAGAATTACCATACAAGCATTTATAGTCAACACAATCAGAAAGAGTTCCCATCGTTAGACGGGGAATATGAAGGCTTCCAAGAATGAACAAGTGACATGTCTAACTCTGAACAGTTAGAAAACAGACTATCGACATCGACCGCTTGTTCTTAATATTTGAAACTGTATGCATATATATACGTATACGTTTATGATATATATAGTGATGAGTTCTTGCGTCTGACAAAAACTAAATTCCTTCATGGTTATATCTTGCCATACGTTTATATTGGTTTGTAAGGTGATTACTCACAATCGTTATTTGAAAATCCTGTTTGTGAGATGTAGATTCATTTCAATACAGAAATTTCGTCTATATATTTCACAAGTGTATAACACGGAGAAGCTCTGAAGGTCCATTACTCCCATTTTGTTTGGGTGTGAACCATCGATGTTTACAGCAATATCACAGAATAAGATGATGATGGTAGAAAGAACTATGGGCGTCATGTGGCAAATATTACATGCATATCGGACAATGAGTTGTCAATCTGTATGAAAAGATTTCTTACATGCTATACTCTCGTACTAGTATTACAGGGTTCTTGTGGCGTTCACCTTAGACACACATCTTTTTAACGATGTTTAAAAAAAAGACAGAACCAATTTAATGTCATATTTCCCTATTTTTTAAATATAACTAAAAGTCTTTTATCTGACAAGAATACCCCTATTTAGCGAACAAGTAATTTATTCTTTTTTCTGTTATTGAATACCAAGAAAGAAAATAAATCCCGAAATTAATTTGAAACTTTGATACTCAAAAGTTTCCCAGCAAAATATTCACATTCCCTGGGGATAATTAGTGTTCGTCCAGTGGCATATATAACAATTGTGATGACGAATTACTTCCTTTGTTCGAGAACAATCTTATTGAAATATAAATCTGTGATTTTACTAGGTCCACAGCTTCAATGAACCAAAGCAAAAGTTATACATCGACCTGTATTTAAATCAAATTGGTTCTCTTCTTCTGGTATACAATAGTCTATCGACATTCGATGATTACATACTGTTGGCATACGTGGACTAGTCTATTTACAACACTTTTACCCCTATTTATTCAAAATATATGTTTTTTTCTTATGTTCAATGTATACATGTATATATTTTAAATTGCGCTATAGTTCCGTAACTTTCTATCCAGTCGTATAAACGAATCGTCGGCAAGTGCGTACATTTTTTTAAATCAATATTTCTGGTCTGTTCCAATCTGTCCTTCACTATTGACAATGACTATATATTACATTTTCCAAAATTCACCCTTGGAAAAAATATTTAAATAGATTTTAATTTCATCAAATCTTATTTTTTGGGTATTATTTATATGTTTATGAATTATATTCTTTACACCAGAAATGTTATTTATAAACAAGCGTATGAGTTTAGTAATGACAAGTAAGACAGAGTTGTATATTATTCATCTGATAGTTCAAAATGGAAAGTTATAAGTTATAAGTTATCAGCCGTGTACACTGATCAATACCTGCAGAAGTGAAACGATGCATGAACTTGCAAGCCCGACAGGAAATCGCTTGAATACCTGGACGTGTCACATCACACCCCTCACAATACCTTTGGAAGTAATACCTTTAGCCATGCTGGTGATCAGATGAGGGAAGATCAAAATATATTTGTTTATTACTTTAAAGAATTATGAACAAATTAGATTTTCGAAAACAATTTTCACGGAACACTTATTTATGATTTCAACTTTGACTTTTCACCTAATTCCAATATCAACAGTTTAAAAACAACAGACCATGGTAATTTAAAAAAAGTAAGAATATTTTTCGTATCAAGTTAGTTAGTCGGATAAAACAACCGTACGATTGACAAGATATCGACACGCAATTACGACTACATCGGTTACTGTAGTTTTGTTTCTTTGTGGTTTATAGACATATCGTTTTTATTAATCGGGAAAGAAGTCAAAATGGCGGATCGCAGAGAATTGATACTCTAAATTTAAAATCGATGGTGATCGCTTATCTAGCGGAATAAAACTTTAATATCTATGAATTTGAGCATTTTTATACAGAATGAACATAATATCAATTTTTGATTTTTTTGCGAAGTTTCCCTTTAAAATGACATTTACTTCCACACGATACCATAGCTTTTTTGCATTTGCACGTCTTGTTTGTTCATGAACCTTTTTCGTTATACCACCTTTTACTTGCCGCAGTAACAAGCTAACACATTTATAATATTGTTTTCCGGTTTACCCACTCATTACATATTTAATCGTACATCGGAATTTGCCGGTGGTGTACTACATATTGATGCAGCGTGTAATATATATTATATATATTGTTTTCTTTTTCGTAGGTTTTGACAACATTGTATTGTAATTTGAGAATATTGGCAAAGGGGCGACTATAAGTGATAATCGGAAGTCGTCATTGCGCATGTGAACCAAAATGAACCAAGGTTGCTATGCAATTGTTTATCTTACGATTAGTCGTAAGTTTTTACTTAAGATAAAAACTTAAGAATACTCTTAAGATAAAAAATAATCTTACGACCGCCTTTGTGAAAATGACTTAAGATTTCTCTTACGATACTCGTAAGATTAAATCTTAAGATTTATCTTAAGATTTTTTGTGAAAAGGGCTACAGTATTTTAGTACTTTGATTATTTTTTTCTAATGTAAAACAAATTCTATAACAGTCAAGTATACTAACTATTCTTGCTTTGTTATTGTTTAATTGGTCTCGTAAATGATATACATGGAACATTGGCCACTTCCTGCAACAGAAATTAAACAAACAGCTAATTCTTCATACATCTAAATATTCAAGAAGCCACTTTAACTTTAGGATTTGTATACTATAAAAATAAAGAGTTGTAGTATGATTGCAAATGAAACTCCTTTCTACCAAAGTTCAAATGAAGTGCATGTAAGCAATATATAATAGCCAACTGTTCAGCATTCAACAGTAAGAAACTCCATACCGTGTAGGCGACTATAAAAGACCACGACATGAAAAATATGCTTGTCAATAAAAGTGTAAATTTCGAAATTAACATGTTCAAGATATTAAAACTAAATAGCCATTCCGTTCAACTTAATATATTTACATGTAATTAGTATTCGACGTATAAAATTTAAACAATTATATTTTGGGAATTTTAAATGCGTTTTTTTTTTTATATCCCAGACAGAATTAACCATAAATTGATTGTGATTTTTCTTTAAATTTAACAATTCAAAAACTTTTAGATATAAATCCAAGTATGAGAATATGTCCTCTCTGTGTGTAGTGTAAAACTAAACAACAGCTTGTGACCCCCCCCCCCCCCCCCCCCCCCCCAAAAAAAAAAAAGACAACCCCAAAATAGATGGATAATGTATCCCTTATTTTGCTGTTGTAAAAAAGAAAAAGAAAATGTAGCCTTATAAAGGGGCAGGGGGTGTCATTATATTTGGAAAATCAACCCCTGGAAAAAATAATACTTGACTACTTCCGCGCGCCTCTGACTGAATATGTAGTTATATATTGTTATAGATAGATATAGGAAAATGTGGTATGATTGCTAATGAGACAACTCTCCATCCAAATAACAATTTTTAAAAGTAAACCATTATAGGTCAATGTACGGCCTTCAACATGGAGCCTTGGCACACACCGAGCAACAAGCTATAAAGGGCCCATACATTACTCGTGTAAAACCATTCAAACGGGAAAACCAACGGCCTAATCTATATAACGAAATTCATAACAGTGTGGTCGACAGTAAAACGTTTATTAGTAATTGTACTGAAAAGTTTACCTTTAACTTGTTTGTCGTGGGCGATGATTTTATGCTCACTCAGTCTATCGGAGGCCTTCAAGTGGAGATTTAAATAATCATTTGTTACACATTTTGATACATAAAATGAAACTTTCTTTTCACATATCATTTAAGGAATTTATTTTAAATAATTGTTATACCATCACTTACAACAGTTTCACTTTTAAGAATATTAATGTCCAGAGCTGATATCAATAAATAATAATAAAAAAAAAAAGTTTATTCATGGTAAAAAAAAGCAAAAAAACTTTTAAGTTAATAGGAACCCGCGTTATTTCAGAAAATATCTTATTGATTAAGAGAACAAAAACTTCTACGTTGTGATCATTTAAGAGTGGCCTTCTATTTATTCAATGCTAACCATGTGGGCTTTGTTTTTTTTATATATACCATAAATCGATTCGTTCATTCAGATATTTGTCAGTTTGCCTTGGCTCTTCAAGTCCAACACACAACTTCTCACGAAATTGGTATTTTTCTTACAAAAATTACATCCATGTGATGTATTCTTTTCATGGAGAATGAATGTTGCACCTTATTTTATTTGTTATCGTTTTTTTTGTGTGTGTATCATTGACGTACAAGACAACCTGAATCTTCTTTATTCAAATTTAAAACATACGAGATGACAATTATGACACAAAATAACTAAATTAAACTTACAGCAGAAGAAAGATAATGAACATCGCTTTTATAGTCTTCTAAATATCGAAGACCGTGGTCTTTTTAAAAATGATGTAAATTTATAAAGGAAACAACAAACAAAATAGTTCGAATATTTATATTGGAAAAAGTAACGGTGTGTAAATCATAACAATTATTTTATTTCAATGAAAATCAAACTGTTGAATTTTTTCCGCTGCGAGCAAATTTTTAATTTTGGTCGCATTTTGAAAATCAATAAATCTTGTATTCTTGTTGGAAGCTGCACTGTGTAGTTTATACCCGTTTTTTTCAATGCCACACAAATCCAACACAGACAAAAAAATGGTAGGTTCAAGAAATAATTGATGCAAACTATACTTTATTGTAGTTTTAACATGGGTAGGCATTATATTCGTGATTATTTTTGCCCGAGCGATATCGAAAAACTATTATAAAAAGTGTCCTAGTTCAGTGAAAATGTACGTCATACTTATTTCCTAAACAAATAAATAAACAAACATTAATTAACATACAACACTACCAAAGGCCAGAGACTCCTTACTTGTATGATTTTGTAAAAAAATGCATCTTTTTAAAACAGTCGAAAACAAAATTGTCTGTCCAATGGAAAAGTCGAAGCCCAAAAAAGATGAACAGTGCATTATAGAAACATAGAAGCTGGTTGCAAAAGTTGACGACAAGATCTATTTTATAACTTGAGTATGGCCTAATACTATTAACCTGAAATAAATATATTTATAGCAATTCCCTTGATACGAAAGATCGACATGTTGCCTTGGGCTTTTTTTTTTCTTTTTTTTTTTTTGCTCTTTGGTTGGGTTTTTGTCTCAATGACAATTCAATTTTCATTCTTATCATAGATATAACTGCATGTTAAAATAAGAATATGAAGTGTGATAGGCAATCAGACACATTCTTTCCAGGGACCAACAGGCGTTATCAAGCTATAGGCCCCCGTATGGCCTTCGACCATTAGCAAAATACACACTTTATAGAATGAAAGCTCCAAGAGGTCTTGGGATGGAAAAAACAAACATAAAAGATGAGCGAGAAAAAAAATAGGGATACCGCATGGAAATTGGAAAATGGTCCGCAACATTAATTTAGTCAACTCACTTGGTTGAAATTAAAGACCTGGCGAATTTTAGCCTTTTGCAATGGATGTGATGCATGTTTAAAAAAAAATCATGGTTTGTTTGGACATTTTTATAAATCAAGTCTTGTTTTTAAATTATTTGCAAGTAAGTTTGAAGTCATGAACAAATAATCACTCACAGAAAGACGTCAAATCCATCAACAAAAAAAAAAATTAATAGACGACCGACAACGCACAGAATATCATGTATGTGTTCCGGACCATATGAGTATTTGGACCATACGCATATATCATGACCATAAGGGTATACTAATATGGTCCAACCATACACGTATGGTTCAAATACTCATAAGGTCCGGAACATATTTTATTTGCGATCACAAATGCACGAAGACGTCCATTTCTATGTAAATTGGGTCGATTTTTTTTATATAGATAAGATGAATGCGTTTCTGTTGCCAAGTGTTTTTCACAAGTATAGTAGCAGTATAGCAGAACGGTTTAAGTTTCCTATATACACCAAATGATACATTTTGCCAATACAATAACGTAAATGCATGCAAATTTCACAAGGTTTAATCCAAATAGCTTTCTTACTATCCAATAACTTTCAAGTACGAAAAAGACAGGGCAGAAGTATATTTTGTCTTTATGTTTCGTATTTGCACAACTTTTGAAAGTGGATTATGCATTCGTTCTAAAATAAAATTAGACCAGATAAAAGTTAAAAGATTACATAACTCGACAATCGCAATTGTTAAATCCGAAAAAGATAATCAATCAATACATGCATTCAGTAAGTCATTCTTTTTTCTGAAAGAACATGGCTTTGCGATATCTTATTATGAAAATTGATTGTCGAAACATAACAAAAACACAAGTAAAGGACGTTTAATTAATCAATATAAATCAAAACACAAATTCCTGATTAGTATTTCGAATTATTTTATATAGCCGTCGTCAGCATGTCGAACATATACTCAAAAATAATAAATACTAATAGGTACATGTATATGTAGATAAACTATTTGCGTGAAATAATTTACAATTCTGTCTGGCAATTGTCATTGACCACATAATCTGTATGGTTCATTGGTCAACAGTAAGTCCTCTTTTAATATGCTATATAATATTGTGTAATCAATAGGTCATCTTCATGTATATTTGGTGTATAAAATGATTATTAAATGTATTATAACAAATTAAAATATCAAATAAGAGGATGTGATATGATTGTAAATGAGACACAAGAGACCAAATAACACAGAAATAACTATACCTGTAGGTCACCATATGGACTTCAACAATGAGTAAAACATATTCTGCATAGTTGGTTTTAAAGGTCTCGAAATGACAAATGAACAATTTAAAACATTTCAAATGAGAAAACTAATGGGTGATTTATGTACAAAATAATAAATGAATAACAAATATGTCTGTCTTGCAGGGTTTATCTGAACTTAACCTCATTTTCATGGACTTGTCTTTTCTTGAATTCTAAATATGTTTCAAAATATTTGGTTGATGGGATGATTGTTACAGAGTCCGACATAGGGTGGGGGCTCATTAGTGGATTATGAAGCCAGCCCCGCTTTGGCAGTCAGTCCCCACATTGCCACTAGAGAAATAAAATAACTAAGAAAAAAAAATGGTATCAGAAAAAAATTAAATCACGATAATTTCCTGTCGATATGCACATCTACATAGTATGTCCTTATTATCTACAAAGTTTCATGAAATTCTGTTGTGTGGTTTCAGAGGAGTTTCGATGACAAGCTGTTTGCAGTAGTATACTGCAGCAAATAAGTTCAAAGAGGCGTAACTCCTAGAAAAATAATTTGTAATTTCCTGTCGATATGCACATCTACATAGTATGTCCTTATTATCTAAAAAGGTTTTATGAAATTCTGTTGTGCGGTTTGAGAGGAGATGCAATGACAAACTGTTGCAGTAGTATATTGAAGCAAATAAGTTCAAAGGGGCCTTACTCCTAGGAAAAAAATATGTATATCTAAATAGTATGTCCTTATCTAAAAAGGTTTCATAAAATTCTATTGTGCGGTTTGAGAGGAGATGCGATGACAAACTTGCAGTAGTATATTGAAGCAAATAAGTTCAAAGGGGCATACATTTTGTTACTCCTAGAAAAAGTTTGAATCTTAATTTCCTGTCGATATGCACATCTGCATAGTATGTCCTTATTATCTAAAAAGGTTTCATGAAATTTTGTTGGGTGGTTTGAGAGGAGTTGTGATGACAAGAAACAGGACTGATAGACTGGCTGATGGACGGACGGATGGGTCAAAAATGTTATACCCTGCACCACTTCCTTGCGTAGGGTATAAAATAGGAAGATGGGGTATCATTGTTTATGAGGCAACTCTTCACCAGAGACCAATTAACATAGAAGATAACAATTATGTCCCCGTACGGACTTCAACAATTACTATAAACTGATATACCACATAGTCAAACAAATAAAAGTCCCAGAAATTACGTTTTTTTATATGACTGCACATAATGAAAATTAAAGTTGTGCATATTGAATGATCACTGGCAAGTATTTCAAGCATAATACGGATGAGAACATGCAGATAAGTATCAATTATGAAAGTTATGCAAAGTAAGACGGGAGCTAGGTATATGGACTGCCATAAAAAAAAATGAATTGACAATTACGCTTGGTGCATGTATAGGCAAAATTCCCCTTTTTTACCCTACGAGGCTTCGTATGTATACATCCAGCTGTTTGAACATTCTGTATAATCAAAGGGTCATATGTCAGATTAGTCATATTTCTATGTTAACCATACGATATGAAAATAAGCAGATGTGGTATGATTGCCAATGAAACAACTATCCACCAAAGTTCATATTTAAAATTCAATATTATAAATAAAAAAAAACATTGTCTCCTTTTATCATCACGCATGCATAGATCGATGATTAGTTATGCATTTCTTTGCCACGGTAAGATCAAATCAGTGATCACAAACAAAATTGTCATTCACATTTTTTGCCGCATTGACATCACTCAACTATATTTGTGATCATTTGTTTTAATCAAGAACTTTCCTTATTAGCTTACCTTTCAAAAAAGCATGTCAAAAATTAAGATAGAAGTTAAAGTTTGCCAACATCACCGGCTAATATAGCGTTCTTGTGTATACAGGGCGTAGTTTTTAAATTACAATCCAAACTTTTCCTGAACCTAGTAGTAGTATAGATTTTTTTTTATATATAAAGTCTTTAGTAGTGTTTGAGACTGCCCGGCACGCTGCGGATGTATGTCCTAGCAAAATCGCGACATGGTGAAACCAAAACTTTTGCGGTTCTCCGCAAAGCATGCAGTATTTAGGAATTATATCATAGACCGGATATATAAGGTCGGAATACTAGGCCAGTCCCGGTTACTTTTGACAGTGATGGATCCAGGGGGAGGGTTCCGGGTTCCCCCTTTTTTGGACGATCAATATGCCTTTGAATGGGGAAATATAGTTGGAACACTCCCTTTTTGTCCTGGGTTTGGAACCCCCTTTTAAAATGGCTGGATTGCCCGATTGATCGTTGCTGGATCCATTAGTCTATTCAGAGACATATATACACATATGTGTATATATGTCTCTGGTCTATTTTAATAACATTCAGTGCTCTGATTCAATTATTTTAGTTTTAATGCTGATATTTCTTTTTTTTTAATATGAACTCGGTTGACATATTGATAGATACAACAGAAAATTGCAAGTCAACAAAATAACAATTCACAAAATAAGTAATAGAAAAGTATCATAAAAATAGAAAACATTGGCTCCGATTTCTTAGATTATAGGACTTAGTCTAGTGTTCCGGAAATCATGGAATTGTGATACGAGAAAAATTATCAGATGATTTTCGTGCAGGTAAACAAATCTTTAAATGAAAATGTTAAGTATTAAGTCTGTTAGAAAATTGGCATGTTCAAATTTGTTTTGGTATAACTCTAATTATCAAAATATTGCAATGGAAAAATATATCGCATACTCGGGAATAAACTCCTAAAAATACTTGGAAATAAAGATATTTCAAGTTTTAAATATATTTATGACAGAAACAAACTGTTATAAAACGCCAAACGGATTATAGCATGATAACAAACCCGCCCCGATGTTTTAAACCATACTATACGGTCAGATACATATATACACATATATGTCTCTGATACGGGTCACAAGTTTGCCTGTTTTTGAAAGCTGTACGATGACATGAAGTTGTTTACATCGCTATCATTTGTTTACAGTTAATCATTGCGTCATTGGCAAAACATTTTCAAAAATAAATATCCAAGACATCAATTAATTCAACTGGTATTTAAGTGAATTAAAAATATGGTACGAACGGACCCAAGAGGCGACCGTGTAAGATGAGAATGCGTTTTGGGAGCGAAGCGGCACCAAATACCGTCGACGTCATTCATGTGACTTTGTCAGTATTTATATATTCTTTTTTTTTTAATGTTATGCTTAAATCATGTATATTTTTCTCCTTTTAGACTTTTATGCGAAAAATGAAGAAAGCACTGTGAATTTCTGACCGTTCGTATTTCCCGTTTTGAAGAACGTTTAGCCTCGCTTGTTTACATCGTCAAGGGTGCTTTCATACACGCCCGCGTTCCAAGGTCGTCAAAGCTATTTTTGAGAAGACCCCTTAAAGCGACCGTTTCCAAGAAACATGCGTTAAAATATGCGCATTGGTAAAGGGCCGAGCCACCTTAAATGTTTATATTAAGGACGTCGTGAGCAATGGGCGTTATAGACGAACGTTCACCTAATCTGTCCCAGTCAATGGGATATTAAAGTGCGCCAATCAATGTCCATAGCCACACTGTTATGAATTCGATACTAAAAAAACGAGAAACGAGAAATACGTATAAATTACATAGTCCCTAGTGTTGACAGTGGGTTACTTGCCATTAATTTTTATACCCCACCCAAATTTATTTCTCCATGTTTAATGACTCAAATTGCAAGTAGAGGGGTGAAACTACACTGTGAAAAAATTTGGGTCCAGAATTTTAAAGGAAGGTAGTGATTTGGTCCAGCTGAAAAAGGTTGAAAATTGGCACTTCGGAAGCTGTCAAAAGATTTCAAGACGCCCTAAACATAAAATTGTCCATATTTTGAGTTAGAGCCGATGAAGTTTTCTATAATTTTGATATAATTTGTCCCAAAAGTAGTACAACACACTGTAAAAGTTTCTTTGAGAAAGCGCAGGTTGGATTTTTTTTATTTTCATTTATGTTCTAAAAGAAATGCACTACGAAATAATTGTGTTCTCGGACCTGCAACCATTTGCAAGGGATTAAACGTTTTAATGGTACAAAACCTTCTCCCTTTTTCTGAAACAATAGTATATTAACATCACAACATAGACAAACACACGATAAAATATCAATCGGAAGGCTTAACTCAATCAAAAAACGTAAATTAACACACTATAAACGAATAAAGCATGTTAATAATCAATAACATGTGTTAATATCAAGCGATAATCATATTAATCCTAACTCGTATCGAAACTTTTAATTCAATTTCACTTTCCTTAATCCTTTTGTGAACTAAAATGTATACATGTTTATGATTTGATGTACACAAACATTTACCACACGTATAGCAGGAAAGGTTTAACTTTAATTATAACTATTAAATCATTTATTAGGATCCACACTAACTTCGGTAAACAAGGAACTACTTAAAACAGGAAAGTTCTTGAAGAGAATCCTGTTTTCAAGGAACATGTCAGTGAATTCATTTTGTGTAAGAAATTCTTTTCCTTTATCATAATCTTCAAATAATTTTTGTGTTAATTTATGTGCAGCTAACCCATCTTCTTTATCTTCTTCTGTCATTTTTAATGCAATCTGGAAAAGAGAAAATAGATATAGGAAGATGTAGTATGAGTGCCAATGACACAAGTCTCCATCCAAATAACAATTTATAAAAGTAAACCATTATAGGTCTATGTACGGCCTTCAACACGGAGCCTTGGCTCACACCGAACAACAAGCTATAAAAGGCCCTAAAATGACGTGTAAAACCATTCAATCAAGAAAACCAACGGTCGAATCTATATAAAAAACGAGAAACGAGAAACACGTATAAATTACATAAACAAACGACAACTACTGCACATCAGATTCCTGACTTAGGACAGGTGCAAATCATGTTTGAAGAATGATGTAGGCTTATCTCTAAAGTCAAGTGATTTTTATATGCAAATCATTATTTGTTATTGTATATAACACTCGATCTAAGTTTGACTTGTATAATGGAATTTTATGGAACTACCATACATGTGAGAGGTTTAGCTAGCTATTATACCAGGTTTTATCCAACATTTCTGCTTTGGAAAGTACCTGTATCAAGTCAGGAATATGACAGTTTTTGGTCATTGATTTCGTTTGATGTGTTTGAGCTTTTGATTTTGGCATTTGATTAGGAACTATCCGTTTTGGATTTTCCTCGGAGTTCAGTATTTTTGTGATATTACTTTTTGTTTTGTATAACATGAAACACGTCTCCTACAAGTGAAGGAGTAAAGTAACTTATTTCTTCAGAACTAACGATGGTTGTTTTTAGAGACGTGAATTTGGCTGATGATAAGGGAATAAAGGAGGCGGTATGATTTTGTTACTAAAGTACGGTATTGAATATGAGAATGTTTCTCAATCCCTTCATATCTGTATTAAAATGAATGTTCAAGTCTAAGCACTTCCTTTTTGTTTCATAGCTCCTGAAGTATAAGTGTATTTAAACATCCTTATATTTCAATGCTTTGGGTTCGAGCTTTCCGCATTCCGAATAAAAATTAGACAAGAACAGCACATAGCCTGCGCACATTTGTTTTGAACATGAAGCTATACTTGAGTATTCATTGTCAAATGCGGTCTATTATCTATTGCTTTCCGTTAACACACGCAGTTTGGACGAAGGGGAAAAATGGATGACAAAATGTGTCAGTATAAATACTGATATTCGGCGGTCTCATAACTTGTAGATTCATGTTATTTTTAATATAAAAACGCTCAATGTCAATAAAAATCACCAATAAAATTAAAGTTATTACACTATTAAAAGAAATCGTAATCGCAATTGACTTTGTTTCGTGGGTTTTAATACTATACTTTACACATTGTAGAAATAAGAGAAGAATTCAAAAACGAGTTCTTTATCTTATTATGATCATTTATCATAAACGTTTACAATGAGGTACTTCCTTCTTGGGTAAAAGAGACCTACCAGCTCATTTAGATAAATTTATAAAACCAGTGACAACAAATAGAATCAATATAATTTTATAATCACATTTATATAATATACTAGTACCTTAAATATTTCTGCCATTTCCTTCTTTTCAATCCTGCCATCCCCGTCTATATCGAATAGTTCAAACATCAACCTGATTTTACAGAAAATATTTGGATCACTTTCATTGCTCAAATACAGTAAAAATTCTGCAAAATTTATATTGCCACTGTTGTCTTTATCAATAACTCTGAAGTAGTGGTGGGCAAAACTGTCAGCTTCATCCCCGAAGAACTGTCTTAAGTATTCTTTGAATGTCTTGAGACTCATCAAGGCCTTCGGTGATATTTTCTGTAAGTATACAGTCAATATACTTCTTCGAGTAATTATCCATTTTGATATTATACTAAAACAGGTGTATAAATAAATTTATGAGATTGTTGTTTAGTATATACTCAAATAGTACCGTGTATTTTGTTTATTCGAAGAACGATCGCGGTTGGCTACAGTTAGTAACTGTTCATGCAGCATTTCATTTAGGTGTCCTCTTTATGGCTTTAAGTATTACTGTTTTCTTACAAAATCAATGGTAACACCCGACAAAGCGCAATTGCTAATAATTGACTACGCAATAAAAGAATAATGATATTACATCTTCATATTAAGAACTTGTTTTGGACCGGAGAAGAGGTCTGCGAACCTCGCTATCCTTCTATCTATAAAATTCTTACGTTGTCTTTTCCTCGAATGTGACCTACCGAATTAGACTTATCACCGATTTTATAGTGAAATGTGCAATACGACAGGCGACACATGTAGAGTAGGATCTGCATCCATATACAAAAAAAATTAAACAATTCCAGACGCAGGATTTGATTGTCAGCCTGTTACACAAATTGTCAGAGACCAAGGAACGAGGATGTAAACAATTTTGATTTACTGTATGGCCTTCAAACATGAGCAAACAGATACCGTTTAGTAATCTAAAAAAAACAAAAAGAGAAAAGTTTTGTTCCTTGTAGTTTTGTTATTTTCCGATACACATCTTGGATGTGTTATCTCCCTATGTGTCCATTTTTCTATCCAAATAATAAGTACATTCAACAGCGAGAAACTTGCAATCTTTACGTTACATATATTTAACCAAAACAAATAAAAAAACAAACATAAATCGCATAGCGAATTCATGTACAAACGAGGGGATATCCTTATCTATAAAGTGTTTTTAACATTACAGATTTATCTATTTTTACTTACCAGGTATTCTTTATACGATTCTTTAATTCGTGTTTTGTCAAAATTTGTATGCATGCGCAGAAATTGAACTTCTTTTTCTGGTAATTTTTCCAGTTTATTTCCCATGTTGTCAAAAATAGTTTTATAAACAAACAATTATTGTCTTAAAGTTGTCCAATATGTACATTTTACTCATCGTAATAAGCTTTCACTTCCGGGATATTTTTATCACAGGAAATCTGGTTTAAACAATGACATTAATTCTAAATATCATATAATAAATCTCGTCTATACTGCTTTAATACGATATTGACTTTCAGAATATCATAAAAAATGTCTTACTATGTAGGATACAGATGTGCAACTGTCAACCAGAAAATGAAGGACAAGGCATGATATAAAATCTATAGATAACCATTTGGCCTTCAACGATGAGTAAAGCGCTTACTGATTAGTATGCTTTAAAAACAGTCCTGAAGTGACAAAATATGAAACATTTCATAAGAGAAAAACCGACGGCTTCATTCATGCTAAATTCAAGAATGAAAATCTAGTACGGCAAACTGCAACCAAACAGATCCACTTAAATACATATTCCCGCTTTGAGACATGCTCCTTGAGAATGTGACGGGGTTAATAATGTGTGTGTGGGCTCAAAAAGTTTCTTAACATTTAATAATGAAGTAAGACATCAGTTGCTTACAAATAAATTGATTAAGAAGAGACGCTAATTTAGATGACAAAAATACTAATGAGTCGCATGAACTCAATCACTTGATGGTTACAAGCACTTATCTTTGACAAAAATCACATGTCTATACCTGAAAGTGAAGTTAAAGTACAGACATTTTTTTTTCTGAGACAAGTTCGTGCGTGGATGATAAATTCAACCTCATCGCCGTAATGACGATTATATTGTAGTGATACAAATCATTATACTCTGGGGTTTTATGTTATACATACTAGAACACACCCGCGAAATCGCGGGCATTCAGAGCGTAGTTTAAAGTATGTAAAGTGTTGTTGGAAGAATTTTGTAAAATATTGAATGACTGGAGAATTTCAGCAAAAGTATCATAAGTCATAGCTTATTGGGGACAGGGAAATGCTTTTTTTCATCCCTCCTCCTTTATTTTCAGATTCCCAATTTTTTCTATCAATTTCAATATGAACATACATTTTAGTATGTTATGGACATTTAATAGAGATTTAATGACTGGAGAATTTCAGAAAAGGTATCAAAAGTTCACATGAATATTTTTAGCGCTTATCTGTATATTATGAAAATTCATTACTTATAAATATAGTGTATTTACTTTCAATTCTAAGTTTACTAATCGGTCCATGGTGGTCATTGATATAGTATACAGATCCTCTCTATTTACAAAAACTCTGTGACCGCCGTTGATAGTAAACTTGAAAATGATAGCAGATAGAATTCTGAAAATACACTTTATTCTTTGTACATGTATGTTCAAAATATACACAAAAACGCAAACCAGAAGTCTAATCTGACTTAAAATTTCGTCCAATGGCGGGAAAATATCCGGATGCCTTTTTTCTCGTTTTTCTCCCAAAATAACTCAATCTGAATAATCATATGAATAGATGACAAATGCGACTATGTACTATACCTATAGGACACAGAGGCGTGTTGATTAATTTATTGTGGAAAGAGGAGAAGCGACACCCAAAATGAGGTCTTCTCGTTTAATAGTATAGATTTGTTTATTACAGTTACATGTATAAATAATTTCGTCCATTTGTATATCATTCTATTCTACTAAATTAATAATAGTGCAGTGCAAGTGCATGATGGACACTCGTCTGTAATAATTCGATTTTTCTAATAGATTGGATTTGAGTAGGATATCATATTTTCCCACAAAACTTTCAATGTCCCATGCAGAGTTATCGCCCACTTTTACTGTACGTGTGCATAAAGATATTAAAGTTTTTTTACTTAAATATTATACATTTCTGACGACGAAACATTTTTATATTATTAATTTATGTTCTAAAAAATATTTTTAGGAGTATTCTTTAAAATCGATAAGGAATGTTATTTTGCACTCGATAATGTCTGCGTATTTATCATGTTTATAGATCGGTTACAATCACAACACGAAAGTTACGTAATGGAAATCTATAAGCGACAGCAATACACCGGAATGCCCTCACGGTCATCGGCTGTAAACAGGAACAAGACAGAGATTGTCGACATGGTAAGCGTCATCTTCTGTACATGCATCGATAGACAATCCAATCAATATCGCAATCGGAAATAGAAAAATAGGACACAATCGGTTTAAGTAAAGATAACACGACTATACTAATAAATCGACTGCGAAATCATGTCGTTGAATTACAAATGCATCGTACCAGTCAACCTAACTATGTAGTCATGGTGATGACTATTCAATATGTTCTGCTAAGACAATTTAGTATTTATTGCATAAATTAATCAAAATTGATAAAAGATTGTAACTACGTACATGCTATATTCATAATGAATTCCAAATACCGTCCATTCGTAAATTGCGATTAAATGTTTTAGAGTCATCTCGGGTAAAACTTTGTAAAACTTGATACAATAGCAGCTATACCAGTTACCACAGCAGACGGTCCTGCAAAATATAGTGCAACCGCACCGACAAGCCCGGCACCACCCGCAACAAGTATTCCGAGAACTGCTTTAGACCAAATAGATCCCTCTGTAATTTCGCGACGAATTGATGCTCTCAAGATAGACATATCTTCAAGACTGGTAGGGGATTTATTATGCAATTCTTGTATTCTGTTTTCGAGTTCTTTCTCTGCGTTGTCAAACTCTGCATTTTGGTAAAACTTTCCTTTGTTTTGTTTCTCTAATTCAAAAATCATGTTAATTAAGTCGTTTGCTTGTGTTGCTTTGTCTGCATCTGGTGCAATGTTATTGATGGCAAAATAACGGTTATCGCAACTGGCAAGGAAATTTTTCTGATCCTTTTTAAATTTTTTCACATAGCCCTGAATTGTCATACCATTTCTATCCAATTCATCTCTTCTAGTAAAAACTACAATGAGATATTTCATCATCCCTTCACCAAATGCCTTTTTATACAAATCTACTGCTTTAATTTCCGACTCGTCAAATCTGTTTAAACCAACCACAAGTATAAACACGTGAGGACCAGGCGCAAGCAATGCAGTTGCCTTTGCCAACTCCTGTTTCATTTTTACATCAGTGAATCCACGATCAAAAAATATTCCCGGTCCATCAACAATAACAATGTTCCGCCTACCAATCATCTTCGTTCCGTGTCGGCACTCTTTGGTAACAGGGTCTGGAGAAAGACCTGACTCAAACACCTTATCTCCTAGAAGTGTGTTTCCAGTTTCACTTTTTCCAGAACCACTCTTGCCGATGAGAAAAATTCTAAGTTCTTGACTAATGACAGTCTGAAGATCTAAAATCAGAAATCAGAAATGTATTAACATCATTTTATGGTAGCATGGATCCAGATGGTTGAAACAGAAAAATATTTTTTAAGTTATGCAATGCTGATGCAATAGCTCTGTAAATGTGGTATTATTTTGTGCCAGTCGAAAAAGATTTCGTTGCAAAATGCTGAATGAAATCTTTTATTCAAGTTTTTAGACCCATATAATAACCTGAACCATATTATAATAATCATAAGTTTAAAAAATACATTAAGCTTCTAATTTATATGCGCGACGGGCTTTTTGTCGTATATGACTCGTCAGTAGCGCTGGGATTGGTATTTTGTGTATAATAAGTCAGTGACATACAAACTAAAAGAAATGAAACTAAGCTTTAGGAGCCTGTTGTTAAGCGGTTGTCATTTGTTGATGTGGTTCATATGTGTTTCTCGTTTCTAGTTTTTTATATAGATTAAATCGTTGATTTTCGTGTTTGATTGTTTTACACAAGTAATCTTTGGGTCCTTTATAGCTTGCTGGTTGGTGTGAGCCAACCTGAATATTGTTCCGTGTTGAAGGACGTTACGGTACTTTAATCTATTGGATGGAGAGTTAGATCATCGGCACTCATACCACATATTCTTATTTATAATAATAACTATGTTTATTTTATTTTCATCAGGTACTCCGGTATGGTAAGCAGATCCTGCTCCAAATATGGCATCCTTCGTGTTGCTTTAGTAAGTTCACACTCGGTGATGTGTCTTTTTTGGTAGGTCACATTCGGAATAAAGGGGATGGATTGTGGCTACGACAATTGGAAAATATCCGTCGTCATCTGTGAAACAGATATTCGTTAAGGGTCAACCTATATGCAGGCGCTGTTGGAATGGTGCGACATAAAATTGGAAAGTTCAGAATTTGAATATAAGCTATGTAATTGATTAAGCCTTGTGACAACCATAGCCTCATCGTGTAGAACTCCCTTTTAGGGGGGTTGTATATATGTGACACGGGAAAGCAGTTTATAAGCGAAAAAAAATAGATCGAGGTAAGTACAATGTAGAATTTCGTTTTTGAGAATTGTGAGTACCAAATACTAAATTGCACATGTTGTTGTTATGGGTTTTGGTAGGCGGCTTACTTATATAGTAATTGCGCCTTAAATTCATATAACATAAAAATTCAGTCCTTAATTTATTTATAGTATTACGTTTTGGCGAGTAATTATATGAAACTTTGACCAACATGGTTGACTAAGTTGCTAAGAAGTATTTATATGTAGAGACAAAAAAAAATAACAGAAGGTACATGTAATAGGAAAATGAAAAAAAGAGCAAATGATATTTCCTAATGAAATGTACATTATTATTTGATAGGTATCATAAAACTGTTAAGAAATCTTATCTGGTTGTTCACCTTTGTGTCGTCTGTGATATACTTATAAAACAAGTATATTTAGAAACATATAACAAGACATGTGTTAGTTAAATGCTACCAATGTAAGGACGTCTCCCTCTATCGATGTAGCAAATAAAGAATCCTTAATACCGCAGTCCCACTAGGCCACGATCGCACTACGATCTGTGAAAAAAATGCAAATTTTGATGATCGTAGTACGATCGTGTAGATCGCAGTAAGATCGTACCACGGTCGTGGTGAGGTCTTCAAGATCGTGAAGAGCGTGGCAAACTTTGAACATGTTCAAAACAATCGTGGTAGGGTCGTGGCGAAATCAGGTCGTAGTAGAAGCGTAGTGAGAGCGCACTAAGATCGTAGTAAGATCGTAAAGGTCGCTGTACAATCGTAGTGAGAGCGATGCGAAAGCGTGATTCTATTCGGAGAGATTGTGCTACGATCTCACAGCGACGTTATCACGACCTTACTACGACCATCACGTTCTCATCGCGACCCAACTACGCTTCCACTACGACTATACCACGCTGTTCACGCCCATAGTACGATTCTAGCACGCCCTTGTTGTCCTCATCACGCTCTTCTAACGACCTGACTACGTTCAGACTACGACCATCATTTTTATTGTCATTTTCACATAAAATATATAAAAAAAACTCTCTAGATTTTGTTTGTCTGAATGTAATTATCCATTTGCTCTAACGGCTCAACCATGCTTTTCGTTTTTATATAGATTAGACTGTTGGTTTTCCCGTTTAAATGGTTTTACAATAGTATTTTTTGGGCCCTTTATAGCGTGCTGTTCGGTGTGAGCCAAGGTTCCGTGTTGAAGGCCGTACCTTGGCTTATAATGGTTTACTTTTATAAATTGTTACTTGGATGGAGAGTTATCTCATTGGCACTCATACCACATCTTCCTATATCTATTGACACATATGTGTGATCTCTGTCATCGTTCACTAAAATATCGTCGTTTGAGCTTTATGGACCAGCAATAGGTTGTAATTTAGGTTGGATTGGTCGGTCCGACATCTCTGCTTGATCAGGATTCGTTACTTTGCTCCCTCTGCCTCTACATCAACCCCTACCACCACGCCCACGTGTACTAGTAGATTTTGGTGGCATGACTGTATTGTTTCTGAGAAATCTACGTATTAATCAGAAATAGAAGGAATGGAGCTGTATTGATATGGAACACGATGTTGATGTCATTGCTGAGAACGTAGTAAGATCGCGGTATGAACGTAGTATAATCGTGGTAAGAACGTGATATAATCGCAGTAAGATCGTGTTGCAATCGGATAACTCGTGGTATGGTCGTAGTGAGAACGTGAAGAGTGTAGAAAGATCTTGATAAGCGTAGTGAGGTCGTAGAATAAGCGCGGTAAGAACGTGGTATAATCGTAGCGGAATCGTTGTAGAAGCGTAATGAGAACGTAGAAGCATCGTGAAAGCAACGAAAATTGACATTTTCATGGTGCTCATACCGCGACCTCACCACGATCTAAAATTATTTTAGATCGCGGTGAGCGTGGTGCGATCGTGGTCTAGTGGGACTGGGGCTTAATACCCCAGTCCCACTAGGCCACGATCGCACTACGATCTGTGAAAAAAATGCAAATTTTGATGATCGTAGTGCGATCGTGTAGATCGCAGTAAGGTCGTATCACGGTCGTGGTGAGGTCTTCAAGATCGTGAAGAGCGTGGCCAACTTTGAACATGTTCAAAACAATCGTGGTGCGGTCGTGGCGAAATCAAGTCGCAGTAGAAGCGTAGTGAGAGCGCACTAAGATCGTAGTAAGATCGCAAAGGTCGCTGTACAATCGTAGCGAAAGCGTGATTCTATTCGGAGAGATTGCAAGATACGATCGCACAACGACGTTATCACGACCTCACTACGACCAACCTACGACCATCACGTTCTCACTGCGACCCAACTACGCTTCCACTACGACTATACCACGCTGTTCACGACCATCGTACGTTTCTAGCACGCCCTTGCCGTCCTCATCGCGCTCTTCTAACGACCTGACTACGTTCACACTTCGACCATCATTCTCATTGTCATTTTCACATAAAATATATAAAAAAGCTCCCTAGATTTTGTTTGTTTGAATGTAATTATCCATTGCTCTAACGGCTCAACCATGCATTCTTCTCGTTTTTATATAGATTAGATCGTTGGTTTTCCCGTTTAAATAGTTTAACACTAGTAATATTTTGGGTCCTTCATAACGTGCTGATTGATGTGAGCCAAGGCTCCGTACTTTTATAAATTGTTACTTGGATGGAGAGTTGTCTCATTGGCACTCATACCACATCTTCCTATATATATTGATACATCTATGTCATCTCTGCTATTGTTCAATAAAATATCGTCATTGAGCTTTATGGACCAGCAATAGATTGTAATTTAGGTTGGATTGGTCGGTCCGACATCTCTGCTTGATCAGGATTCTTTACTTTGCTCCCTCTGCCTCTACATCAACTCCTACCACCATGTCCACTTGTTCTGGTAGATTTTGGTGGCATGACTGTATTGTTTCCGAGAAATCTACGATTTCATCAGAAATAGAAGGAATTGAACTGTATTGATATGGAACACGATGTTGACGTTATTGCTGAGAACGTAGTAAGATCGCGCTATGATCGTAGTATAATCGTGGTAAGAACGTAGTAAGATCGCGCTATGATCGTAGTATAATCGTGGTAAGAACGTGTTATAATCACAGTAACATCGTGTTGCAATCGGATAACTCATGGTATGATCATGGTATGGTCGTAGTGAGAACGTGAAGAGCGTAGAAAGATCTTGATAAGCGTAGTGAAGTCGCAGAATAAGCGCGGTGAGAACGTAGTATAATCGTAGGGGGATCTTTGTAGAAGCGTAGAGAGGACGTAGTAGCATCGTGAAAGCAACGAAAGTTTACATTTTCATGCCGCTCATACCGCGACCTCACCACGATCTAAATTTATTTTAGATCGCGGTGAGCGTGGTGCGATCGTGGTCTAGTGGGACTGGGGCTTAAGTAAGAATTGGTTGTAGTTTTTCCTTTTCCATAACGGCAAGTTGCGTCAATTTTTCCAAATAAATTTCCAAAGACAGTACTGGTATTTAGTGATTCCTCCTTCCCTGACGAGAAAAAAACCACTTCTGTCATTGAATGAGGAATCACCCCTATCTACACCCTTAATCGCCTATTTAGGTATATGTATATATATATATATGTGTAATATATAAATGGAGCAAAAATAGAAAAATACGAAAAAAAATTGATACCAGTATATTATTAAAACAATGACATTGTTTGATTTTGTTGTAAGTACGGAGAATGTCAGCGAAACAGAAGTGCTGGGATGTGCATATATATAATTATACAATAATCTGTGTGTGTTTGTCTAACTGACATCCTCTAGTACAAATTTTAGATTTTATCATTTTATTATCATAGAAAAGGATTAAACTCTAAGTCTTGTTTCTATTCTAAAAACTGTATGAGCGTAATGATTGTTTGTTTATTTTTGTTATTTTCTCTTAATATGACTATAGTTGTCAGTTTATGAAGATCTGAAAAGACGTATTGTATTTTCCTTTTTTCTTACTTTTCTTTTAACATATAACGTTAAATAATTAAGATAAATGTTAGCGGCACTGTCATAAAAAAAAAAAAAAAACTGTAGCAAATGTTTGTATTGTTGAATATATGAGCATAGTGTGTTGTGTTTGTTGTTTTCATTTCTTAATTTCTAAAAATATGACTGTGATGTATTTTCCCTTAATATGTACTATTAGCTATATTGCACATAATGTAATGATCATTTATCAAATTCCAGTATACAAAGACAACAGACAAAATACGCAGTTGTCTCAAACACACCACCTCAGTTTTACGGTCATTGATTCTGGGACTTTGAATATAATATATCTATTTGTATGTGCTTTTCTTTGTCACATTTAGCTTTTTAATCAAATAATTCAGGTTAATAATATTACGGACATTCACGCAATTCTGTGTTTTGCCTGTCAATGAATAAAAGTCCTAGAAATCAATATATTCCGGACCCAGAAACTGGATTATTAATATCGTGAAAAATTTAAACGTTGAAGACATGTTGCCTGAAAGTTCTATTTAAAAAATGTTGAGAATCACTTCTGCTTCTTATCATTGATATGATTTTTCAGCGGAAAAGCATAGAATGAAATTCAAAACAGTGTGGCTGTGGCCATTGATTGACACATTAAATTCATCCATTGACTGGGACAATTTACGTGAACGTTTGTCTGTAACGACCACTGTTCACGACGTACCTACGATAGACATTTAAACTGTGGGGTCACCAAAGGTTTTTTAACGCCTTTAATTATAAAATAATTCGAAAAATTAATCAGGAATAACCTTTATGTTTTGATTTATATAATTGATATAAATCAAAACATCGTGTTATTTCTGATTAATTTTTCGAATTACTTTATTAAGGTGTTGAGAACCTTTGGTGACCCCATAGTTTAAGTGTCTTTAAAAAGTACACAGTGAGCAGTGGTCGTTACATACAAACGTTCACCTAAATTGTCCCAGTCAATGGATGAATTTAATGTGTCAATCAATGGCCACAGCCACACTGTTTTGAATTTCATTCTATAAAATTTATATACCAGACTTCCATTTATCACCATTCACGGTAACATCTTCTGTTTTCTTCAACCCTGATTGTCTTAAGCTTTGTCTGTACATGTCTGTAAATGAAAAATCAACTTTATTTATTTTAAGGAAAATAAAACACATAAAAATAAAATCCCATACAACAAATTTTATTCAGATTATTATCTATCGTCATCCATCAAATTATAGAAATTTTTATCATAAAACGTCAACAAATTTTATATTTTACTTTCAGCCCCGGTACAAATAAAATTATCAGAAGTCACAATATGAAGATTTGGTCGAGTGAGCGCAGCGGACGAAATCGAAAAGTCTTCATATTGAATTGTGTCGAGCTGTGAGTTAGTAAGATATCTGCTAACAGAGTCTCTGTGGTGTACGCAGCAATATTTTGTATGTTTAACTTGTTCTGGAGCGTATAAATATCAGGTTGATAATGATATCATAAATGGGCTTTATCGTAGATTACTGCAGTAACTTTTATGATATGTGGTGGGTGTATTTAATAAAAGAATGAATATTAATGTAGATATCAATAATCGACATTGTTTTCTAACCTAAGCAAAATAGTCAAGTATGTGCAATTAAATAGTTTTGTGTTTTATATAAAAATGAAGATGTGGTATGCCTGTCAATGAGACAACTCTCCACAAGAGACCAATGTATGTAAAGTGTATATTGTACATCAAATACCAAAATATTTGAAATCAATTAAGCCTTAGTCATTAATTATCTGAAATGTTCTAATGGTGGATTACATTATTAGTGTTTTTGGTCATGGGAAGATAAGCTTATTCAAAACCTTCATCATTTTTACCTTTGATAAGGAAAGTAAGAAGCAGGAGGAAATTTGTCTTCAAAAGGCAATATTATACATAGCCAGTGCTTCATAAGATTAAGGACATTCATTTGCCATTAAATTCTTACCTTAATGTACCTGTCTAACGCTGCGATATATCCTGTTTCATTCAGAATGAGATCGTACTTTCGTTTTGATCAAACTACTTGAAATTTTAAAAGTACAGATGAGACCAGATGAAACACTACTTTTAACTTGTAACTTTTTTCTCAATCGATTTATGAGTTTCGAACAGCGGTATACTACTGTTGCCTTTATTTAACGATATGGATTATAGGTGCACTCGTTTATGTTATAATGTTAAATTATTTATTACTAGTATTAAATTCGAGAAAGAAGTTCCTTTTTTTTCATTCATTGTCATATAAATGCATATAAGTATTATTACTCTTGTACTATATTTTTCTTGTAATACAGTGCAGTTGTTCACCCTCCTGCTTCCCGGACAGTTGGTTTAAATGTAAACGGGAATCCACCGTTTGCATCCTGGGCAACTGAGGAAATTTTTTGAAAAAACAAGTATCAATTTAAAAAAACCCACACGATATGGATTGAACTGCATATTTTTGAACGATAAAACTTAACTTTGGAAAATTACTAAATTCAGTATTTGACTTCTACCCCCACACAGCTATTAAACGAAGTGTTCAATGAGATGAAGTTCAATTCATCTTTTCGAGAGAGAGAAAATACGGCATCATGAGTTGACCATTATGAGATTTCTTTTTCAAATATGACGCCGGGTATGTTTCAACAGTTATTGTCAATCTGTCTTTAAGTTTATTTACAAATTCCCCTTTTTCACAAACATATTGAAACTGGCTGCTACCTCTGAAATATGCCCTATAAATATTTTTCAATTGTCTGGGTTTTTTTTTCTTTTTAATTTAATATTATTTGAATAAAAGGATGAAAGACCTGCAATAGACTGCTTAAAAGGGACAAAAGTTGCCCCTTTAGTAAGGCATACGATCAATAAAAACATGTGTATGTAAAAACAAATTCTTATATGTTTTGCATAAAAATTATCTTCAAAAACTTACATGTGCTTGGTCCTTTGGAATCTTTTTACTGGTACACACTTTAATATACAATGTTGTTTGTCATTATAAAACAATTGATTTTTTGTTTCTGTATATATTCAACTTATTTCTTGTTCGAGAAGATTAGTATGTTATAAGGATTAATTTTAATAAACCAAAAGACTCGATGGCTGAGTGGTCTAAGTAGTTTATTTGCTGTATCATTATAAAAATACGGAGATGGGGTGTGATCGAAAATGAGACAACTATCCATATAATAGTATGTTCTTCTAAGTATTTATTGCATAACTTAATAAAAATTGATAAATTTAAAGATTGTAATTACATACATGCTTGACATATTAATGTATTCAAAATACCGTCTATCATTAAAATGCGATTAAATGTTTCAGAGTCGTCTCGGGTAAAACTTTGTTAAGGTTGATGACCCCTTCTCAGTGGCCATTTTTTAACGAATTTTTCAAACTTCAATTGTATCAAAACTTCAGATAAAATGAATAATAGAGATAGGCCATTTAGTACATATTCCAAGGGGTAACTTGATGGAAAGAATAATTATTTACTGTCTCATTACATTTACTAGAAAAAGAGTACTTTGTGGCAAATAAACAAAGATTTTTATAGAAAATCCACAGCCTTAAATAAACTCATCATAGATACCAGGACTAAATTATGTATATACGCCAAACGCCTGTTTCGTCTACAAAAGACTCAATACAGAGGTTTTCGTTATAAAATTTGAAACATAGATTACTCACTTGCTTTTCTATGATGTGCTAATGTTAATTTTCTACAAAATACTCTGACCAACCTGTAAATTCCACAATACCTCTAGCTGAGTCACTAAAGTCGAGCGCACCCTAAAAGGTGTACTTGATTTGGTCCATATTTTTATTAGTTTTAAACAATAACTTCATTAATAAACTTGTTTTTAGGAAATCAGTGCTAGCACTGCATGCAATAATCATATATCTATCAGTCGTCAAATTACCAAATATGAGAGTACAAGGAAAAAAGGCTGTGGATTTTCTATAAAATTTCCATATGTTTAGCATTGAATCAACACAATAGTACATAATCCTTAAAATTGACACAATAGCAGCAATACCAGTTACCACAGCAGACGGTCCTGCAAAATAAGTGCAACCGCACCGACAAGTACAGCACCAACCCGCAACAAGTATTTCGAAAACTGCTTTAGACCAAATAGATCCCTCTGTGAATTCGTGAATTGATGTTCTCAAAGGACAGAAATATCTTCAAGACTGGTAGGGGATTTATTAAGCAATTCTTGTATTCTCTTTTCGAGTTCTTTCTCTGCGTTGTCAAACTCTGCATTTTGGTAAATCATTCCTTTGTTTTGTTTCCCTAGTTTGAAAATCATGTTAATTAAGTGTTATTATTAAGTCGTTTGATTGTGTTGCTTGTCCTGAATCTGGTGCAATGTTATTGATTAACAAAATAGCAAATTAACGATTATCGCAATTGGCAAGGATATTTTTTTTTATCCTTTTTAAATTTTGATATATAGCCCTGAATTCTTATACTATTTACCGGATTTGTTATCACATAAGCAACACGACGGGTGCCACATGTGAAGTAGGATCTGCTTACCCTTCCGAAACACCTGAGATCACCCCTTATTTTTGTTGGGGTTCGTGTTGCTTATTCTTTAGTTTTCTATGTTATGTCATGTGTAATATTGTTTGTCTGTTTGTCTTTTTCAGTTTTAGCCATGGCGTTGTCAGTTTGTTTTCGATTTATGAGTTTGACTGTCCCTTTGGTATCTTTCGTCCCTCTTTTGTACCATTTCTATCCAATTCATCTCTACTTTTAAAAACTACAACGAGATATTTCATCATTCCTTCTCCAAAGGCTTTTACTACATATTGGTAGAAGATATTAGCAAGCAAAATTGAAAGAATTTTGTAAATGATGATACAAGAATGAAAATTAACAAGAAGAATCATTATTGCATACTTTTAAAGAAAAAACTGCTGGCCATAAAAGAAAAACATGTTTTTGCAAGATAAGATAGCCACGGCTTTTTTTCTAAAATGGCTGATTTTTCCAGTCCGAAAATACTTATTTTTCTGAGAAACATTTTCTTTAACCTAATGTTAGGTTTTTTTTTTTGTTTTTTTTTTTTGTTAGTAAAAATTTATTATCAGGTTTGGTGGATACCTTCCTGATATATGACGTATATACTAAAAATGAATATTTAACATGTTCAAGATTTGCGCATGCGCAAAAATATTACAAAATTCACACAAAACATTCGAACTTTTTGTTATTAGTGCTTTTGGATTTTTAATGATATTATGAATTGGTTTGATAACATTTTTAAGGTTATGATACACATGCGCTTAGCAATTTCGCGCATGTGCAAACTATTTATATACATAAAGAGCAATTTGCACGCACTACCATGGCACACTGATGTAAATTGAGTCATCGTCTTCAAGACGAGGATTTTAATTTCGTAAATATATCTTGGTCGTCGTTTCGCTTTTCTTAAATCTATGCTCGTCTGTTCAAGTGAGTGCAATTTCTATGATGCCACTGTTTGAAAACACGACCATTCAATTGCAATGATCAAGCATTCGATTAATATGATGAAACAGGTGGTTAAGTTTCTAAAGCATCAAGATAAACATCAAGAACTAGTATACAATGTAGCTACAGATCAACCAGTTTTGGTATTGGCAAAGCAAATTCAGTTAGAATGACCAGATTTATACAGAGAAGATTAGTTTATCGTTATGTTTGGTGGATTGTACATTGGAATGGCTTATTTTGAAATTATGGGTGATATATTGTGATTAGTGGATGGACATGTGCCCTCACTGAAGCCGATATTGCAACACATAGAACGGCAGATTCTTTTCATGTATGTTCAAATGACCTAGGACTAGACATGCGCGTCAGACAACGGCATATGTTTAGCTTGAATTGTTAATGTCGGCTTACGAAAATGAAATGGCGGAAAATATAGCTCATGACTCTGTGACGTCTATAATTTGACAGATTATGAATAAAGAACTTCTTGTGCTTTCGGTAGTACGCTCACTTCATGATTCAGATATCGTTCTTTACAAACAGTCCATATCAAGCATTGTACCGTATTTTTTGGTCTTGATCGTGTAAACTATATATGCTCGATGGTTACCGATCCATCTATGAGATATGTCTTTCCTTCAGGAACATCACCCACAGGTGGCAATGGAATTTGAAAATGGTAATTTCACTGTATATAAGACCAGTAAGTTGTTTTCAAATATCACTATTGATCCGGTACAAAAACAGAATGATGCTATTGTGAAGGGTGATGTTGGTGCCAATTGGTTTAACCGAAGACCCATCAGCTTTAGGACGATGGATGGTAGCTGGACCAAAAGAAAGTAGACTGGTAGATTAATTTTAAAGATCTAGTGGTTTGAGTCATTCTACAATCATGAAGACTCTACGAAAACACAAAAGGATTTCTTCGAAAAGCTTCAAAGGCTTTCCAAAGTGATAAATGAGTTTGGAAATCTATTTCTGGAAGAATCGTCAGATTTGCAGAAAATTAACTCTTTCAATGAAAATGGTTGATTCGGAAGCATGTAAGATAACTATATAAACTCCAAGATATTGGATCCAAACAATACGAAGATCGTTTGGAGAAAATGCAAAACGAAGAAGAATCTGATTTTTATAACCAGATTAATGAGGACAATTTTTTATGATAGACGAAAAATAAAACTCGAAACATCTTTGTCAAAAACAAAGGTGGAGAACCTGAAAAGTGATTGCGATCTCTTTTCAAGATTTTTATTTCTTGTCAAAGTAGACAGTTTGACTTGGAAGATTTCTTTAGCCATGAAAACCAAATTGCTCCTCCCTCTTTGTCACAGGATGTTTCTTTAAACAGTGGTATTAAATCGCAGTAAATGAGTGTACTCGAAACATTCTGCGATTTGCCATCAACTGATCCAAACTCTAACACATTTATCGTTGGTTATGTCTAGGCCAACTCGTGCATGGAGCAAACATATTTGATGATAAAGCAAAAGATGTGAAACTTGCATATATAAAATCTTGCACCGATAAGTATTTAAGAGTTGACAATGTGTTTGATGTTTACTAAATGAATTATTTAAAGTATGGAATGAGAAAAAGGCTAGGTGCTGGTGCTAACTAGACGGAACGTTGTTGGTTCTGGTAGAACGCCAAGGGTTTGGAGCAGTTTTCTCTGTGAAGATGACATCAAAACGTAATTGTTCAGGTTTCTTGCAGACAAAATTGCTTCTGGAGAGACTTTGCAATTCCAATACAGATAGTTTCCATGTAACTACCCCTTGTAATCATGAAAATGTAGATACACGGATAACTTTTCCATGCTAAACATGTTGCTGAAAATGGTTGAAAAAAGTAGTAATGACACAGATGTAGTAGTAGTAGTAGTAGTAAATGTAACAAGATTAGGTGTGGGCAAATTTTGGATAGGTTTTTGAAGGAAGAAAGACTTTCGATTGCTTCCTGTACATGCTATATCAAATCAGTTTGGTCTTCGTGTAGCTGCTTTTCCAATACTCCTATGCATTTAGTGGATGTGACACTGTGTCTGCATTTCTTGGCAGACATGGAAAGTATTGTCAGGTGTAATAGACGTTATTGCCCGCTTTCGTATGAAGACACAGATGTGGATATCAAAGAAGCATTTATTATTGTATCATGATCATGTATGGCCACATCAACATTTGAATCGTTTGCCAGGACTCAGCGGCCTTGTGATGCTGTTCCGCCTATCATAGGTTCTCTTCCGGAGCATATCATAAAAAAAACCATATCAAGGTGGATATCCTTTGGCACATGCGACATGTACATGTATCAAGTCATGAACACTTTAGTTGGATGAAAGAAAAAATCAATGATATTTCAAAACCAGGACTTCTTTGCCCACCACTGCATCCTCGTGTCAGGAACTTTTGAAATGAAGTGCAAGAAATCAAGCTGTGTTTGTGACTGTAAATGCTTCCATTTTTGCCTTTCTTGTACATTTGTAGGGGTTTGTGTATTGGCAAGTGTCAGATATATACAAGATAAGCAACCTTGTATTTCTAACCGAAGTAGACATTTGAACTTAACAAAGTAAAAAAAGGCAACATTAGTATACCGCTGTTCAAAACTCGTAAGTTAGACGAAAAAGAAAAAAAAGGACATATTCAACGTTTTCGAACCGGAAGTAACTTTTTTCTTAATTTATGTGTTGTTTCATCGGACTATAGGAACTGTAGTTAACGTTTAGACAAAACTTACATTGGTTTATACCTTCACAGCTTTAAAAGGATTTACGAAATGTAATCACTTGGATATTACGCCATATGCAAAATGAAAGGTGGCCATTTTGATAAAAAAAAATAGAAATATTTGATGGCCAGCATCTGACATTTTTTGGTTATCATTTAGTCGACCTTCATGCAAAACTTCATGCTTGTATCACGATTTGCACGATTATTTCAATAATCTCTCACACTATATCTACTGCTTTAATTTCCGACTCGTCAAATCTGTTTAAACCAACTAGTATCAATCCATGGGACCAGGCGCTAGCAAATCAGTTGCCTTTGTCAATTGTTCTTTCATTTTTTTACATAAGTGAATCCACGATCAAAAAATCTTCCCGGTCCACCAACAATAACAATGTTCCGGTTACCAATCATATTTGTTCCATGACGACACTCTTTGGTAACTTGATATGGGAAAAGAATTATTCAAACACGTTTTCTCCTTGAAGTGTGTTTCCAGTTTCACTTTTTCCAGTACCCCTCTTGCCGAGGAGAAACAAATTTGACTTATGACACTCTGAAGATCTGTTATAAAACATTTTCATTAAATAATTGCAAACCTTGTGAAAAAAGTTAGATGAATTTCATGTACAGTCAAACCTGCTTAAGAGACCACCTATATCAAGCTAAAACCTGTGTCATAAGACCATTAATGTAAGATCCTTATGTAGTACATTTCATATAGGTTGAACCACATGTCTTAAGAGACCTCATTTTTGCTCTTTCTTAAGTGGTCTCTAAAAACAGGTTTCACTGTATATAAATTTAAAATCAGAAGCATTGCCATTATCTTTACACCGGTGTTAAACTAATAATCGTAACTGGAATAACGACGAACCCAATATGGCGATGGCAGATATAGGTAAAATCTTTTCGGTCATTTTTCTCAAATGTAGCCTGTTGTTGTCAATAGTTTCAGTTGCATGGTTATTCTATACCATAACTGTCATATTTGAATCGTAACGGTACACTATAATTGTCTAAGCTCTTAGAAAGTTGCCGTTAAACAAATCGGGGTGATAATCGTAATTCGAAAAAAGGATAATCGTAATTCCGGTAGTAAAACATGAGAAGATAATCGTAACTGGGAAGAGTTTGATTGGTATTGACAGTTAAGGGCTATTTGATAGCATAAGATGAAAATATGGTGATGAATCAATCACGAAAAATATTCCAACATCTTATGACATTTCTTTTTGTGCATATTAATCAAAATCAGGATCAATGACAGAAAAAATGTCAACATTGTCTTCCACATCATCAATGTTCCACATTTTAATAGCCGGGACAATTTTTTCACATGTTATTTAGGCTGCATTTCTTTCTAACACAAACGATGCAAACGGCTTAGCGCGCACATGGTTTGATCATTTGTTTCTAACATACGTTTGCAAAGTTTACAATAACTATGCAAACGTTAAAAATGCGTCTACAGTTTGTCGTTCGTCGATTGTTAGAACAAACGCTACATTTGTTTCTAAATTCACCCTGATTAAACGAGGTACTTGTTTCTACGTTTGTCAATCGTCTGTTTACCAACAACATGTGCATGCATTATTGACAGTTAAAGAAGGGTCAGTAAACAAAGATTAAACAATGTATTTGTTTCTGCCTTATGTAGCGTTTAGAAAACAGCAACAAACACCACACAGACGTTACGCACGTTATTGCGTCAATACTGTGTATTCAACAAGTCCACCCTTATAAACAGCTTTTCTATAAATTCAGAACAGTTAAGATATATAAAACTTATATCCATAGACTAGACAGGTAAATACTATTTCGAAAAAAAGTGCAAATTGATTTATCATACTTTACTGTAGTCTAAAATAAGGAGAACATATTGACAAAACGTCAAAAATATGCGTGTCAGACGTAACAGACTATACGCAAAATAACTTTTGCAGGGGTGTTTGTGTTCTTCAAAACAGTGTTATATCCACGAAAATTTGAATGAATGATATGCTTTATATATAAAGTATTACAATATTACTGAATATGCGTTCCTGTAACGATCAACGCTATTTTTTGATAAAAACAAATAGTGGCCATTATGGTCAGATTTTGGAAAATGTTAAGTTATCAAAATTTATAGGTTTTAAAATATAAGATTATATGATATTTCGTTTGTGTAAATTATGCTCACAAAAGTACATACATAGACCATATCAGAATCGATTTTTTGCAGCACTCACACTTCAAATAAAAATGCAACGGCTTCTAGCAAATGTCTTGCAAGATGTCCAATGTTGGATTTTGCCGCTTTTTACAAATAAATTGGCATTTGCGACGCTATTGATTGAAAAATTAGATTAGTTGCATGCTACATAGTGCTTTTCCGTAATTGTGCTTTAACTTTGCAAAACAGCTACATAGTTTTTAATAATTTGCGTAGTCAAAACGACTTCGTTTTCAAAGAAATGAAATGTCTTGCAAGTTTGTCCACTGGACGATTTTCATACGTTTTCAACGTTGTCTATTCGGGGTACGCTATTTATGGTGGATCATCTGTATATTTCCTCAGACAGAATTTTCTTGATGGTCAGATACTATCAATAAGACCACAAAGTATTAAAAAAAGTCCGATGACTGGGGTTGTTCGTTTAGATGAGGTTCTTAAGTTGAGAAGTTAGTATCACGAGAGGATAAAAGAATCCTCTTTTTCAAATTTTCAAATTTGGGAAGCGTAAAACTTCGATTTTTTATTTTATTTCTCTGCAATAAGATTCATAAGTATAGAACTTGAAAGTAAAAATGAAATTGGGCCTAACGCGTGCCATTGGCTATATACACTTCTGCACATCATACAAAGCTTGTAACTATATGAGATGAATTATAATTAACCTTTTATTTCTGACAATCGTTTCATTTTTTAATCTAATTGTACCGCTATTAATAAATTGAATTTTATAAGCAAGACCCGTTTAACTTGTAATTCCAGACAAACTTTTTATAGTTCAGCAAAATATATATCTTTCTCCCTTTCGGATCTAAATGGGGAAACTTTGCATTTTATCACGTTTTATGTCAATTGGTCTCTGATACCGTATATATCTTCTCATTTCATATAGATTTATGCATTACCCAAATACGATATATTTTGTTGTTTGCTGCTTACGTTACTTTCAGTGGGAAATATTTCATGCATATTCAGTACAACTAGTCATTAAGAAGTATCCATATTGATATGCAAATCAAAAATTACAAGCGAAATAAAAAAAACTTATCCCAAATAATCATTATTCGCCGTAAAACGTAAAACGTAAAAATTTGAAGTTACCATTTGAGACGCAATATCGTGCTTAACATCACAACGTTTACAAAATTTTGGTTAGAAAGAAATGCACCCATAATTCACTACATTGCAATCGACTATATGATTTAACTATTCGCGATCTTTTCCCAGGGTTTTTGATATTTCGTCGCTGGGCTTCTAAAATGTCGTATATGACTTTTTTGGCTAAAAATACTTTTTGACACGAATGGTCTGTTCGGGAGGACATCTTTGGTATTACAAAATAGAATACAGTTAGACCAATCAAAATGTGTGAAATAAGACATATTACAAAATTGCCAATGTCAGTTGTTTGTAAAGTTTGCTTCCAAAATGTTGTATGAAAACTTGAAAATCGTTGGAGAATGGCTTTGGGGGGGGGGGGGGATTGTACATTTCTTTATTTCTGTGAAAATAATCTAAGTTCTTGGATAATCCAGAAATCTCAACGTTTTTATTTCACTGCTATTTACAAAAATGTTCAAGTTCACATATGACATTTTGGAAGCATGCATTTTGCCAAAATTTTCAAAGCCTGTTTGTGTAATTTTTTTCTTGAAAAATTTGTAATTTACAACATTTTAGAAGCCCACCGACGATTTACTTTTCCTTTTGACAATTTCATGAACATTATTTCGACCTTTCTCTTGAATCACACTTATTTATTTTTTTGTCCGACGGTCCTTTCAAAACTGTCCACATTTTGTGTTGTTGTGAAGGACGCTCACCAGAGATATTAATTAACTGGATCAATTGTAATACTTGAATTGATACCTCCAGTACCGTGTAATTGATTTCGCAGGTAAATTTGTTTTTTTGCAATCAGTGCGTTTTACGGTACTTGTCTATCCTATACTCATGTATTTAGTTTAAATGTTTAATGTTATATTTGTAATTCTCATCGGATTTTGTCAAATGTGTTGACGTCTTTTCTATTATATTTATGTGTTATGGAAACAAAAATTAATCACCGCCGTCATTTATTAGATTTAATTTTGGTCAACATAATCTGTACGATAATTTAAGTTTGAAGTTGGATTCATAACAAACTGCACATATACATATTATAGTTAATTGATATTAATAAGTATTGCAATATGCATTGTGTTTAAATGCAATATCAGTATTTAGTTCTATTTTAATCTTTAATCAATCCTAATTCTATCTTACTTTTGAGATATAGTTTTTCATATGTGACGTAATTTTTCTGCTGTTTCAGAAATTTCATATGTTCAAATTTTTAATGTCTTTTCACCATCGTATGTGACGTAATTTTTAATGCCTTTTCACCGTCGTATGTGACGTCATTTTCATAATTTACTGCGTTGAGGCCTGGACTGAGTCGGGTGTGTCTATTCTGTGTTGGTCATTCATTATGTATTCGTGTTTGTTTTATGTAATGAGTTAATACTTCAGTTTCATTATGTATATCTGTTATATTCATTTGATAACATTTACTGTTTGCAATAGCATTAATTGTTCTAAATAATTAGGATGTTCTTATCCCAAGCATACAAACTTAGCCGTATTTGACACAACCTTTTTCAACTTTTGATCTTCAGTGCTGTACAACTTTGTACTTTTTTTCGCTTTCGATCTTTTATATCTGGGCGTCACTGGTGAGTCTTGTGTGGACGAGGCGCGTTTTTGACGTATTAAATTTTAAACCTGATGCCTTTTGTTATTCATTAATCATGTGTTTCTTTGTCTAATACGTTTTCCTATTTATTTGTATTGTAGTCCTGTAATATTATGTTGTCATTTCTATGTTATATTTAACATTGCCATTAAAGTGCGAGGTTTGGCATGCTACAAAACCAGGTTCAACCCACCATTTTTTCCTTTAAAAATGTCCTGTACCAAGTCAGGAATATGGCCATTGTTATATTATAGTTCGTATCTGTGTGTGTTACAATTTAACGTTGCGTCGTTTGTTTTCTCTTATTTTTGAGTGTAAATTGACATTGCGATAAGACGTGTCACGGTACTTGTCTATCCCAAATTCATGTATTTGGTTTTGGTGTTATATTTGTTATTCTCGTGGGATTTTGTCTGATGCTTGGTCCGTTTCTGTGTGTGTTAGTTACATTGTAGTGTTGTGTCGTTGTTCTCCTCTTATATTTATGCGTTTCCGTCAGTTTTAGTTTGTTACCCCGATTTTGTTTTTTGTCCATGGATTTATGAGTTTGAACAGCGGTATACTCCTGTTGCCTTTATTTACTATACAAATCCTTAGTTTTATCAACAAATTTCTACTGGTCCGCCGGACCACCAGCTGACAAAATCTACTGGTCCGACGCAAATTCTACTGGTCTCGGACCACCGGACCCATGCCAATTTCGACCCCTGTGAATATATGATTAATTATTTATAGTTCTAATGTAAAACACTACATACTAGTATATCATAAAATGGATGGGGAACAAGCTTAAGAAATTTGGAAATGAAGAAACACGAACTATGTTAACTATGTCCAAAAATATGGGAATGAGAGAAGAGGCAACTTTAAAGGAAGTTATAAGATATGACAGTAATTGTCGGGCGAAACGCGCAAGTCAGATAAGTGATTAATTATATAAAAGAATATGTGGTATGATTGTCAATGAGTAAAATGTCTACAAGAAACTTATTGACACAGAAATTACCAACTATAGTATGTCACAGTACGGCCTTTCGAGAATAATCAAAGCCCATACCGCATAGTCAGCTATAAAAGGCCCCGAAATGACAAATGTAAAACAATCCCAAGACTGTTGAAATAGATTTTAGCATTAACCTTCAGGTAATCGCCCCCCTCCCACCGCCAATCACATTTCCTATTTTTTAATTTTTTAGACCCATCCCTGAATACATACAAAAGGGGACTCAAAACTTGCAGCGATCTTATAATAAAATGAGACTTCTATGGGCGTTTTTCAATAAAAGCGTTCCTTTCAGACCTAAAAAAAAAAATAGAAAATCAACTAGTCAAAAATTTATTTTCAAGAGTTATTTTGAATACCTCTATTATAGACCTGTTTGTAAACAAAAAGTGCAATCTTAAATACTCTTTAAAATGACATTATTTTCATAATTTGTGTACTGTTTCGTAGGGGTAGCCCCCTACGAAACTGCTTCTAAACACACATATTTTTGCAATTTTAAATGTTTCCTATAGACATTCCAGTTTGTTTACTTTATATACTAGAAAAATCTTATTTTTTTCTGAATTGGAGAACCATTTTTTATCGATAAAGATTAGACAGTACTTCACATATTAAGGTACAACTCATGTTACGTAGTGGACATTTTGATGCGTTTCGCAGTTGACAAAATCGTTTCGTAGTGGACAAAAAGTTTCGTAGTTGACATCAACCCTATTCTATGTTAATAAAAACATAATAAAAATTACATGAAACTAACCTTTGTTATTTGCTTTGCGCGAATATAATTGAAAAAAGAGTAAAAAAAAGACTGCATGGTAATGGTAGTGTCCACTACGAAACGTTTTTCTCCCAAACTTGTTTCGTAGGTGACCGTTTCGTAGGGGACATATTCACATGTTTTATTTTTTTCTCACAACCCCTATATTGCAATAGTAAAACGACTGACTGTATTCATCAAAGCATTATTAAGCTGTACACTGATATTTTTTTCATAATTTTAAAACCAGTTACTAAAGGAGATTTGACCCGTTTCGTAGTGGACATTTACAAAAATACGGTATCACTCTGGTCCATTTGATGTGCTCAATTTTTCTTACCAACAATTTAATTGCCGTTATAAAAGCATCACTTCTTTTGTAAGACCCTAATGTTTATATCTCTTGCAAACAAAAAATTACATTGATTTTATAAAACTGTTTATTAGCAAGTTTTAATGACTTCGTTTCGTAGTGGACATTGCATTGTGTTAGGGACACACCTTCTGAAATAAAAAAATCCTATGTTAAAAGCTGTTTATTAAAATATGTTGGCTCTAAACATACTTTTGAATTATTAAAGAACTTATATTAAGTACAATTAATATTTATTTCTACATTTTTTACGATATTTTAGAGTATGAATGTTGAACCGACGGTCTAGGGACATGTCATTTTGGTTGTTTTGGACCATTCAGGAATCAATATCTTATCAATCCCTCTAAAAAATAAACTGTTTCTTTGCTTAAAAATGTTATATCTAATTCAATGTACTGACTGCACAAAAAATTACTTGCAAAGATCAAACACATTTTTTTTTAAAGTGGCTGGGACAAGAAAGTATGTTTTTATTGAAAAACGCCCCTATAAGGCACGGGAAAGGAAGTGGGGTCACTTCTGGCGTGCTGCTGGAATTAAAAAAAACATCCTCATTCATATAATACCGAAGACCAAACATCTGATCCATACTATGACTTATGTATTATATAGGAACTAACCCACTACAACCCCCGTTGTATAGGGTATATTGGGATAGTGGAGGTTAATTTGTCCTTTTTATTGATTATGTTAACTGGATATATTGAGGCAAAACATATGGCATATTAAAATGTGGTATACGGGACTTCATTATGAGCAATGAATTGGAAGGAGGATATAGTTTATGGAAACAACACACACACACAAGGAGACACCTACAACGCGCTCACAACATTGAAACTTTGAAAGAAATAAAAATATATATTTAACACAATAATTGACTCAACAGCTCGGCTTCATTTTTCATATCTTTAACAGGTAAATGTGTATACTAAAAGGTTATGTATTTTGGTTCTTTTTTAAAGTTATAATTACATTAGATGTATGTTTCATTAAAATACGTTATTCTGATTGGCTACATTCCTTAACCAACTTCATTACACAATAAAATTTATCAGTCATGATGACACGAGGTCCCACTTGTAATAAAGTGCAAAGGTAAATTGAATAACAACTTGATAAAAATCGTGTTTTCATGATCCTAGCAAAAAAAAATGTAATTATAAGTATATATTGAATGCTGCCTTTTATAACTTCATAGGATTGTAAAAGCGTTGACCGTGCGCACATTTTTAGAATGAAGCGCTTCCGCTCTTCATACAAAATGTACTTCGGTCAACGCTTTTACACTCCAGTGAAGTTACTAAAAGAAGCATTCAACTCTTAAATAAATCGAGATAACAAGTAAATTTGTCCTAGATATTCACCTGTCAATTGCTTTTTATTATTTTGCATTAATGTCATCGGTTAACTGGACATTGAAGGTTTTTACACACACAATACCACTTAAATCCTTGAAGACACATTTATTATTTTTCAGTTACTATAATCCGATAAAGAATTTACGTTAACAAAAAATAATTTAATTTTGGTTGTAACGCATCTTCTGATTGGCTGACGTTGGGTTTTTTTATCAGCTCATAGACATAATTTAGTCAAGTGACTGTGACGTCATCAACGTTTTGTCATGGTTTACTCCGGTTTGAAATGGAATTTGGAATTAAATTATAAAAAATAACTATTATATTTTATCTGTCTATTAGAAATAACATAAAAAAATGTGATGCACACTTTAAAATAACCCGCTACTCAGGTTATTCAGTATGCACCACATTTTTTTTATGTTATTTCTTCATAGACAGAAAAAATATTAGTCATTCCTTAAAGAAAAATGACACCGAATTACGATTATCATCCCGAATTTTCGACGGCAATTTTCTAAGCGCTTAGACAATTATAGTGCACCGTTACGATTCAAATTTAACGGTTATGGTATAGAAAACCTTGCAGCTGAGTAACTCTTGACAACATCAGGCTACATTTGATAACCAGATGCTCCGCAGGGCGTAGCTTTATACGACCGCAGAGGTTGAACCCTGAACGGTTGGGGCAAGTATGGACACAACATTCAAGCTGGATTCAGCTCTAAATTTGGATTGTGATTAAATAGTTGACACAACATAGGTTTCTGACACAGAATGAATGTGTTCTAATGAACTTAAATTTTTTGTTTTCTCTTAGAGCAATTCACTATGCTGTTGAATATTAATCCTCTCAAAAAAATGTTTGAAGAAATTTTCTTTTTTATTTATGAAATTTCAAATGAGAAAAATTGAACCCAATTTTTTTAATCACATCCCCCTTTCCCTTATTCCAAAACTAATCTCAATTAAATTTCTAATGGAGTTTGCAACAATAACTACTCATTTAAATACATCATAAAATATTAAGATGTAAAAAAACTGCTTGTTATCACTGAATGGTAAAGATTATTTTAATTTATTAGTTGGTAGTAAAAAGTGAATATACATTGTATATTGTATAAAACAAAGATTTAAGTTGATTCTGGACAAAGAAAGATAACTCCAATTAAAAAAAAATCTTGCTTTTGCACAATATTTTGCAATTAGATATTTCTTGCTTACTATTCTGGACAAAGAAAGATAACTCTAATTAAAAAAAAATTTGCTATTTCACAATATTGTGCAATTAGATATTTCTTGCCATTGCGCAATACTGTGCAATTGAAAAGACTTGCTATTGCACAATACTTAATATAATAATTTTAGATCCTGATTTGGACCAACTTGAAAACTGGGCCCATAATAAAAAATCTAAGTACATTTGTGGATTCAGCATATCAAAGAACCCCAAGATTTCAATTTTTGTTAAAATCAGACTAAGTTTAATTTTGGACCCTTTGGACTTAAGTGTAGACCAATTTGAAAACAGGACCAAAAATGAAGAATCTACATACACAGTTAGATTTGGTATATCAAAGAACCCCATTTATTCAATTTTTGATGAAATCAAACAAAGTTCAATTTTGGACCCCGATTTGGACCAACTTGAAAACTGGGCCAATAATCAAGAATCTAGGTACATTTTTAGATTCAGCATATCAAAGAACCTAACTGATTCATTTTTTGTCAAAATCAAACTAAGTTTAATTTTGGACCCTTTGGACCTTAATGTAGACCAATTTGAAAACGGGACCAAAAGTTAAGAATCTACATACACAGTCATGACAGTTAGATTCGGCATATCAAAGAACCCCAATTATTAAATTTTGATGAAATCAAACAAAGTTTAATTTTGGACCCTTTGGGCCCCTTATTCTGTTGGGACCAAAACTCCCAAAATCAATACCAACCTTCCTTTTATGGTCATAAACCTTGTGTTTAAATTTCATAGATTTCTATTTACTTATACTAACGTTATGGTGCAAAAACCAAGAAAAATGCTTATTTGGGTCCCTTTTTGGCCCCTAATTCCTAAACTGTTGGGACCTAAACTCCCAAGATTAATACCAACCTTCCTTTTGTAGTCATAAACCTTGTGTTAAAATTTCATTGATTTCTATGTACTTAAACTAAAGTTATTGTGCGAAAACCAAGAATAATGCTTATTTGGGCCCTTTTTTGGCCCCTAATTCCTAAACTGTTGAAACCAAAACTCCCAAAATCAATCCCAACCGTTCTTTTGTGGTCATAAACCTTGTGTCAAAATTTCATAGATTTCTATTAACTTAAACTAAAGTTATAGTGCGAAAACCAAGAAAATGCTTATTTGGGCCCTTTTTGGCCCCTAATTCCTAAAATGTTGGGACCAAAACTCCCAAAATCAATACCAACCTTCCTTTTGTGGTCATAAACCTTGTGTTTAAATTTCATAGATTTCCATTCACTTTTACTAAAGTTAGAGTGCGAAAACTAAAAGTATTCGGACGACGACGACGACGACGACGACGACGACGACGCCGACGACGCCAACGTGATAGCAATATACGACGAAAATTTTTTCAAATTTTGCGGTCGTATAAAAATGACTGAAAAGATAATACCTATTTCTGCCGTCGCAATATTAGGATTGTCGTAATTCCAATTACGATTATCAGTTTAACACCAGTGTCTTTTAGATGTCAGGGATTTTTTCGGAAAATAACCTGATCCAATTCATTGCTGACGAAAACGTAAGACCTTCAAACATCTTTATTACAAGTTTGAAATATTTTTGGTTTAAATACATGATTACATTTACCGCTACTGTCTACGTTAACAGGAAACCTGATGAAAAAAAAAAACTCAACAAGAGATTGACAAAATTAACATTTCAGTGTTTTGCTGACTTGAGCAAAAGTCCTGTCATCCGGGCAAACCCCGTAGAGATGAATATAAGAGTTAAAAAAAAAAAGGGTTATTCGATGTTTTTTTATGTGAATGCCTATTCAGTCTTTCAAACATAAGACTGATATAGGTGTGAGAACTTGCAGTTCAAGCTTAGTTGAAGACAAGCAAAATCAAAGATAAAACACCATGATGATAACGTTAAGACTAAATTTGCAGGGCATTAATTTTGGTGAAGAACAGTTCTAATAGTAAAAATACAAACGGCTCTCCAACATTTGCATATTTTAGGTCCGGTAAGGACCGACTTTGGCCTCAAATTTCAGGTTAATCTAACGAACGATTTTGGACACTTTTTAATCACTTGAGTGTCTATTTTAACTGATTTAGTCATTACAAACGCTCCGATTCAAGCTTAAATATGATAAATCTATCACATATGCCAAATAACGTCACTTTGCATTTGGTTTTTGCCAAAAATGAAAGTGGCCGCATTCGTGTTCATCCTCAACCTTTATATATGTTATGTATTATCATCAAATACAACTTACATATCAATATTATGCATGAACACGAATGCGGCCATTTTCATTTAAGACGGAAACCGTCTAAAATTTAACTAAAATGCTGAAATTGTGAAGATTTCAGTAATTTAGCATGACTTTATGATGCTAGTACCCGATATATGTGCCTTATATTGCCAAAAACAGCCCATATTTATGAAGCAGCAGCATTCCTTTTTCCAATTAATATCTAAAAAGATTACATTTTCACAATTTTGTAAAACTGCTCTATTTTGGGGCCAAAAAGGGGTCTTACTGAACCCACTCCTATGCATGAAAATACGGATTTTTTGTGTTATTAAAATTTGCTGTTACAAAATATTAGAAATTATTATAAATTAAGGAATGTATCCCCCTCATGCAAAGCTCTGATTCCTTTCACGGATTTGGCTATACTTTTTGGACCTTTTGGATTTCAAATATTTTGGCCACGAGCATCACTGAAGAGACATGTATTGTCGAAATGCGCATCTGGTGCAAGAAAGTTGGTACCGTTAATTTTATTACAAGTAATCGGAAGATATCACAAGAAAAGTTTTTGAGACATATAAAAGTTTACCCAATCTTAAGTGAACAATATGATATTATGTGGGATAAATTGCTGGATAAAAATATGGTAGCATGGGCAGATATGATTAAAACAAGAGAACAAAACACAAGTTATGCAAATCCTTATGCAACAGCGCTATAACTACCTGCCTATCAGTTTCGCTAATAGCGGAGCATAAGGTCGACACAAGATGTTGCCAGCTAGTTCTGTCTTTAGCCTTTTGTTAGGCTTCTCCTCAGGTCTTGTCAAGCTCCTGCATTTCTGCTTCGATCGTTATACGCCAGATAATTTTATGTGTTCCTCTTGGTACCTTCCCCTGGGGTGTCCATCTAAGAGCCATTCTGGTTATATTGGACAAAGGCTTCCTGATAACATTACACATCCATGAGGCTCTCACAGGGAACCCTCTCAGGTCGCAAGGTCGCTTTTAAATTCGTCGAGAGGTCGTTTTGAAGGGAAATGTACAGATCGCAGGTCGTTTTTCCCCAACACCGAGGACGGAAGTCGGCCGGAGGTCGTTTTTTTCCAAATTTTACAGGTCGCAGGTCGTTTTTAGAAGGTCCTCAGGTCGGAAGTCGCCTCTAAAAAGCCCAGAAGTCGCAGGTCTTTTTTTACCCTGCGGGAGCCTCATCCATTGGAGCGCCTCGTATTTCTTTGAGGGTACAATAGGACTTATTTGCCAGTTACGGCCTCGTCAGTGCATGTTGCTCTTAACCGAATCAATAAAAACATAATTTTGTATATTCAATATCATGTACAATGATGATTTTTATTTATAATTGACACACAAAAACAATTGACAATCATATAAAATAATCAACTTAATTTTAATAGCGAAAGCCACAGCCAGATCCGAACCAAAAGCATTTGAAGCAGCAGTAATAGAACAGATAATATAATGTTAGCATGCAAATAATCTCACATATACACATATTTGCACTTAAATTGATATTTTCATGATTTTAAAACGTTTATTAAATATCGATTCTAATAATGTTCAATACCTCTACTTTTTCTTGAATAATATTTTGATTGAAATTGGCACTTATTATGGCATCTTGATATTTTTAAGCTTATCAAAATTTAATCATAGAGCTCTTTTCTCAAAAGATGATCATGGGGACATTAACATATACAATTTTCTACATCAACTTTACCTAACGTGCATATAACTCCAAGGAAAATTCAAAACGAAAAGTCCTTTATCACATGGGGAAATCAAACGCTCAAAAACATCAAGCGAATGGGGAAAAGTCATAATTGGTACAGGCATGTCCTTATAGAGAATAGGGTGGATTATACCTGGTTTTATAGCTAGATAAACCTCTCACTTGTACGACTGTCATATTATATTCATTATATTGACAACAATGTGTGAGCAAAGCTAACCGACATAATGTGTAAAATGGTGTAAAAATTGAAAACCGTACTACGAAAGCGTGTTAGGGGCATAACTAGAACTTAGTTGTTTTGAGTGTTGTATTTCTTAATAGAAATTTTGACATTGAAAATGAAATATTTTCGACTTAATCTCAAAATTCTAGTTTTTCAAATGTGACGATTTTGACTTATTTAATCATTAAATTTTAATAAACTGACAATTTCAGGATTGTTTAAAGTCGAGATGTTGACTGTTAAATAACTTAAATTTCGAGTAAAATTCCAAAACTAGAAATCTGAGCAGCTCATAGGACGTTTTGAATATGCATGTAGTAGGTTCAGTAAGACCCTATTTTGGCCAAAAACTATAGCAGTTTTGCAAAATTGTGAAAATGTAATCTTTTAGGTATTTATTGGAAAGTAGAATGTTTCTGCTAAACACATATGGGCTGTTTTTGACAATACAATGCACATATATCGGGTACTAACATCATTAAGTCATGCTAAATTACTGAAATCTTCACAATTTTAGCATTTTAGTTAAATTTTAGACGGTTTTCGTCTTAAATGAAAGTGGCCGCATTCGTGTTCATTCATAATATTGAAATGTAAGTTGCATTTGATGATAATACATAACATATATAAAGGTTGAGAATGAACACGGATGCGGCCACTTTAATTTTTGACAAAAACCATCTGAAAAGTGACGATTTTTTGCATATTTGATAGATTTATCATATTTTAGCTTGAATCGGAGGTTTTTAATTACTTAATCAGTTAAAATCTGTCACTTAAATTAATTGATCAATTGAAATGACACTCAAGTGTTTAAAAAGTGTCCAAAATCTTTCGTTAGATTAACCTGAAATTTGAGGCCAAAATCGGCCCTTACCGGACCTACTCCTTTGCTACTTGATTTACTAATGTGAAAAAAAGGCAATTTCAGTGATTTGCTTTTGGGAAACAAAACATGCATTAAAAAAAAATAAAAAAATACATTGAATGCTACTTGTCTTACTCTTTAGATCTAACGATCCTTTGACACTATCATGGAAACTAAAACATGGAATATGGCGGAACACCAATTTCTTTCTGTCAATATACAATGAACAATTGTATTACTAATATCAAAGTTAAAGTACTTAGAAAAAGTCTAAATTTCGAGATTTCAAAAGTCAAAATTTTAACTTGACAGTTGAAATTTTGAGATTTTAAAAGTCCAAATTTCAAGTTTAAAAAAGGTGATATTTTGACTTTATAAAGGCGAAATTCCAAGTTTTAAAAAAGTCAACATTTCGTAAAACAATACTCAGATCAAACTTACAAAGTGAAAATTTCAACTTTGTTTTAACTCGAAATTACGATAATAAGTCAAAATTTCGAGTTAAGAAAACATCGAGATTTGAAAAATTAAAATTACAAGTAAAAGTGAATATTTTTAAAAGATTTAAATAAAAAAAGTTCAATGCCAATTTTAATTTAACTATATCCATTATATGCTTCCTTTACATGTCGTGTGGACATTAGATATATTATTATAATTGTTATTTCAACATGTATAAAGGATATTATGATCTGTAATTTAAATATTTCAAAGCTATTATTTGTTTTAGCGAACTTGCAGGTAGGTGCCATACTGATTCCTAAGGGAGATGATCTGTGCTAGTTGGTTTAGTTCTTTTAATAGCTGTATATTTTGTCCTGGTAAAATATTCTCCATTATTATGTTATAGCACCCATTAACGGTTGTCTGACATCAGTAAAATGTTGACATATATTATGAAAAGAAAGGAAGTTCTATCCTCGGGTACTGACTAGTTGAGTGTGGACAAGATAAATCAACTTCGAACTGATTACATTCATGTTTACATGTATTGGCCTGTCATGCGTAGGATTCAAGTACTATCATGCATTTACTGATGTCTTTTCTATATCATGCATGAGGGTAGGTCGTACATTTCCAAAAGAAATTTCACCATATTAAATATACTGTGTGCTGCATTTAATTTTGTAGCAAAAAGTAAAACAACATTTGATTTAGAAGCAAAGAGTAAAATAACAAAATATCAGACTCCTAGGAAAATCCAAAACGGAAAGTCCGTAAACAAATGCCAAAATCGAAAAGCTCAGACACATCAAAAGAATGAATAACAACTGTCACATCCTTGACTTGGTTCAGACATTTTCTCATGAAGAAACCTGCAAGTAAACGCCATGCCTGTTTATGTTACCAAAGGTGGTGAATATCCCTTTATGCATCTCCGCTTTAATTGGTTTATCTCAGCAAGTTCAGTCATCTGCCTTGCCTGGTAAATGCTGAAGCTGTTTCAATGGCGTGTTGTTTACGGATTCTGCGTACTGACGTTGTTTGCCGTCTTAATAACGTGTTAAAGTCTTATTTTATTTGTCTTTATTCATATTGCTTTTACTGTTAATTATGTTTTTGTGATATCCATTTGACGTGACTCTGTTCTAATGAATCCCGTCATACTTTGAAAGTAAAAATTGTTTTTTATATTTTTATTCATAATATTTTTACCATAAAGTCTGTTTTGTGTGATATCCGTTAGGCTTGACTCTGTACTTAGACATCCTATCAAACTTTGAACGACACAATTATTTTATATCTACCTGTGTGGCGTCAAACGCGCGATTCTTTGTCAGGTGTAATGTTAATCATACCATGTGTCTGTCAGAGTAAGGATTCGGTCCCTGTACAATCTTTCAATCCTTTTTGTGTGGATTTCACATAGACAAATGAAATCATATAATAAAAAAGCAAAATGAGGTTGTTAAATTTGATGTATGCTTTTTGTTCTCCTTTGTTTATTTTTATAGTGATTAAAATGATAACACAACGTTGATTGCTGTACCCCTATTTTGGACATTTTTATCTATTGTGTCTCTTTGTTTTGTTCACGCATCGTTGTCAATATAATGAAATTTAATGCGACTGCCATACAAGCAAGAGGTTTAGCTAGCTATAAAACAAGGTTCTATCCACATTTGTCTACATAAGAAAATGACTGCACCGAGTCAGGAATATGACAGTTATTATCCATTAGTTTGATGTGTTTGCGCTTTTAATTTTGCAATTTGCGATCAGTATTACTTTGTAGTACATTTGTATTTACTAGTGATTTAACCTTACCGGCTACACGGATAGTCTATCAACCAAATTACCTGATAATTGTTATTTTGTTAATTTGTTAATATTTGATATTGAAGATACATAGTCATAGATATTTTAATAATATGGATCACTTAAATGTAATGGTTATAAAACAATCAGGTTGGTATATGTAATTTATTGTGCACATATAAGGTGACAACTTGACTCACACGACGTCAGGAGTCAGTTTCAGTTTACATGACTTGGTTGGAGATTTTTATTCAAGCAAGTATTATTTCATACGATAAAAAGACATTATTGAACTGTATTTAGCGACCAAATTATGAAGTTATACCGCATCTTAACGAGGTCTATATAGCTGTATCTTGTTTACTTTTCCTGTTCAGACACACACTTGAAATAAAATTATCATAAAATTCGTTCCCGAAATCGGCACAAAACAGGACTAAACATTTAAAAGTCGAAATATATTTCTTTGAGGATCAAACCAAAATAAAATAAATGTTTTTATTTTTCTTGAACATACAAGAACACTCAATTTAAAATCTCAAAAAAAAATTCAGTTGTAGGACGGAGCTTTTTTCCCCGTCCAAAACTCTTTTACGACCTACGACCTTTTTCATTTCATATTTTGAAACGACGACAAAGTTGTTTTAATTGTTCATCTATCCATCCATAATTGGAAGGCTCCTTACTTTTGCTGTTTTTTTATATCATATTTGTTTTTCGTTTATTGTTTTGAACATAGATCAGGCCGGTTGTTTTCTAGTATATGTTGTTTTACATTTATCATTCCGGCTGTGCCAATTGCTGAAACTCGTACGGTGACCTATAGTTGCTTACATTCTACGTTATTTGGGGTTTGGTGGCGAATTGTCTTATTTGCAGTCATATCACATCTTCTTATTTCTATAAGAGTACACTTAAACTGTGTAGTATATTTGAAGTGTAGTTAATCCACATTAGGCCGTGTTCACATTGACCTAAACTCGGTGTTGTATAACTCACACGTAAACTAAACAAAATTACGTTCCCATTGATAAAATTCAATGTTTACACGAAGTGTCAAACATGTTTTGTCTACATGCAGTCGATACTCGATGTAGGCCTTGTGTAGATTACGTGTACACAAAACTAGGCATTGAAAACATTAGTTTCACCGTGTATATTTAAGGGAGAAACAATTTTTGAATAAAATTGATATTTATAACAATTATTAATAAAGTTCTTTACAGAATATTTGTCTAAACTTGATATATTTATTTGTTTTTGTTTTTAAACTTAACGTAGCTTTATTAAGCCCTTATCAAGACTCAAAGCAGCATCATTGCCGAACACATAATTCATTTGAAAATTAAGGTATTTCCGAATCAACTTGACTTGCACAGAAATGTTTGCCACTGGTCTTTACTCAAACAACGATTCACTCATAAATGCATTACATAAAAAGTGTGAGGTAAATGTATTGTTTGTCTAGTACATGTCTCTCGGATCCGTTAAATTACCCTTAAAACTGAAAAAAAAACTTGCCAAATACTCCTTGGAGCAGAAATACCATTTGAAACAAACAGAAAAGATAGGAAAATAGTGATCCCTAATATATCATTCCTTTTTCTCCTTCAATCTCTATACCGATGTAATGCATTGACGTTATGAGAATAAAAATATTTATTATTCGCCTGTAAGCACGCTGCTGCAACCTACGTTTTCTAGTGCTTAATCGAGACATCTTTACTATTTTTAAACTACTGCAAACCATCAAAATGGCTTTCATAAAGAAGCAACCACTTAACTTAAAAAGGGGGGTGGGGTATTTTCTTAATTTATCTGAGCCAGAAATTTTTCCGCGCAAACGTTTTATTCCGGTTTTTTTTCGATGCTGGTAATCAATTTTTTTTTTCAACATTTAACACTATGATGTATGGGGAAACTCTTGATTTAGAATATTTTTGAATCATCTGTAGGACCTTTTTTTTTTTATCCAATTGGGGTTCGGAATATTTCCATCAATACTCCCCTCCCCTCCCCCCCCCCCCCCCAAATTTGAAGTCAAATGGTCGTTCCCTTACTGCTAGAAAAATTGTCCGAAAACTTTGCATTCGGTTCTAAGTAATGACCATTTAAATGACATAGAGTTTACAAGTGTGAACACATCTTATGTACAGGTAATTAAACAAGGTGTATAGATGTAAACAAATTTAATGTGAAACCAATGTCCAGTGCATTGAACTAATTGTAAACAAGTTTACTGTACATGGCGTTTGGTGTTAACACGGCCTTATACGTGTATCACTTATTAACATTTTGCCTATAGATGTCATTGGTTAAGTGTTCATTTGACAATGTCACCCTCTCGGTTCTACATTTCTGAGTTCAGTGAACCACTAAATCCAAGTCAAAACAACGATTCGGTATTAAAGTTTAAAAAAAGCTTCAAATGTAGTACGGGACTTTAATTACTACATGAATACCGTCTGCAAATAAGTCTGTTCTAGATTGACAGTTATAATAGCTACACATTATGCCTTTGAGTAAGTCTATGTTCGGCAATGGCGACCAAATTGCATTTAAATTGAATCCAAAACTCACCTACAATTCACGAATCATACCTGTAAACGGCTACCTTTTCTATCTTCTCAATACAGTTCTATGTTGAACAAAATACTACAGAAAGATTAAAAGATTCAATCTCATCAATTCATTGTTTTTTATGTATCCACAAGAGAAACAATTGATATATTTTCTAGAAGTCGTGTACAATTTCACAATTGGGCGTGTTTGAAACTCTTTTTTGAACTTATAGATTACAAAAACATATAATAGAGAATATTACAATTTATATCATTTCAGATTTCCAGATTTTAATTTTTTCAGTCAATAGTCTTAGATATCAGATATCAACGAAACAAAGACGGTTTTGTGGTTACAAGAAGTTAAACAAAATTATGGGAGAGATATTAAATATAATACATAAACCGGGAAAACTTTAATATTTACATAAGGACTAACTATCAATTAAAAATAATAAATAATATACAACACGTTTAAGATTCCAAACATATCTTTATTTAAAGTCGACATCAAGTTATGCAGTGATACTGTAAGTACATTCAATTCTGACTGACTTTTGGCGAGTGGTTCAATCAAAGATACAATTAAAAAAAAAAGCATAACTTTCAAGAATACAAGTATAAGTTAAGTCTGACTTTTAAATCATAAATGTGAGAGAGAAATCTTAAAAGCTTTTATTATTTGTACATTTTTTAATATTTTATGAATAGATTCAGTTCAGTTGCAAGTTATCAAAAGAAAATACAGTGATGCGCTTGTTAAACAATTTTCAAAGGAAACAATCTCAACTGTCTTTGTTGGACAATTGGTACTCTTCAATTTAAAAAAAGAATAAAAAGCGACGTAATTAATTAAAGTGGGTTTTTTTTTAAATAACCAAAGCTATATTTCTATTATGTTGTTATTTCTTATACATTTAATAAATTTACAGCACTCCGAATAATCTACTACTTTAATCTCACAACAAAACACTGAAACTAAGGGTTTGGTAATTCTGGAAAATATGTTAAATTCTAAAGAATCTATGAAATTGTCCTTGAATCATTACAAATAATACATTTTGAGTCTTAAAATATAAAGGTAAATATTATTAAAAAAATCACACGTATCCTAAATCTAGATTTGAGATATAAATGTTAACAAATTTTGTATAAAACACATGTGAAAAGATTAATAAGTTTCTTGTGGTTAATCAGAACCAATATCTACAACACTAACAGACAAGATAGCGTAGGAAAATGCCTAGGGTATAGTTATATAAAATCCATAATAAAGTATGTTCTGAATTGTACTTGTTCAACGAGGTGTACGGATTACTACACAGCTACTTATGCATAGGTACTATTTCTGTACCAAAAATATGTAGTACTGGAAATCTACTTTTAATATTCAATACTATTTTGTTACTTAAGAATTGTTGTAATATTTAGGTACCTGTATTTTACAGTACTTGATTTGTACTTGAAATTTAAGTACTACAGATTTTTGGTTGCACGGTTACATTTTCAGCATTTTGAAAGTTTGTCTATTTCAATTCTCTTAAAGTTATGATGTTCAAACATGGAATACTGTGATTATTTTTGGTATTTTTTTTTAACCAATAGTTTAACTTAAGTACAAATCAAGTACTGGAAAATACAAGTACCTAAATATTACAATACCGGTAATTCTAAAGTAGATAAATTGTACTTAATATTAAAAGTAAATTTCCAGTACTACAGATTTTCAGTACAGAAATAGTACAAAAATAGTACCTATGCAAAAGTAGCTGTGTACATGTTAATAATTACATTAGATGTATGTTTCATTATAATATTTTATTCTGATTGGCTAACTGCACATCACGTGTTATTCCGTAAGCAGTTACAATGCTCAATACAACTTTTCATTCATTATAACACGTGCTCCAACAATAAAGTGCACAGGTGAATTAAATAATAAAATATATAAAATTCGTGTTTTCATGATCATAACTAAAAAATGTAATTATAAGTATTGAATGCTTCTTTTTGTAACTTTATAGGGTTGTAAAAGCGTTGACCGTGCGTACATTTTTAGAATGAAGCGCTTCCGCGCTTCATACAAAATGTACTTCGGTCAACGCTTTTACACCCCAATAAATTTACAAAAAGAAGCATTCAATTCTTAAATGATACTAACTAACACAAACATACGAAATGCCCTATTAATTCTTTACAACCCCAGTTCTATTCTCATTCAAACACAGGAAAGACCGATATTTTTATGCTTACCATTATAAAAAATATTTACTAATTCAGAAAATTTGTTGAAACTGATTTAGAGACATTTATTTTCAACCGACATAAGATTTATCTAGAAAATTCAAAATTCAAACGTCATTAAGAAATGTAGAGCCAGTAACATTTTTTTTGCAAGAATTTCTTTTTTAAAACTTAATAAGAAATAGAAATATTGTGCTTCAGATTCAGTACACCTAATCTTTTTCGAGTAAACAGGAAAATATCTCTATTAAAAAAATAAACTATTGGTTTGTCTATCTTTTGGTTTTAAGATTAATGTTTCAAAATTCCTATCTCAAAATTTTTAAAAGTACCAACATTTGATTTTTTTGTTAATTCTGTTCTATTCAGGTATTTACCTCTGTTTTCATTTATAACACTACACTTATCGGATGAGCAATTCTCAAATATTTACTTTACTGAAAAAGTGGATATCTTTATATTTAAAATATAAACATGATTTCAATAATAATTGATAAATAATGGAAGCAGTCATTCGCTTGTTGTCCATAATACAACATCATATATATTTCAAAAATGGTGAATATGCGTGTATCATGTATATGGTATTAAAACATGATTTTTATCAAAACTTCACGAAACGCTCTTGCTATAACAGTACGATGATGGGTGGATAGACGGATATACAAGTTCAAACTATAATACGTTCAGTTTAAGACGGGCATCTCTACGAACAAACAATATAACAATATCTAGTATTGGCTTATTAGTTAAGGAAAAACACAGATTTAAAAATTTGACCCATAGTCTTTTGAACATTATATTCAATATAAAAATTAGATGTGTTATGATTGCCTATGGAACAACTATGCACCATTAACATACCATAAGAAGAAAAAAAAAATGAAAAAAATCCCTTGGAAAGTCTAGGAATCAAAGTATGCTGAACAAAGAAAAAATACATTGAGGATTTATCATTCTTCATATGTCAGGTATAGTACATTTAAAAAGTACAAAATGCTAAATAAACCGGTTAAAAACCATTTTCTACAAACGAAAATGCCTGTACCGAGTCGGGAATATTCCAGTTGTTATCCATTTGTTTGATGTGTTTGAGCTTTTGATTTTGACATTTGATGAGGGTCTTTCCTTTTTGAATTTTCCTCTGAGTTCAGTATTTTTGTGATTTTACTTTTTTTTAAATAAAATATGAAAAACAACTAAAGATGTACACAGTAATGAACGATAATTATTGTAAAATTGTCACGTTTCAAATATTAAAATAATTCAGATAAAAAAAAAATATGGAGACACATGACAGTCTATATAGCTTAGATTACACTGAAAAAGGTACGTATGGTCTCTACAAGTCGTAAAATATCTAGACTTTCAAGATTAACAATCAAATCTATGGTTTTATATAGGTTAATAATATTGTGCAAAAAACTCTCATATACAAAACATTATTTTCTTATTTGTTATCATCTCTAAATGAAACACATGGTCCAACACCTTATATACGACGGACTATACATCGGACATCTTATTACTATACAAGATTAAACGAAAGTCTCGGTAGACTGATACAGTACATTCCCCAAAGGTTTATCTCTACCAGTTCCATCGGACCTAAAAAATATTTAAAAAAATAGTTTTAGATTTTTTTCTCGGATTAATTACCTTGTATGCTACCCTTATATAAATGAAAATTATATCATTATACCTCTAAATTGAAAGAAAAGTTGTTGTCAAAATGACTATAATTTCTAGCTGCTGGAAGATAAATTGTAATAAATAACTTATGAACATCATTGAAAGCTATAAAAAAATGTTTGTCCCAGTCCATTGAATTTTCAGGTAAAAACAATATATTGTCCTTAATAAAATTAAACAAGTCATGTGGTGCTTAACTTCCAAAAGGGCAACTATTCACCATAGACTAATTGCGAAGATGTTCTCAACCAAAAAATACAGTACAGTCTTCGACAATGATCGAAAAGTATATTGTTTTGAAACCTGTAAAAAGAAACAGGAAAGACCAAACTTAAGGGCATACGATACAGTTATAGGGGAGGTAATGACGTTGCTAACGTAAATTGTTACTTTCGCGACGTCAAACGGTGACTTATCGGAAAAAGATGCTGATTTTTATCATTCAAACTGATTTAACATGAAAACGAGTTCATGGAACCCTCTTTTTAAAATGACATTTGGTTTGATGTCGCAAGAAGATTATGTGTACCAATTTGTTTAAATTTGATTAATATACAGCAGAAAATGACGGCTTTTTCCTACATTCATGAACATTTGAGTTATTTGTAAAAATAAAATGTACAAATATATGCAATATTTAAATAACACATAAATTACAAATAATTTAACCAAAAAAAAAGATCGTGTTTATCATTTAAAACATAAAAGTTCTGTATTTCTATCGAAAGGAAAAATACGTCCACAAATCCGTATTTTGAGGAAACATTTGAAATTTGAACCTCAATTTACTCAAAAAGAAGCACATGAAGGTATATTTTTATTATATATTTGATTTAATAGGGTAAAAAATAGCCTACATGCAAATTTTCATCAAAATGTAAATACGGGATCAAAACTGTATCGTATGCCCTTAAAACATCAATGCAAGTATTATTTGTTTATCAATCACGAATCGTTGGGTCAAGGATAGTTATGTCAAATCTCATATCAATTGTCGAACATTTTCTTATTTATTTTCTGAGAATATTTCACAAAACACTACGAGACTGTTCTCTATATAATTTCTCGACTTTAACCCGGTTCATAAAAGTTGATTCTAATTTCTGAAAAAAGGTTCAGATATGACTGATAATCAAAGTTTCTTTTTCGTATTTATTAAAAGTGATATCTGAATTTTATACGTTTTGTGGCGATTATAAATTAGATCAGAACCGTTTTAGAAATTAAAAGCACAGCCTCTTCTACTAGTGTATCAACTGGTAAATTCTAAAGATAAAATTTATCAGACCCAGAAGAGAATGTGAAGTATCTGGGATTTAAAACCTATAATTTTCTGATCGTCTCTGTTCCAGCGATAACATTATAAAATTTACTTTCAACATCCAGATGTACCATACGGAACAGGGCCCGTATGCATAAAGCTATGCGAGTTTAGATTTTCCTCTTAAACATTTAAGTTAAGGAAACTCCGCCTTTTTTACCAGAGTGGTATGCATAAAACCCTTTATACTGTAATTAAACTCATCATAAATATCAGGACAAAATTTTGTATATACGCCAAACGCGCGTTACGTCTACATAAGACTCATCAGTGACGCTCGAATCCAAAAAAAGTTCTGATCTATGTAGTGTTCTCACATTTCGGTAAAGTGTTTTAAGAAGTTTTGCTTGTATATGCACATATGGAGGTTATACGTCAAGGAATGTGTTTCATAATAGACATATTCATTTAGAGTTAACAATACCAATCTATTCAAATTTACCAGAACATACCTGCTTTCAAGCTATCTCATAAAATAAACCCAAATCTAATTAGGATGTAGATATCTGATTTCGTTATGTCATACGATAAATGAGCAGGCGAGATTTCATAGATCTTAATTTTTGTCAGATTGTTTTAACCCATGTTTTAACACTGATACAAAACAAATTGTACGGGTATTTTTTTCATGAACGTATATATCACTTATTATTGTTATAGGATCGTCGCATCATAAGACCCCCGAACGGAAAAAATATGAAAATAGTTTGAGAAAATTATCAACATTCGCTGTCAGATCATTAATATAGGACTCGGTGCACAATAAATATCCACAAACATAACTTTAGATTATATGAAATAACACAAATGAAACAACTTGATACATAAAAGCAGTATACGGCTGTTCAAAAGTCATAAATCGACTGAGAGCAACAAAAACAAAGTTACAAACTAAATCCGAGGGAAACACATCAAGTATAACAGGAAAACAACGAAACAACAGAAACACTGAAGTGCAGCAATTGTATATATAGTTTAGAATAAAATAACTTCATTTTAACCATATCTATTATTAATGAACATGTACTAACTTTGGGTTGATATGCCAATTTCCAACCAATGCTTAACAGATGATCTACTTTAATAGCGCTCTTCTATTCTAAATGCCTTAAATATAATGTTGCACATCTGCATTGACATTTTAAAGCAAAATCATGGCCAATTGAAATAAAAGTGGTTCGAATACATTTACATTTTTGTTCTATTAAGCAGCTTTATATATACTTGTAACATTTAGCTGAAGTAAACATCAATATCAAAACTGCTTTGTTTTGTAAGAGGTTGCCTTCTTTTACAAAATGTAATTGGTGTTGATTGGTAGTTTTTTGTTGTGACACCTACACAGTAATTTCTTTCTTGATACTAATAGCTATAACTAATATTTTGTTGATTGGGATTAGCTGCCGAAGGTCGGTGGTACCTAAGGCACTGTGTGGACCTAAAACTTGATCGCCGCTAAAAACTTTCGTAGCCAAAAGTGTTGAATTTAAATTTGCGTCAAACACCAACAATTTATCAATCATCTTTATATTACAATGTATGTATATGTAAACTACTACGTGTATTATTGTTCTTGCAAATTGCTAGAATTTCATCTAAAACATTACTGTGAATAAATATAATTGCGAAGGTCTCAATTTATATACAAGAATTAAGTAGTTTTATAAAATTAATATACCTTGACCAGGCAGAAAGAAAATTTCAGTGGCATGCTTAAAATAATGTTCACTTCCCAAGTCAAAACAAAATGCAGTATAAGCAACCAAGAAAACATATAAATATTGAAATATTGAAATATCAAAGTTTTGATCCAACATTTGACCCTAAAGCATGAATGACTTGTGTATTCTGTCCTTTAACATTTTTGCACGTTTACGATAAGTGTTTTTTAACCCAATATCGACTACATACAAATTGTTTTAACAAAGAGAACAGCTACAAAAGCCATCTTTTTGTAGATGGCGGTTTTTTTGGGCAACAACATTGTTGTTATACTTGGTTGTTTAATTAACACTAAGCGTAATTGCAGTAATCTAATTATGTATAAAACATCCATAGCACTAAATATAGTATGTTATTTGGTTTTAATGTGAATAACAGTTGAATCAAAGACAAGCATTTTAGTTTTCATGCATTAGGTCATTTTCAATGGTATTTCTGGACAACGGCGCTATTTATCAAAAATCCGACAGTATTTCAAAGTGCTTTTGATAAGTTACTAATAACATCTGTTCTAACAGATTTTCAATTGTCAATATAAAATAAATCATTCAGAAGACAGAATATGCAAAAATGCTGACATTTTGTAAAATAAAAAGTTGTTTGTTCTTGACTTTTCGTTGTGATTTGACGGAAACTGCACCATACGAATTTTTTACGACTGGGCAAAAGAAATAGTACAGATGTTCTTTCGAATGGTATGTTAGGAGGGTGCATTATAAATAAAAAAATAATTGGTTTATATCCCTCGCCTAGTAGGCCAAGCTTTAAATATAATATTAATACATCAGAGATGCATTCTAATACAAAATTAACAGATACTAGTAATCAATCAAGTTATTTAGGAGTACCGGTACAAATCGCATGAATCGAATAATCCGATAAATATTTCCTCGTCATTGAAACCTTACAAGTATGACGTCATCGATACGATTCCGGCGTTAAGCGTACAAACCTTTTTGAGAGAATCAACGCTTCAGAGTGAGATATAATCTAATCAAATGACGAGTAAGGTGAGAAATCTGCTAATGCCGTCTGTTACTAAGGAAATCACTCACCAATAACTTCCAAAACTAAAACCAGAGGCTCTCAAGAGCCTGTATCGCTCACCTGGGTTTTTGAAATCATATAAAAAAAGATAAAAATTGGCTACAAAGTAACAACTCTTGGCCAGCACCTCATTAGGAAAGGAACATTTATGCTATGTTTGGTTTCATTCAATTCAGTGGTTCTCTGAAAGATGAAATTTGTATGTATTTCCTATAGGGTCCTATGTTAAACTAAGCCCCCCCCCCCCCCGCTGGCGGCCATCTTGGATGATGGATCAGCTACAAAGTAACAGCACTGGGTCAGCATCTCATAAGGAACATTCATGCTATGTTTGGTTTCATTCCGTTCATTGGTTCTCTAAAAGAAGGAATTTGTATGTATTTCCCAAAGGGTCCTATGTTAAACTAAGTCCCCGACTGGCGTCTATCATGGACATTGGATTGGCGACAAAGTCACAACACTTGGTCAGCATCTAATTAGACACATTCATGCCATGTTTGGTTTCATTCCATTCAGTTGTTCTCTAAAAGAGGACAATTGTATCTATTTCCCATAGGGTTCTATGTTAAACTAAGTCCCCCGCTGGTGGTCATCTTGGATGTTGGATCGGCGACAAAGTAACAACACTTGGTCAGCATCTCATAAGGAACATTCAGGCTATGTTTGACTTCATTCCATTCAGTGGTTTTCTAAAAGAAGACATTTGTATGTATTTCCCATTGGGTCCTATGTTAAACTAAGTCCCCCACGGGCGGCCATCTTGGATGATGGATCGGCTACAAAGTAACAACACTTGGATAACACCTCATAAGGAACATGCTTACTATGTTTGGTTTCATTCCATTCAGTGGTTCTCTAAAAGAAGTCATTTGTATGCATTTCCCGTAGGGTCCTTTGTTAAACTAAGTCCCCCGCTGGCCACCATCTTGGATGATTGATCGGCTACAAAGTAACAAGACTTGGTCAGCACCTCATAAGGAACATTCATGCCATGTTTGGTTTCATTCCATTCAGTGGTTCTCTAGAAGTTCAAAATGTAAAAAGTTAACGCCAACGACGGATGACGACGGATGCCAAGTGATGAGAAAAGCTTACTTGTCCCCTAGGGTCCGGTGAGCTAAAAAATAGTAGTTGACCTATCAAAACCATGATTGAAGAAAATTGCATGATAATAAAGCAATGTTCCTGATAACAGAAACCCAAAACTGTTAATTAAAAATTACGAATAAAACGTTCAGGATTTATAAGAATTAAACGCATTTTTCCTAGAAGTTGTTGGTGTGTAAATCATGGCGATTAACTCACAAACTCAATAAAAGTTTGAAATTATATTTCTTTTGACTTATTGATGGCTACTATATGCAAACCAAATAAGAATTGAAAAGAATTTGAATTCCATAGTAAACGGATGCCCCATCCGCACTATCATTTTCTATGTTCAGTGGACCGTGAAAATTGGGGAAAATTACTAATTGTGCATTAAAATTAGAAAGATCATATCATAAGGAACCCGTGTACTAAGTTTTAAGTGAATTGGATTCCAACTTCATCAAAAAAAACCTCGACGAAAAACTTAAAACTTAAGCGGGACAGACGGACGAACGGACGACGCACAGACCAGACAACATAATGCCCATAAATGGGGCATAAAAACCAATTGTTCAAAGAACAAATGAAGGTCTTTCCACATCAATTTTTTAAATCATTGATGAGAAGCTACTTTCGGTATACTCAAAGTTATTTTTGGCGTCCATGGGTAGGTTTCTTTATCAATAAATAAATGTTTTTATATATTTTTGCTTGAAACATGGGAGATAATTGCAAACTGCCGGTTTAAAAATATTACTTCCGGTCTGACTTGATAGCTTTATATACACTGATTCCAAAAATATATGGTTTCTATATACTTTAGCCTGTAATATGGGAGATATTAAAACTTCTGGTTTAGTAAAATTTACTTCCAGTTTCAATATTTTTGTATAATTTTTTTTTGAAATTAGCTTATTTTATGACATTTAAGTGATTATAGTCATTTAAAGGAATTTTTGCCTGTACAAAACAACATGGTAAAATGTTCATGAAATTGACACACATAATCTTCATTCTTAAGCAAGCCCTCGATTTTAAGTTAAATCAGTCGGAAAGATAAAAAATCAGTCGAATTATGCAATTTTGTTAATGTGCAACAAATTGACGTCGCGAAAAATAACATTTTACGCTATCAACGTCATTATAGATATTAAAAAAGGTATCAAAGTAAAAATATATATCAACCCGGAACCCCTATATCAGCCCCAGACGTTAGTCGAGGTCTACTATGGGTGTAGGTCTGATATGTATTATTTGCGTGTATCATAAAAGTTGTTTCGACCGATGCACGAACATACTCAGGCTGATGACCTCGTTTATCATATACTTATAGAAAATGATGGCATAATTGTATCCCTTGATAAAATGGTAATTAGTACATATGTGTATTTATTAGTCTTAGCTTTGTGATATGACTATCTTTATGACCTGCTTTCGGTTTATATAAAATGCTTCTGATTATTATCGCATGGAATATCTTTGTCACTCGGCAAATTAAAAAAAACACCTCAAAAGTAAGTTTAAGGTAGATGGGGTGTCTAAATTATAATCCATAGAATTTTTTAATAATTTGCCAAAATGAAGTTTATATTATGCTTTTTAAAAAAAGGTAATAAAAAGAATGGGTCACCGGGCTTTTTTTCATGCTACACGGTGTCAAATTTTGTATAGATTATGCATGGAAACCCCAATTTTCTGCAATGGAAACCCCAATTTTCTGCAATAAAGCGTAAACTACACCATAGAATTTTGAGATAACATATGAGAAGATAGCTTTAATAGTATGCTTTCAGTTAAGAAAAAGAAAAAATGGGTTCACCAGACCTGTTTTCTTGTTACATAATAAAATAGAGAAATTCCTAACACATTCTATTGTAAAAATACATTAATCTGAATTATCTGCCCTTGCATTTGAGTTGCCTCCCCTTATGTGGCAAAGTTGGAAAAAAATTGTTCAAACAAAAAATTTCTGTTTTTTGTAAAATACAATCATAAATATGATAAAACATGTCATTTTCTATGTAGAAGTGGAATTTCTTACACATGAATTATCTACTTCTCTAAAAATTTGCACATTCTATTAAAGATCTAGACCTTGTTTTCTGGTATTTCCAAATCCAAGATGGAGGAAGACACCCTATCTACCTTAAGTGAAAAATCTAACAAAGTAGTATAACCAGATGATCCGCAGGGCACAGTTTTATACGACCGCAGAGGTTGAATCCTGAACGACTGGGGCAAGTATGGACATAACATTCAAGCTGGATTCAGCTCTAAATTTGGATTGTGATTAAATAGTTGACATAGCTTAGGTTTCTGACACAGAATGAATGTGGTCTAATGAACTTAAAATATTTTTTTTTTGCCTTTGTGCAATTCACTATGCTGTTGAATATTAATCCTCTCAAAAATGTTTGAAGAGATTTTCTTTTTATTTATGAAATCTGAAATGAGAAAAATTGAACCCCCCCCCCCCCCAATTTTTTTTTCACATCCCTCTTTCCCTTTTTCCAAAACTGTTCTCGATTCAAATTTCTAATGGAGTTTGTAACAATAACTACTCATTTAAATACATCATAAAATATTAAAATGTAAAAAAAAGTGCTTGTTGTCAATGAATGGTAAAGATTGTTTTAATTTATCAGTTGGTAGTAAAAGTGAATATACATTGTATATTGTATAAAACAATGATTTAAGTTGATTCAACTACTATTCTGGACAAAGAAAGATAACTCCAATTGAAAATTTTTGGCTATTGCACAATATTGTGAAATTAGATATTTCTTGCTATTGCGCAATACTATGCAATTGAAAATATTTGCTATTGCACAATACTGTCCAATTGAAGATTTCTTGCTATTGCACAATACTGTATTTTACAATATTTTAGTTTAAGGAGGCTCACGGTATAACATTTTCAGAAAAAAATCAAACATTTATTTTTCATTACAAATTTTATTTATTACCTTAAGCAGTTGTTACTTTATCATGTGGTACAAAAATCATTCCAAAAAAATAATTCGTGTTTGACAAAGTGAATTTTAAAATTAAGATATCATTGAAAAAGCTCCAAATTATCTCCCTTTGGTGCAAAAATGCAATTTTTGGCATTGAAATTGAAATATCTTTTTAAACTTATCGGTGACCTATATTTTTTATTGTTGTTTTCGAATAAGCTATACATACACTAAATAATTGTAAAGTTTGAGCGATTTCTGTAATTCAGTTCTTTTTTTATTTCGATATTACCTCTATTTCTCCTATTAGTTCAACAGAAAACCAGATGCTCCGCAGGGCACAGCTTTATACGACCACAGAGGTTGAACCCTGAACGGTTGGGGCAAGTATGGACATAACATTCAAGCTGGATTCAGCTCTAAATTTGGATTGTGATTAAATAGTTGACACAGCATAGCTTTCTGACTTAGAATGAATGTGGTCTAATGAACTTAAAAATATTGTTTTGCCTTTGTGCAATTCACTATGCTGTTGAATATTAATCCTCTCAAAAAATGTTTAAAGACATTTTCTTTTTATTTATGAAATCTGAAATGAGAAAAATTGAACCCCCCAATTTTTTTTTTACATCCCCCTTTCCCTTATTCCAAAACTGATCACAATTCAAATATATAATGGAGTTTGCAACAATAACTACTCATTTAACTACATATTAAAATGTAAAAAAAAGTGCTTGTTATCACTGAATGGTAAAGATTGTTTTAATTTATCAGTTGGTAGCAAAAGTAAATATACATTGTATATTGTATAAAACAATGATTTAAGTTGATTCAACTACTATTCTGGACAAAGAAAGATAACTCAAATTGAAAATTTCTTGCTATTGCACAATATTGTGCAATAAGATATTTCCTGCTATTGCGCAATACTGTGCAATTGAAAATATTTTCTATTGCACAATACTGTGCAATTGAAGATTTCTTGCTATTGCTGAATACTGTGCAACTGAAAATATCTTGCTATTGCACAATACTTAATATAATAATTTTGGATCCTGATTTAGACCAACTTGAAAACTAGGCCCATAATCAAAAATCTAAGTACATGTTTAGATTCAGCATATCAAAGAAGCCCAAGAATTCATTTTTTGTTAAAATCAAACTTAGTTTAATTTTGGACCCTTTGGACTTTAATGTAGACCAATTTGAAAAGGGGACCAAAAATTAATAATTTACATACACAGTTAGATTTGGCACATCAAAGAACCCCAATTATTCAATTTTTGATGAAATCAAACAAAGTTAAATTTTGGACCTCGATTTGGACAAACTTGAAAACTTGGCCAATAATCAAAAAATCTAAGTACATTTTTAGATTCAGCATATCAAAGAACCCCAAGGATTCAATTTTTGTTAAAATCAAACTAAGTTTAATTTTGGACCCTTTGGACCTTAATGTAGACCAATTTGAAAACGGGACCAAAAATTAAGAATCTACATACACAGTTAGATTCGGCATATCAAAGAACACCAATTTTTCAATTTTTTGATGAAATCAAGCAAAGTTTATTTTTGGACCCTTTGGGCCCCTTATTCTTAAACTGTTGGGACCGAAACTTCCAAAATCAACCCCAACCTTCCTTTTATGGTCATAAACCTTGAGTTTAAATTTCATAGATTTCTATTTACTAATACTAAGTTATGGTGCGAAAACCAAGAAAATTGATTATTTGGGCCCCTTTTTGGCCCCTAATTCCTTAACTGTTCGGACCGCAACTCCCAAAATCAATCCCAACCTTCCTTTTGTGGTCATAAACCTTGTGTTTAAATTTCATTGATTTCTATTCACTTATAATAAAGTTATTGAGCGAAAACCAAGGATAATGCTTATTTGGGCCCTTTTTTGGTCCCTTATTCCTAAACTGTTGGAACCAAAACTCCCAAAATCAATCCCAACCTTTCTTTTATGATCATAAACCTTGTATCAAAATTTCATAGATTTCTATACACTTAAACTAAAGTTATAGTGCGAAAACCAAGAAAATGCTTATTTGGGCCCTTTTGGCCCCTTATTCCTAAAATGTTGGGACCAAAACTAACAAAATCAATCCCAACCTTCCTTTTGTGGTCATAAACCTTGTATTAAAATTTCATAGATTTCTATTCACTTTTACTAAAGTTAGAGTGCGAAAACTAAAAGTATTCGGACGACGACGACGACGACGACGACGCAGACGACGATGCCCAACGTGATACCAATATACGACAACAACAAAAATTATTTTTGCGGTCGTATAAAAACATATTCAAGAAATAGGGAAATACATTATTTAAATTAGATGTGTCAAAGCGACACGAATGGCCCCGTCTCAAAAAGTCTGCAATTTCAATAACACATGCGGACACATATCAAAAATCAGCTCAAAATGTGGAGGCGTATAGAAAAAAAAGTCTGTATAACTGTGATTTTCAACAATTTTCAAAGTTGTAAACCTTAATTTTGGCAAAAATTAATGCAGCCGAAAAAATACTTGATCTGTAACTCATCATGAGTAGCTCACATTCGGAATTTCGGACAAGGGTAAAACTATATGGCACCGACAACTTCGTTGCGGGGCCATAAAAATGTAAATACAATAAATACATTTTTCAAATTTTAAAGGAATATTTCTTGTCTATATGTCTTCAGAAATATCATCGTGGTCATAATGAATCATGAATCGACATTGATAACTTTGACCCGAACTTATCGAGTCATCGCGAATCTAGCAACAAATTTCACATTAATCAAATTGACACATACCATGGCAACTGAAATCGATAGACAAGAGAAATATATGTTGTCATGTTTCTATATCCAAGCTTTTTTCAGTCTATTTTTCCCTATAGACTTTACAAAAAAATGAGGTTATCAATATCATTGCATAGGTACATACGTTGAACACTCATTTATCAATACTTTGAAAATATCAATATACCGAAAAATGAACCAAATTGTCAATCACTCTACGTTATACGAATTATCATTACATTTAAATAATTTCTAAAAATATTACTAATACCTTTTTGGGTTCGACAAACTTGTTTTACAAATTTGGTACAAATTCTCATTTTTATTTGTAGCAAAATGTATTGTTATTCCACTTGTTTTCTTTCTATTGTTGGCAAAGGTGTGCAGTTCCATCATCATAATATTAGTGCATGACCAAAGAAACCAATCCTCATTATAGTCATAAAAATCTGTAAATAATATAACGAGAAAGAAAATATTAATATGCACGAAAAATTTTATGAATTACGATTTTTGTACTTTTTAAAGATACAAGTAAGAATGTAAAATTGAGAATCGAAACTAGGAAGACAACAAAGAAACAACGACCCAACCAAAGTGCAGAAAACAGACCAACGGGTCTTCAACACAGTGAGAAAATTCCGCATCCAGAGGCGAGCTTCAGCTGGCTCGTAAACAATGTGTTCTTATTCAGCGAAAACGGACATCACACTAAACACCGAAACATATAATCGAACTAAAATTTTAAAAACAAAGTTACAAGACCAACAAAGGTAGATTTTCCTGATTTGGGAATAGCGCATAAATGCAGCAGGGGGTTAAACGTGTTTTGTGACATCTAAACCATCCCTTTATACTTCTAGCAATGTGTAATAAACAAACACACAGCAATATGCACAGTAATACTCAGTTTAAAAGAAGTCCGAGTCCGATGTATGAATAGGTAACAGAAGAAACTAAGCAAATTGACAATGATCGACATAAATTACCAAAAGACTACTGGCAAATATTGTTATTCCAGCTCCAGACCTCAATTAAATTGAGTGATAGATGATGTCTGAATTATATTAAAATCCGTTTAAATATTTTATTTAAATCAAGCACAATCCCTCTCGTTATGGGTTTAGTAATATATCATCTTAAAAAATTAAGAAGAACATAACAGGTGTTCCGCCAACAACTGGTTTCAGAATAAAAGTATTTATTTACGATGTAAAGACCATGTGAGTGAATCAAAATGAATTCCAAAAAATACCATCTTTAATGACCCGACAACAGTATCGTAACTATATCCCTTCTGAATAAATCTGTATAAAGGTGTGGTTAGCTTTTGATGTAAATGACAACATTTTGGTGTTTTTTTTATAGAAAATAACAATAAAAGACTGAATACGAAATACTTGAACGTATAAGATATATGTGCGTTCTTTTTAAATTAACGAATGATTCCAATGTACCAATGATAAAATTTATTAAATGTTTGAAAGTTTTTAATATCGAAAACGGTAACCCTTGTGTAATAACTTTTCAGTAAAACATATATTTCTTTCATTTAAAATCAAATACGGAGTTACATGCACGAGCGATTGGAACAAGTTAAGTCATTTAAACACCATAAGATCGGGACAAGGGAATTCACCATCTAAATTTGGACAATTAACAATATGAAAATTAAATCGTAAATGTTTGTATAAAGCGTCCCGTAAAATATATATATATATATATACTGGAAAGGGCAGTGTTCTTTGTTAGTATAAACTTTTCAGGAGGATAAATTCCATTAGTGTACATACTGAAGTCGTCACTAATTATGAGAGCCACTATTGCATCTAAATATATGAAAGTATTGTTAAATTTGTGTATCAGATGTTGTTTCGAAGAATCTTTGCTGATATTTGTCATTAATTGTAACTCGCAACAATACTGAAACAGGACCAAAATAAGTGGTCTCCATTTAAAACCAGGTGCTCCGCAGGGCGCAGCTTTATACGACCGCAGAGGTCAAACCCTGAACAGTTGGGGCAAGTATGGACAAAACATTCAAGCGTGATACAGCTCTGAATTTGGATTGTGATCAAATTTTTGACATTACATGGTGTTTTTTTACACAAAACAAATGTCAAGATTTTACAAATCAATTAAAGATTTCTTCTTCAAACTTTTTAAATCTAAAATTAAATAGTTGACACAGCATAGGTTTCTGACACAGAATGAATGTGGTCTAATGAACTTAAAAGGTTTTTTTTTGCCTTTTAGCAATTCACTATGCTGTTGAATATTAATCCTCTCAAAAAAATGTTTGAAGAAATTTTCTTTTTATTTATGAAATCTGAAATGAGAAAAATTTAACCCCCCCCCCCCCTTTTTCACATCCCCGTTTCCCTTTTTCCAAAACTGATATCAATTCAAATTTCTAATGGAGTTTGCAACAATAACTACTCTTTTAAATACATCATAAAATATTAAAATGTAAAATAAAGTGCTTGTTATCACTGAATGGTAAAGATTGGTTGGTAGTAAAAGTGAATATACATTGTTTATTGTATAAAACAATAAAAAAAAACCTTCATCAGCAACATTTTATATTGGCAAATTTCCAATGAAGTTATTTACATAAAGTTATTGGCAAATAAAAATAGAAAATGACATCATAGTTATGTCTGGCAAATGTCCAACATACATTATCTAAAAACATTTAAGATAAGATAAGGAAAAAAAGCTTCATCAGCAACATTTTATATTGGCAAATTTCCAATGAAGTTATTTACATAAAGTGATTGGCAAATAAATATAGAAAATGACATCATAGTCATGTCTGGCAAATTTCCAACATATATTATCAACTACTATTCTATACAAAGAAAGATAACTCCAATTGAAAATTAATTGCTATTGCACAATATTGTGCAATTAGATATTTCTTGCTATTGTGCAATACTGTGCAATTGAAAATTTCTTGCTATTGCACAATACTTGATATGGAATCCTGATTTGGACCAACTTGAAAACATAGTGGCCCATAATCAAAAATCAAAGTACATATTTAGATAAAGCATATCAAATGAGCCCAAGAATTTAATTTTTGTTAAAATCAAACTTAGTTTAATTTTGGACCCTTTGGACCTTAATGTAGACCAATTTGAAAACTGGACCAAAAATTAAGAATCTACATACACAGTTAGATTTGGCATATCAAAGAACCCATTTATTCAATTTTTGATGAAATCAAACAAAGTTTAATTTTGGACCCCCATTTGGACCAACTTGAAAACTAGGCCAATAATTAAAAATCTAAGTACATTTTTAAATTCAGCATATCAAAGAACCCCAAGGATTCAATTTTTGTTAAAATCAAACTAAGTTTAATTTTGGACACCTTAATGTAGACCAATTTGAAAACGGGATCAAAAATTAAGAATCTACATACATAGTTAGATTCGGCATATCAAAGAACCCCAATTATTCAATTTTTGATGAAATCACACAAAGTTCAATTTTGGACCCTTTGGGCCCCTTATTCCTAAACTGTTAGGACCAAAACTCCCAAAATCAAACCCAACCTTCCTTTTATGGTCATAAACCTTGTGTTTAAATTTCATAGATTTCTATTTACTTATACTAAAGTTATGGTGCAAAAAACAAAAATAATGCTTATTTGGGCCCCTTTTTGGCCCCTAGTTCATAAACTGTTGTGACCTCAACTCCAAAAATCAATCCCAACCTTCCTTTTGTGGTCATAAACCTTGTGTTAAAATGTCATTGATTTCTATTTACTCATACTAAAGTTATTGTGCGAAAACCAAGAATAATGCTTATTTGGGCCCTTTTTTGGCCCTTAATTCCTAAAATGTTGGGACCAAAACTCCCAAAATCAATACCAACCTTCCTTTTGTGGTCATAAACCTTGTGTTAAAATTTCATTGATTTCTATTCACTTTTACTAAAGTTAGAGTGCGAAAACTAAAAGTATTCGGACGACGACGACGACGACGACGACGACGCAGACGACGACGCCAACGTGATAGCAATATACGACCAAAAAATTAAAATTTTTGCGGTCGTATAAAAAAACGATAAACGGAATCTCCACAGAAATGTTATCTAGTGAAAATTCAAGTGCAGTTATCAAACTATGAAAATGTATACGAGTATAAATAAGTAGTTGCATCGGACTTATTTGATTGAAAGATGAATATGTCTAAATGGAAGTTTGCGACTTAAATAAAAAAAAATGCATATTTATTTACCATCAACAAGAACAGGGACCGCTAGGTGCTTTACGTCACAGTCATCTGCTTTCCTGAACATATTAGCACAACACTGATGAAAATATGATCGAAAATTTAATTGTGCAGAAGAAGTTATGTCCAAAGCTTTTTTGCTCAGTACTGGCATCACTGGGCATATGACATGCCCAAATTTCAGGTGTTTGTCCCCAAAGGTATCATATGCTTCTCCATATGATTTTTTCTTCCTTTTCAGGCCATCATAATTCCTATGAAAATCATTTCCACATCTCTGAAGGCACAACGAGGCACTTCGACTTTTACCACTCGTTAATTTATCAATGGTGATAATTACTCCTGTATCGTCCTCTTCAACTTTCAAGGTTTGTCCATGTTTATGACGTGGTACACTGAATAATGCACCATCACAGAGCAAAACATCGACCGTATTTGGTAAGGCAAGAGCTAGAGATTTACTGGGTATTATATCTGTGCCTACATAAGACAGGAATGTTTCTTTTATCTTTTTGGGAATCCTCATTAATTTGGATGACTTTTCGTCGTGTGATTCATCTATAGCTAGAAGAAATGCTGCCTGCATTAAGCTAACAACATCAGTATCTCGGTCAACAAAATGCACCTCCTTAATGGAAGTCGATTTACCAAATTTACTACTGTACTTGGTTATTGCTCTTGGAAAAGAGGAAAAACAGACTTGCCTTGGTCCACCACGGCCACCTACAATAAGCATGAAGTATATAGGTAATATTTAGATATATATATATACATATATCATGAGTTTGGGAATATAAATGGACAGAACCAATCAGTGAAAACAATCAGATTACACATAAAACCAAATATAGAGTTAATAAAAAGTTAGCATCTGCTGGTATACTTTATACATTCCATGTGGCTATATTCTAGAGGCACAAGGTGTGTTAACGATAGGAGGATGACTAAATGTCAGATTGAAATTATCGGCAAAGTTGGTTCAGCTGTAAAAGCAATTGCTGCCTACTTTGTTGTGCTTGTGACTTTAAATTTTCATCTGCATGTAAAAAAGTTAAACCTGAAAGGAGTCTTATCTAGTCAAGAATCTGATGTTCAGTAGTTGTCGTTTGCTGAGGTGGTTCATAAATGTTTTTCGTTACTTTATATAGATCAGACCGTTGGTTTTCCTGTTTGAATGGTTTTACATTAGTAATTTGTTGGGACCCTTAATAACTTGCTGTTCGGTGTGAGCAAAGGCTCCTTTTTGAAGACCATACTTTGACCTATAATGATTTACTTTTATAAATTAAGACTTGGATGGAGAGTTGTCTTATTGGCACTCACACCACATCTTCTTATATCTATTATCTAGTAAGAAGTTATGATGTTATCAATAAAATACTCATCTAGCAGAAAGTTTTTTTAAATGGTATAGAAATACATTTCCAAGGGTAGCAATCTCTTTATTCGGCTCATTGAGAGGCACATATATTTGTTGAAATGTCTTAACAGATTATCCCTTTGTAGATTTCTATTTCAATTAACCATGGATTTGAAAAGAAGATGCATCGTTTAGGGTCATTATGATATTCGACATTGTCTCGAGATTTTGATTTATAACGTGCGTTTTGATTTTACGATAATTTTCGAGAGCAACTTGACCTCTTTAACAAAGAAATACAAATTAAATAACATTCAACAACCGTATACGATGTAAATCAGACAAATTTTCAATATTAAATCCACAACTGACACCGACATGTTTCAATATTTTGATAAATCATCTCATAATGGAAATTGCAAACTGCACTTTTTAACTCGGCCTTTTGATTTGTTTGTTAAAGACATATGGAACCTCAAAATAAAAAACAATGATGCATATTTTTTTATAATAAAATGGATAGTTTCCATTATTAAACGCATGTACATATACTTTTTTCTGAAGAAAATTCTTTTATTTGTCCACATTTAGAAGAACTTTACTTTTTTTAATTGCTTGCTTCCAGGAAGCAATCCGCCGACATGTTTTCCGTGACCTTAACGTGAACCCACTCGTAAATATCCGGTGATCGCAATACGCACTAAAATAAACTATTAACTGATTGTGCATGTAAAACACGTGCTCAATATCCATGCTTTTTGTTGATTGTTTACTATAAGGTGACAATCGGTAAACTTCGGAGTCAAAACACGGCATTTAATGAGCTGTCATATTTATTAAATCATAGCAGACAAAAAAAAATGACGATTATGATATGTTTGCATAAAAAATGATAAAATCGTGCACAGAAAGTTTTATGATATATTCATGCATTGGTTCAAGAATTGGATAAACATTATTTTTCACCAGTCACTCGTTAAATATGACTTTAAGTTAAACGTTTGTCCTCTTTTAAAAATACAAAAATGTCTATAAGAACATGTATTGAATCTCCACAGTGATGTAAATGTTAATTTATTCATTTGAAGACATACAGAGGAATTTGAAGGACAGACGAAAAAAACTTACGCTTGATTGATTTCACGTGACAAAGATCGCTATACGCATGACATGCTTTAACAAAAAGACGTAGAAACGATCAACAGAAGTTGTGACGGGTCCAGCGAAACGATCTTATTCAAAACCATGCTGTTGTATAAGAGTTTGTTAAACGGTTATTTGAGACAGTAAAATCAAGATTGACGAAGGCCAAGTTTAATATACAATACAGTAATCTCCATACTAATGCAGCATATGAAAAAAAAAATCCAACTTATAAATATTTTGGCTCAAAATGTCATTAATGAAAGTGTCTGATAAACTGTTGCATCACTTTAAGCATCTAAACGGTTCGACTACACATGTATACTCTCATGATGTCACACATTAATTCTAGACGTAAGTATACCTTTCGTACGCTTCAGAATGGTTTAATGTCGACAAAAAGAAGATGTTTATGCTCAAAATGTGACTTTCATGTTTATTTTGTGAGCAAATTTCATACCAAAATAAATGGGGAATGTGTCCATGGGAAACAGATGATGCCCCCGCATGCATATCATAATAAGTTGTAAAGGAACATAACTGAAGAACAGTTTAAGTGATGCTACCTAAATCTGTACTTGATCCGAGTATTGTGGGAATAAGTATTGTATTTCGTTGAGGCAAACGTTAAGTCAAATGAAACGTCAGATTAAAAAAAAATGGTGCATATGTTTTTTTTATAACTAAATGGCTAGATTTTATTATAAAAATATAAAACTTATGCCCATATACTTTTTCTCAATAAAATTCTATATTTTGTCCCTGTTTAGAAAAAAAATACCTTTTTTGTAAAAATCCGGTGATCGCAATACGCATCGAGCTGTCATTGAAATAAACTATTATCTTTTTGAACATGTTATATCATGAAAATTATCCATGCTTCTTTGTTTATTGGTTACTATAAAGGTGACAATCGGTAAACTACGGCTTGAAAAATTTCTTTTTGTGTTTTAATTAATTTTAACATTGATTTTGTTTTTAAAAAAAATTAAACATGACGAAATATCTATATGGCTATAAATGTTAAGTCCTTATGAGAATCATTATCAAACATTACGTCGGTTCTATTCTTTGGGAATTTGCACAAGTTTAGACGTTTCTCAGACTGATATGACGTTTTTGCACCCAAATCCGATAAATGTCTACTGATTTATACTTTAGACTTGGAGAACATGATTTTATTTATTAAACGTAGTTGCTTTGAAGTATCTTGAAGTTACTGCCAAAAGCTTGTTTGCGTCTCATATATATCTATTGATTTAAGCCAAAGAAACTGATGAATAAATTTTTCTCGTATTTCGTGCTGTTATACTACTGTCCAATGTAAGTGTGAGGATAAAGTGTACTATGTTTAACACAGTCGCAATATGTATGTGCCTAGCCCAAGTCCGAAGCATGTAGATCAATGGTTGACGCGGGATTATGGATTATTTATTAATGTCCCTCTGGTATCTTTTGCCCTTCTTTTATGTCTGTCATATTTGTTTTTCGCAAAAAATAATAAAATTTATACATATCTAAGGCTTTATATGAGAGAAATGAATTCCTTGGTTTAGAATAATTTCCATATCTTTGTAACAACAAATTTAAGTAAGCAACTTTCCGTATTTCATGTCAGTATCTTGGTTAGTGATACCCTTTGCAAAAAACAGTCAACAGTGGCGGATCCAGAACATTTCCTAAGGGGGGCCCACTCCAGTCATGTTTCAATGATTCCCTATATAATCAACCAAGTTTGTCCCACGAAAGGTGGCACAGCCCCCCCCCCCCCCCCCCCCCCCCCCGGGTCCGCCTATGGTCAACAAGCAGAGGTATTGACTTAAAGGAACCAATAACACTAACGGCACAATATCTTCTGCAACGGATGCATACTACGACAATACCGAAGACGAGATAAGCAATCCACAGTGTCTAATTAACTTTTGCGTTGTAGAAATTTGATGTCGTGATGTTTGAACACTGAGTGTGAAAAATGAATGTCATGGTGTTAAAACATTACTTTAAAACATCAAAATGATTTTAACCTTAGTGTTTGTACTGTTCCAGTCCCGATTTCTAATCGTATTAAACTCGACATAACACTTTGTTTTATATGAAAACTTGTCAAGTACAAAACAAAGCATATATGTAAGCATAAAGATTCATTAAACTACCCAAAAATTCCTAAAATAATAAAGTTCTTTAATTCTTTTAAAATTAAAAATAATTACTGATGAATGAATCAGATAATAAAGTGAGGATATTTGAGAACATGCATGTCGGTTACACTATGACCTCCAAAGCATGATGAAATTGACAAACTCGACCTAAGGTGTTTAACTTACATATGCTTATTGTACAGTAGTGTGTTTACCAAAACATAAAATTTTGACCGCATCAATTTCAGTCTATAGGATCATTAAAAAATAATTCATGGCAGCCAAAGATTTGTTTAACCATGGGTCTGGCATTTATATTCGATTATTTTACCCTGAGCTTTAAAACATACGATGGTTAACATACGAATATAAATACCCAACCCATGGTAAAATAAACACAAATCTACGGCTGCCATGAATTATTTCGATTCTAATAGGACAAATTCCGAAATTTTTTAATCGTGAAAACCTATACATGTATACGATACTGCTTTGGTTGTTCCGTTTTACCCAATTTTGACAATATGAGTTATATTATATAATTTTATGATTATTTTTTTAATCGCATTTTCACTTATATATTTTTTCCAATGTAATTTTATTCATTCTGAGGCGTACAAGAAGCTTTAATATGCCCGGTATTTAAATTTTTGTTTTGTTTACGGAAACATACTTCTGATGTCACCTTGTTTCGTTGCCATGCCAAGACAATAACATCATTTCGCGGAATTTTCGTTTTATGAAATTTTACCATGAAAAATGAATTGAAATGGACTGATTGTTTATTTTTCGGCAGAATAAGGATTAATATAGTGTATCTGAATCTTGACCTTCGTAAACTGGGGATTTTGATGTCGAAAATTGAGAATATCTGGCAGTATAAATAAGATGGTCGTAACGCGGAACAGCCGTTTTTGTGTATGAGTGCGTTTGCGCTAAAGGTAGATATATTGTGATTATACTGGTTGACGATAAAAGGTCGTCATATTATAATATTTTACAAAATGTTTTTCGCGATTATTTCTTAGTTAATTTCTGCATTTTGCATATCTCTATTTGAGGCTTTCTAGCACTTTTCATAAAAAAAACATGGAAATTTGAAGCACGCTAGCTTATATTTAATACAGGATTGATAATGTGGTTACTAATTCAGGATAATCTGAGTTTAACCCCTGGATTTCGTTAAGTTTTTATTTTTATGTGTTTTGTTTTTGCATGTAGGGCTTTAATGACTCGTCTTTTTGTCCTTTTTCAGTTGTTTGCCCTGTTAATTTCGGTCTTTCTTCGACTCATGGATTGATTTCCTTTTGGTATCTAATAGATATAGGAAGATGTGGTATGAGTGCCAATGAGACAAGTCTCCATCCAAGTCACAATTTATAAAAGTAAACCATCATAGGTCAAGGTACGGTCTTCAACACGGTGCCTAGGCTCACATCGAACAGCAAGCGATAAAGGTTCCCAAAAGTTACTAGTGTAAAACTATTCAAACGAGAAAAACAACGGTCTAATCTATATAAAAAACGAGAAAGCTATATCATCTGAGTGAGCAGAATCTTCTTAATTTGTTACCTTCGTGTCGTTCTATAACTCAAGGGACAAAAAAAGTAGCCTTTATCGGATGTTGTCAAGGACACAACAACATCGATTTTATCAGGTGTCCCCAGGATCATCTTAAATGATGTAATGAAAATGACACATGTGCAGTCTTCTGAATCCTCATTGTACTATAAAAATTCTGACAAGTTTGTTTATATTCGGCCCTGTACTGTTTAACTTTCAGATATTTTAGATTTCGATGACAACCACCAATATTGCTCTACTTCAAAATGTAACCGTAAAAATTGTAAAACTTGTGATATACTAATATCTGATACCCACTTTCAAAGTAATTTAACCACCAAAAGTTACAATACACACAGTCATGAGGATTTGAATTGCACTGCTTCCAATATTGTGTACGGTATTGAATGTACTCTTTGTGGAATGATCTACGTCGGGGAAACTCGACAAAGACTCAATTTTAGGATGATTGATCATCGATCTGATGTAAATGATCATAATAACATTAAAATTTCTCTATAAACATTTCAATCAGCCTGACAATTCTATTGTTTCAGTAAAAGTCCGGATTATAGAGAAAATATATCATTCAACAAATGACCCCATATTGAGTACACCATATCGTTTACAAAGAGAAAACTTTTGGATAAGAGAGCTGGGACAGCTATTCCCTATGGATGCAATGACAAGATTGATGATGTAGCTATTTTGTCTAGTCCCAGGTGTAGTACTGTCAATACATTACAATTATTTAGTATTCCTGCTCGACGAAATAGAAGTCATGGTCACAGAAAATAGGCCTTTAACCTCAAAGATGTGAAATCCAAGCCTCCGGATTGCTCATGTGCATCGTCACAATACAATTATAGTCCAGCTGGTCATGTAATTACTGGTTACTTTGGCATCGTTACCAATAAACAACTAAGAGAGTTGTTAGCCAAGGGACCAAAATATAGAATTCCCCAGCCAATCAACTGGAAAAAGAACTTCAAGTTACTTATGGATGCAGTTGAGGACTATGCGAGAATATGGGTAAGGCGCGAACCAGACGAACCAGAACTGGACACTTTGTCTGAATGGATCAAAGCTATTCGATCGTGCATTCAGAAGCGCATTCAAAAGTTACGATGTACTATGAGCACAAGAGTTACTAACCCTTTCAAGAATTCAGATGTTGTGGATGCTTTATCCTCTTTGCATGACAAATATGTCGTTGTTCCAGCAGATAAAGCCTCTAATAATATTGTCTTCATATGTAAAAAACCATTATTTGCAATGTCTCACAACAGAGCTTTGAATTAATAGAACAACTGGTAATCCTACATATTCCTTTACATTATTTACCAAGGACGAGATTTTACAAAATCATAAATCTGTCCTTTTTTCTTTTGGTATCAACATCAAAGAAAACGAAGAAATTTTCCATCAATATACTGGATTATACCAAAACTACACAAAACTACAATAAAAGAACGATACATAGCTGGATCGTCAAAATGTTCGACTAAACATCTTTATAAATTACTGACTACTATAGTGAAATGCAGTGAAGTTTAGCTTGATAACATTCTGGCGTATCATAAACAAACAACTTGTAACGTCTCATTTCATTGGACGAAAAGATTCAAATACAACAACAATGTAGTCAGTATGCACGTGAATTGACACAGGTGACCGACAATGGAATGTACTATGTTACTACGAACGTAAAAACAAGGATTTGTTTAGTTTACAAACCTTTGGTCAAAAGAATTAAATAAATCTTTCAAATAGTGGGGTCGAAATATTATACTGATATTTTGTATTAAGTTATATTCTAAGTTCTTTATGCATGCAGCAACTCAATTATCGTGTACCGCATAATGAGAAATATAAGGATAAAATAAAATGCATGTGCCGCTTTTATACGGATGAATATATGAACCACTTTTAATTTCTTTCATACTGACGATAGTTTATAATCCTAACAATGTCGTAGTCACTTATAATAAGTATCTCATAATACTGATCCATTACAATAATTAATGATGGGTTGCACTGACATTCCTCTTTTATTATTTTCATGCTATAAAACATACTCACAGTAGCTAAGCGTGCCATAAACGGAGGAAATTGACCCCCAAAACAGAAACAAAATAACTTTAATCGTATCATTTGTGCACCTGAATGAATTCAGTGAAGGCATGTTGTTGTAATAAATTGAAATGTTACATCGGCGAAGATTATTCAGTTCTTTTCATGTGTTGAACAAAATAATAAATTAATACTTGTGAGAAATGTCGTAGTTTATAAGGAACAATTCTCGTTTGAGATGTTTTACATTGTCATTTCGGGGCCTTTTATGGCTGACTTTACGGTATGGGCTTTGCTCATTATTGAAAGCCGTACGGTGATCTATAGTTGTTAATTTATGTGTTATTTTGGTCTCTTGTGGAGAGTTGTCTCATTGGCAATCATACCACATCTTCTTTCATATATGTACTTATAGTATACAAGGTATTATCCCGCAGTTAAGATTTGACACATACGTTAAAATACGGACGCCCACCGGACAGAAGGGATCAGAAGGGCAATCATACCACATCTTTTTTAAATATAAATGTACTGTTTTCGATTTTAAATGGATGAACATTTAGTTTTTAATTTTATACTGTAAGAATAGAGCTGCATAACATTGTTGAACTATTCGCTAAAGTACATGTAGTATGTATTCGTATTTAAAATGAAATACAAAACGAAACATGTATGATAAACTGATAAACAAAATATCAAGAAATTAAGGGTGACTAAATGCATGTACAAGCAGAAACTCAACTTTTTATCAAAACATTTTATGAATAAACACTATTTTTAACAAGAGTGCACACGCTGAAATGTCTCGCCTTCTATACTAATCATTGATATTATGTTGATAGTCCTAAGTATAAAGCTAAGCTTTAATACAACTGTCACATAAACTTAACATTAACCAAGATAACTAAACAAAGACCAATGAACCTTGAAAATGAGGTCAAGGTCAGATGAACCATGCCAGGCAGACATGTACAGCTAACAATGCTTTTATACAACATATATAGTTGACCTATTACTTATAGTTTAAGAAAAATAGACCAAAACACAAAAACTTAACACTGTGCAATGAACCGTGAAAATGAGGTCACGGTCAAATAAAATCTGCGCGACTGACATAAAGATCATAAAATATTTCCATACACCAAATATAGATGACCTATGGCATATAGTATTAGATAAAAAGACCAAAACTCAAAAACTTAACTTTGACCACTGAACCATGAAAATGAGGTCAAGGTCACATGACATCTGCCCGCTAGATAGGTACACCTTACAATCATTCCATACAACAAATATAGTAGACCTATTGCATATAGTATGAGAAAAACAGACCAAAACACAAAAATTTAACTATAACCACTGAACCATGAAAATGAGGTCAAGGTCAGATGACACCTGCTAGTTGGACATGTACACCTTACAGTCCTTCCATACACCGAATATACTAGCCCTATTGCTTGTAGTATCTGAGATATGGACTTGACCACCAAAACTTAACCTTGTTCACTGATCCATGAAATGAGGTCCAGGTCAAATTAAAACTGTCTGACAGACATGAGGACTTTTTAAGGTACGCACATATCAAATATAGTTATCCTATTACTTATAATAAGAGAGAATTCAACATTACAAAAAATCTCAACTTTTTTTCAAGTGGTCACTGAACCATGAAAATGAGGGCAAGGACATTGGACATGTGACTGACGGAAACTTCGTAACATGAGGCATCTATATACAAAGTATGAAGCATCCAGGTCTTCCACGTTCTAAAATATAAAGCTTTTAAGAAGTTAGCTAACACCGCCGCCGCCGTAGCCGCCGCCGCCGGATCACTATCCCTATGTCGAGCTTTCTGCAACAAAAGTTGCAGGCTCGACAAAAACTGATTGTTTCTATTTACATGTACATATTTACAATATACAATTTAAGTTCGTTTTTCAACCGAGAATAGCAAAACCTCATAACCGTTGGAGTTTATAAACTACATTTAATTCCCCTATGCCATGGTTTGCCATCTGCGCTTTTTTCTAAACAACGCATGGTTGGTTACATGTTATGAATTTACTTACAATTTCGGGATTTTTTTCTCAAGTAAACGGAATCAGAACAAAAATCACTATCCTATGTTGAATACCTAAAACTTGTCAAAGAATATGAAATGTGTTTGTAGAAAAGTACGGTTTCATTTTTCAAGTACAACGCTAATTCATCGAGTCCATTGCGTGAAATAAAAGGCAGGATGAGCAACTTGGAGGGGGAGGGGGGAGTCAATGACAAAAATGTGGATTGATTTTTTTTTTTTCATTGAACTTTTGATGTCGTCCCTTGGTCCAGAGGAAAAATTTGAATTAACTATTTCGATGTGAAAACTGTTAAGATTTTAAAGTTTAAAATTTTATTTTACTATCAATTGCAGAAAATTATAAAACCAATGAATTTCACATGCACATTTTAAAAAGCTAGAATTGTAATTGCATAATCAAGAACACAATCATGTACGCAAATACGACGATTGAAGCTTTAAACGACCTTGACCAGCTACATGAATATTGATCAGTCCATTCAACGTTATAGTAGGTGTGTTTTATTTTTGCAGGTGTGAGATCGAAGGTTTGAATTGACCAATGAAAACGATCGTTCCTTAAAGAGTTAATCTAATAAAGTGAGTTTGACTGATTATGTCGCACGACCTTTCGCTAAGCTTGGCCGCAGATAGGTGTATTCTTTTTACAGTTAAAGATGGGCTTCAAAAATATTGTGATGAGATACATTCTACCCGTAGTGTTAACCAGATGTGGATTCTCAAATACTCGAAAGATCTACTGCTTAATCTTCGAGAACAATCTATGCAATTTTGCAGCAACATAAATACTTTTGATTTTTCGACCCTTTACACTACTATTCCCCATGCTCAGTTGAATCATTAAACAGAGCTATTCCTATAAAAATGGGAATCGTAGATACAAATTTCTTGTTATGGGTAACAATAATCCATATTTTGTGAAGAACCTCACTGAATCTACCAGAAAATATACTGAAGATGATATTATCAAAATGCTGGACTTTTTGATCGACAATATACATGATATATTTGTTGAATTTGGATGATTCATATTCAAACAGACAATCGGTATTCCAATGGGTACTAATTGTGCACCCCTACTAGCCGATTTGTTTGTGTACTCGTATGAAGCAGAATTCATTCAAACCCTTCTTAAAGACAAATGCAAAATTCTTTAATTTTACTTTCCGATATATTGATGATGTCCTATCACTGAATAACCCATATTTCAGCCAATACTTGCATCTCATATATCCCAGCGAACTTGAAATTAAGGATACTACTGATACTAGAAGGACTGCTTCATACCTTGATCTTCTCCTCAATATTGACACAGATGGACGACTTCACACGAAAATCTATGATAAACGGGACGATTTCAACTTCCCAACTATCAATGTCCCATTTCGCAGCAGTAACATACCCTCTGCCCCTTCGTATGGTGTTTACATATCTCAAATAATACGTTATTCTCATGCATGTTCACACTATACGGACTTCATATACAGGATTGTGCTCCTAACTCAGAAACTGCTCCAACAAAGTTATGAGGAGGACCGATTAAAAATGACACTCCGTAAATTTTACGGATACCATCACGAATTGGTTGATCCATACGATGTATCTTTGTCCAAATTAACTATTGACATTTTTACCACGTGTTAGATTGTGGTTTGTAATTACGTCGTCTGATCTTTTTATTACCGAACGTGACTTATTCCCGAATGTGACTGTTTTGCTGAGTGTGAATTCGTATTGCTTTAAGACGTGGCACAGTATTTTTCCATCCTAAAATAATTTGTGGGGTTTTGATGTTGTGTTTGTTGTTGTCATCGGATTTTGTCAAATGTCTTAACGTTTGTAGTTGTAAATCGTATTTTTTTCTGTTGTATTATTGTGTTGTGTTGGGGATAACTACTCATCCAGTTCATTTGGTAAATTTAATTTTGGATCAACAAAATTTACACTAAAAATAAAATTGAGAATGGAAATGGGGAATGTGTCAAAGAGACAACAACCCGACCAAATAAAAAACAACAGCAGAGGGTCACCAACAGGTCTTCAATGTAGCGAGAAACTCCCGCACCCGGAGGCGTCCCTCAGCTGGCCCCTAAACAAATATATACTAGTCCAGTGATAATGAACGCCATACTAATTTCCAAATTGTACACAAGAAACTAAAATTAAAATAATACAAGACTAACAAAGGCTAGAGGCTCCTGACTTGGGACATATATATTTGGTTTGCAGTTTGATCAGAAGAAACACCCACAAAGCTAGATAATACAATTAATTATCTAATTACTACTACAATTAAATATTAATTAGTATTATAATTTTCACTGGTATTAATATAAGTGTTAGATAAGTCATACAAATCTAATCTTGAATTTCATCCAAATTCTTTCTTAATTTTCGGAACATGTTTTTGAAATTTAAATGTGACGTCACTTTGGGCGTTGCATTGACTATGGCTAACAGGGCTGTGATTTTGTAATGTATTCGTTTTAATTCTATAGCTAGTCACCACTTCGGTTTAATCATGTGTATCTATTATATAGTCATTTTATAAAATTAACTGTTTGCAAAACTATGTATTTTTCTTGATAATAATGATGTTTTTGTCCAAGGCGGATAACCCTGGCATCACAACTTTTTGGAACATTTGTTCCTCGGCGATCTTCAACTTTGTAGTTGTTATGGCTTTCAAACTTTTTACATTTGAGCATAGTTGTGTGTGTTTGTAGCGCGCGTCTGGCGTATAAAAATATTAACCTGTTACCTTTTGATGGCTATTATTCGTTTGTTTTTCTGTCCTATATTTTCTCCCATTTATCTGTTTATTTATTATAACCCTGTCGTGTAATGTTGTCCTTTTAATGTTATAATTAACACTGCCACAAAACCAGGTTCAATCCAACATTTTTTCATAAAATGCCCTGTACCAAGTCAGGAAAATGGCCATTGTTACATTATAGTTCGTTTCTGTGTGTGTTACGTTTCGGTGTTGTGTCTCTGTTGTGACGTAGTTCTTTTTTATTTGATACGTTTCCCTCAGTTTTAGTTTGTAACCCGGATTTGTTTTTCTCTATCGATTTATGAATTTTGAACAGCGGTATTATACTGTTGCCTTTATTTATGAACATTTCCTGAAACAAATATTCGCGCGAGGTGCTTAATACACACTCCTATTTTGTAAGACAACTTACCTGAACCTATTGCCGGAATTGCAATATTTTTTAGCCTGTTGTCGTCAGCTGCAATTAACGCATTGATGATCACATCCATAAGTCCTTCGATGTACGATTCTGTAGTTTCTCTATCAGCCCAAACTGGAGCACAAGCATGTAGCACATTAGTGTAATGTTCCAAATTTCCAGCAGAGGTTACACAAATTTGTCCTTGCTGAAGTTTGGTATATCGAGCCAAATATTCTTTACATTCGTATAATATTTTCTTGCCTGCTTCCTCTGCTATAACCGAGAAAAGTCCTGATCTATGATTCATGCTTTCATTTGAAGAATTAACTATGCCCTTGACTTTAAGATAACATAAGTTGCCTTGATATATATAGACATTGATTCCTTCTTTGGTAGTCATCATAAGCGAATCACCATTCACCTCCGGAAACATTTTAATGTCTGTCATATCGGCAGTTGGATGGGAAGCTGGTTCGTCTGTTTGGTTTTCTTCGTCTATCATATTCAAAGTTTCCTGTGTATATATTGTATGTCTTGGAGTCGGAACCGCCTTTCCCTTGCTGCCCACTTTAATAGTTTGTTCTTGTCGTTCATTGATTCCCTTTTGGATGGGTAATTGGTTCTCAAGAGTGGTATATTTATCTGTGGTGTATTCTTTTGGTCTAACAGACGGCGGAGTTACATTCAGCTGCATCGCTCTATTTACAATGTTCTCCCCTTTTTCATTTAATTTACCACCAGTTGTTACATGAATCTGAAAGTCTGCATGTTGAGCATTGCTTGGCAACATATCAGGTACGGATAGTTTTTCAGGATTGTTTTCAATGGACGAAATTTGTGACTGAACATTCAAACTTTTATCATTCGACTTGTATACACTTTTGTGATTTTGTAAAATTTCTATTTTCTCTTCACTGCGCGAGGTAATATTTCGTTTTCGATCTGAAGTATCCTTTGTGATTTGGTTTTCTGAGTCACCATGCATTTTATCAAATTGCGAATCGCGGTCATTGTTGGGGTCATGTGCTCTGTCTTGATTTCCAGGATAGCTAATACCACTATTCATTTGGTTGTCTGTTCCAGGCATGTCTCCTTTTCCTTGGTCTTCCTTATCTGGTTTTTCTGCCTTCCGTTTTACATCTGAAACTTCACTTTTCCATTTTAAAAGTAGGTCACGAGCAAAACTTATGGAACATAAATCTCCAGTCAGTATGATTGTTCCATCATTTTCATGTAGTACATCAACTCCAGACTGTTTTTTTAAATCTATAGCTGTTTGTCTATTGGTTGCCAGATATAAACTAATAGACGTATTCAGTTTTGCCCTTATGTTAACCACTGCCTACAAATATATGTCATATTTGACTAGTTTATAAATATGAGCTTCTATAATATATCCCGGAATTATAAAACGTTTTCAACAGGTTGTTGTACCAACAAATCAAAATATAATACTATAGATATTAGATCATACATTCTAAAATATAGTTTTAAATTGCAACCCAATACACATATATACATTTATTCGTTGTTCATTGTTCATATTAGCTACCGGCAATGACTTGACGTACCTCAAGAGAAACATAATAGTTGCTCAATTGTTGATAACAATCGAACTTAATATATACATATACACATTCATATATCTACAATCTGTCGATACCTTATCTTGGCATTGTCCAAGGTCATATTTTTCTCTTTATACTATAAAATTCATTGGATGTAGGACGTGTACCTATTGCTAATTTAGTCTAAGATACATGCTTTGAACTACCTGTCAGTAATTGCGAGTACACTCAGATCTGTACTTAGCATCTTTTTATGTTAGGATATAGAAGTACCCGGCCACGTCCACTCTGTGTAGTATTTGTATTTGTATTCATCTGATAACTTAATGTAAAAAAGAAGATGTAGTATAATTGCCTATGTGACAATTCTCCACAAATGACCCGTACAGTGACCAAAAGTTGGTAATTGCTGTGTCATTTTGTATCTTGTGGAAAGTTTTCTCATTGGCAATCATACCACATCTTCTTTTTTATATTCACATAGATAAATATGATATCAACTCAAAATTCAAACCTCATATGACACCACCACATTATTCGATTTGTTTAAGTGCATGATGATCACAAAATCTTGTCAGATTGACAAAGCCGACCGTTATGACGTTATGACCGTTAAAATGACTTTCTTTATTATATAAACATAAAAGCAGATCGGTCTTATTTTACATCCATTTACTCACTGCTTTCGTCTTGGTTAAATTTTAATAGTGGTATGATAATATTTTAAAAAGAAAAGACCAGTTGGATAGACATGCAATCATGTTTTCAGTATTTTAAAGGTAGCCATTAATGAAAATAAGAGGGCAGCTCGAAGGAATTAAATTGTTGTATTCGTGTGTATTTGGTTTTCAAGTTTGTTTTATTTGCAACATTCTGTCTGTGTCTGTCAAAACATAAAGTGTCATTTTCCAATTGTTCAAAAAAAATACAGTTGGATGCAGACCAAGCATTACCAAAAGGTAAACGCCCGTTAACGCCGTGTGCACTTATTTCGTTTGTGAACATCAATTTTTCGCGTTTACTTTAATTACGTTAACGCGGTCAAAATGGACATTTCTTATGTCTTCCCCAGTACACGCGTGTTTAACCATGTGTCCGTTAAGTCAGACGTAAATAGCCGTTGAATACAGATTTCACAAGTATAGTTTGAAGTGCACTTAAAAGTAAAAGCGCGTTTACATTCGCGTTAACTATTATAATTGTGTAATTTATGAAATAAACTTCGTGTACATTTTTTTTTTATTTTGTTAAACTGACTTTAATCTTAATATTTACGTTAATGTGTTTATAACCGTAACAACTCAACACTTCTAAATCGTAATATTTATTTTACTCATTGCAAAACATAAGTTCCAATAACTTTAAATAACGTATTTTCTTAATTTTCTTCAAAAGTAACAAATACAAATATCGACTCACAAAAATATTTAATATAAAAAAATTACCAAAATTAACTACAGCAAAACCATGAGTACATTTTTTATTAATTGAAAAGGTGTAAAATCATTAACTGTAACCGTCAATATGTCGTCCGAAAATTGAGAGTTGGCCATTATGATGTACCTTATCATGTGATATGTGGCCAGTGTATCATGGATTAAATGACAATTTGCGTTATCGCACGTTTACTACAATCAGTAAACGTGCAACTGCTTTTTTACTAAAATAGAAGACGTGCCTTGATTCATGGTAACGCGAAAGTAAACGCCCCTTTACTCTTTTCAATATTAGATGACGCGCCGTTTTCGTGTTAAAGCGGAGGTAAACGAGAAAGTAAATGCCCGCTGGAGTTTGGAGTTAACGGAGCGTTAATGCGGCGTTGACTCGTAGTGCACGCGAGGAAGCTCAGTCTTTTCTTTTGCATGTAATGGTCTGCACCTAACTGTAGGTCATAAATAAAGTCAAAAAGTCAAAACGAATTGGATATCCATTTTTTCATCAGTAACAAAATTGTTCAACGGAACATTAAGTATTGCACAGAAACAACATGAAGTGCCATTTTCCGAATTATTACACTTTCATAATTAAAGACCATTGCGTCATTATTAACAAAATATTTATATTGAAAAGTATTGGTAGAACGATTTTAATTGGCTCATAAGGTATTGCATGAACAAACAAATAAAAATTAAGTGCTCCATGCATTTTATTTTGACATTTTGATAACGTTTTTACAGATGAAATCGGATATGTTCCTTATGTCGTAACTACAATCCCGTTCCCTTTTCACGAATGTGACCTATAGAATAAGACTATTTACCGTGTTTGTACTCACATAAAAAAAATACGACGGGTGCACATGTGCAGCAGGAACTGCTGAGCCTTCCGGAGCACCTGAGATCACCCCTAGTTTTTGGTGGGGTTCGTGTTGCTTAGTCTTTTTAGATGAAGAAAGGAAATAAAAGTTGGAAAGGAAAATGATATACCAAACAACTCTAATGAATAACATGTTCAGTAAGATCTATTTCTTCTTTAGTTTTGTTGACTTCATAAAGTGCAAGTTAACTATTTCTATCATGCTTACATCTGTGCTGCATTTAATGAACTCATATCTGTTTTCTTTCTTCATTTTTCTAATCAGATTATCTACATCTAAAAATGTAATGAAGATGAAACAGGTAAACGAAATGTAAGAAATAACTTTGCCATATTTAAAAAGTAAAATGTGTCAGAACTTTATACAATTTCGGCAATATCAATATGACGCCTCACAATTAAGGTACTTGGAATATAATCTGTGTTAACAAGTCTTTGTGAGTGATTACGTAATGTTATAACTATGATCACTTGACTGAGCTTAATTATTTCATAGCAGAGGATGTGAAAACTATATAATTATTAAATATATGCAGAGACTTTTTTTATAAAAAAATAGAGATTTTTTATATCTCAAGAAGCCATATTACAAATATCTTTTTCGGGGTATCCTCAAATACGGCAAAAACAAATATTATTTCTTAATTTTTTTTTAAAATACCAAAGCGTTGAATCGAGTCATAATAAATATTCAAGTTTACAATATTGTTAAATGATTTGAAGAATCCTGTGTAAAGTATGTTTATTAGCCTCAAACTGTAAAACTACCTTGGGTTATGTTCAGAATTGAATTCACTTTCTTTGGGTATTTTACCCCACATGTGGAGCAGGATCTGCTTACCCTTCCAGAGCACCTGAGATCACACCATGTTTTTGGTGGGATTCGTGTTGCTAAGTATTTAGTTTTCTATGTTGTGTCTTCTGTACTAGTATTTGTCTGTTTGTCTTTATATTTTTAGCCCTGGCGTTGTCAGTTTATTTTCTATCTATGAGTTTGACTCTCCATCTTGTATCTTTCGTCCCTCTTTTACAAATAAACTTTACATGATAAAGATAACACACACGATCCTACATTGAGAGAAAATTAAACATTTCTGGGCCCTTATTCTTGAACAATATAGAGTCGTTAGGTTAACTTTCGACTGCACATTTCATGAACTGTTTGGTTTTGCATCGACTATTTAGGTTCAGAAACTTGCGATGCGTCTGGTAGGGGATAAAAAGCAAAGTGTTGAGCCAATGTGATCACACTGCAGCAATTGCAAAGTATAACTGCTAAATTTCATCATTTGTTTTATAACATTGTGACGGTTTAGGCGGTATGCTGTAGGTTTGTACAGTGGACCTTTTGGGGGCTTCTCAGTGAACACTTATACTTCCACGTTCGTCATTACGCTAGCTAACGCGTTTATTGAGATATTTGATGAACATAACATGCACTTATTTTGTATGTTAATATTGTACTTAAGGTCTCTGCTCTCACCGACCAGGGAGGGTGTCATGACTGAAATAAGTTTCCAAACTTTTGTTTACCTTTATTTCACACGTTCCTGCTTTATTAACTTTCTATTTTATAAGCGTATTTCCTGAATATTGTAACCGGGTTCCATATATGCTAATAGTAAAAATAGTTAAGACCCGTTTGTCCATTTTTCGACTTGACAGAATGTAAATATTTGGAATCGCAGCCTTTTGAAACAGTAGGGAATTGACGTTAGTGAAAACTGCGATCAGCACCTACTCCTTTTTAAGTCATTTGCCCACACTCACCATAGGGGCACGATACTTTGGTGGGAGAGATGTGTAAAACGAGTGCATGTCACCAAGGAGACTGCGGCCTGGTACCTGCGCGTTAAATCGTGATACCAAGGAACGCCAACGAAAATCAAATACACCGCAATCGATGCAATTTTTATATTGTATGCATTCCTGATGATAAATGGGTCTAACAACGCTTTACCGAAATCTATCACTACGTTTACTTTACGATGTTGACAAACGATTAACGTACCAACAATTGGGAGTTTCTGTATATTTTATTACTTAAGTGCTTTGCCTGTTTCTTATGAGATTTATACTTGTAAGAGTATTCAATGTTTTGTTTTTAATAAATTGTAAAACTTAAATAAATCTTGTTATCTATGATACATGTGATAAGTTATTCAGTGTTTTAAGAGTTTCTTGGCTCCCATATTTTAACAAGTATCTTAACTTTTTTGCCTGCTACTCTACATTTGCCTTGACTATTTTGCCAGCTACGCTAGCTAGCAGTAATAATTAATTTGCAACTAAATACTGTGGCTGGCAGATATTAGAATTTACTAATAACATAGCCACTAGTATGTTGACCTGTATAATACATTTACTAATGGGACACACCCACCTGTCTAAAGACATAGTACTTTAGACGAGCGTTTTGGTCTACACAAGGCTGATCAGTGGTGCTCGAATCAAAATAATATTTAGAATCAAATACAAAAATCGAAAAGCATCATTAACCAAAATATCTGAAAAATTCATTCTTGATCACCGATCAATAGATCGATTTTGATTCATGTAGTTTAATATATAATATAATAAAATCTGAGCAAATAGTTTTAAAAATTATAAACATTGTATATATATTAAATGATGTTTTTTTCTTCAGTCTGTATCGTCTACCCTGTATCGCAAGCTAAACAAGAATCACATTCATCGTAAAATAATCTCAAAATTGTTTCCGCAACCCCGTAGTTGTTATCGGCTGAAAATTTGAGAAGAAGACAATGATGGTATCCCTCGACAAGTTGCTGGAGGAACACATGCGTCTATATCTTAAATTTATGAAAGCACTTGTTCAATTCAGTTAGATTTTTTTTAGAGTATTTAGTTCCAAGGATTCAAAAGATCTCCAATGCTACGTCATCAGGGCGTGAAGTCAGATATCGAATGACATCAAAGTTAAACATATGACGTTTTGACAGTTTTCATGTTTTCTGCCTTGATACGAACAACCACATTAAATAAGCGCATGCAATCTTAAGAGGGTTACGTAGCGGTATCTCTATATCATATATCGTGAATCTGATTCTTAGAAAATATATGATAAACAGATCAATACATTGCAAGATTCGTATCGCATGCTGTATCATCACTCGACTAATATCAGCTGTCTGGCATAGGTTCCTCGAGGTGATACAGCATGCGATACAGAGTTTGTCAGGAATTATTCTATATCTATTGTAGCGCCGATCGGAATTATATAAAAATAGAATTGAACTAAATAATTGTTCATTATGAAATAATAACTTCTAACTTTGCATATCTATTAACATTATAATCAAAGTATTATACAACACGTAGATACACATTTGATGTTCAAGTCATGACAAATCTTACTTTGTGAAGAACCGTAAGGATTAAAAGAACACATTAATCGAGGATGATACCGTCAAATACTGGTATTTTTTATTAAAAAAATTTCTGTTCAGTTTGTATGATAAAAATGTCACTGACATTCGGTATTCCAATTTGAACTCACTGTGCATCCCTACTGGTCGACTTATTTCTATGCTCATCAAGGCAGATTGCTTTCTAACCCTTATCAAAGACAAAAGAGAAAAAAAATGTCTAAGTTCTTAATACCCAAAAGTCAGTAAGTTCATGCATGTCATATATCCCATTGAAATAAATAAAGGGAGACTTCCGTACCTAGAATGTATTTATCAATCATTTCCTCGATGTATTGACGTGGATGTACTACAAGAATCAATGACACGCGTGACGATTTAATCTTTACAATCGTCAACTTCCTATTTCTCAGCCGTAACATACCATCTTCCGATCAGGAATTGATTGATAAATACGGAATATCAATATCTCTACTTGTTTTCCCAATCTTATGTCTAAAGATATTATAAAAGGCATCTAAACTATAGTTTTAGTGATTGTGTCCTATCCAGATTCTCGCATGTTAAATGATTGTTGATTTTCATGGCGGATGATGCATGTATAACAGGCGACGTTAACATGTTGACGCATCAGGTTTCGCGATAAGGAGATTCCGTCATTTTTATGTATGTTACCTTGATTTGTCTTCTTAATAAATTGATTACACTAAAATAGACGATAACTGTTTAGTGTCTTTAAATATTAGCTGTATTTGTACGAGGATAAGAAAGAGGTGTAATGCGAGCTTAAGCGAGCTATTACTCCTGTTTCGAGCCGAGTACAATTACAGCTGATATTTAAAGACACTAAACAGTTATTGTCTTTATCCTGCAATTAATTCTGTATATTGTTTGTGTTTTGAAAGACACAAAAACTCACATTTTTTGCATTTATTTTCGATTTGAAATCCCCTGAGGCCCGCGAAGTAATATCAAAATCCCACATTCTGCTGAAGACAAGTTCGCAAAAAAAGAATCTCGAAAGGTCAACCATTATACATCGCCCAAGGTGAATAATTATCTATTTTTACATAAGAACAAATTTCCACAATAACAACAAATAACAAAACATTGTCCAATTTAAAACAGAAGTGTACGAGTTGTCCTACGCTTCAGAATTGACATTCACTAAACATGCATGCTGAAATTGACATGGTTGATTTTGTTAAACAATCATACACATTCAAGTTTTGAAATCGATAGTTGTCATCGCAGAAAAGACTGCTGTTCATGTGTTTATGTCATCAGACCATTGGTATTATTCTTATTGCTCTAAAGAAATGTTTGAAAGCAAACAGAACGTATAAATTATCGGTAATTCGCATAAGGTCAAACATTACGTCATTGGAATGCGACTGCAATACACATTCTGAGGTCACGCAGGTTCATACAATGCCAGCCTGGCAGTGGGCGGAGATTTAAAGCGATATCTGTATAGTATACAGATACAGCATAGCTATCTGTATAGTTTGACACCCAGTTGCAGAATAAATATCTGTAAACAACTCTTGCCTAAATGTAAAAATGGGAATTACCAAGATATTTCGGGTCAGTTATAATTACCCAGTTTATTCCGAATCTGTATTCTTGCTTCATTAGGTTTTAAATGACACCATATAACATTTTCTTCCTCAACACCATACTTAGCTAACATCTTCACCAAATTGGTATATATATCCTTGCTATCTTCACCAAATATCGTCACTTTTACGAAACATGGACTATTGTCATTTTCTTTTGCTTCCCTAAAACAAATCAACACAAAGGTTTATAGGAAGTATTGTATACTTAATGCTATTCGACTCTATATTAGCCCTTACTAGTATCTTAATGTTTTGGATTTGAAGTCTTCATAACTTCATTACGATGTCACATTTCCCTCTAGTTTGATACGATATTCTTATTTTTAAAAATGGTAGTAGTGTAGTAATGAACTGAAGCGCTGCTTATATTGACACTGTTTCACTTGTACTTGATCATATATGGAAATATTACATATGGTGTAGCATTCTCTTGTTCTCATTGGATATTACGATCACGCGTTTCAAATTATATTTCGTGTATCTGAAGCCTTGATTCTATGTTTAAGTATATTAAAGCTATAGTTCTATTTACACGTATATTGACGGTCAATATTAAAGATCTGTGACATAACAATAACGGTGGACGCACCGCAAAGTAAGAAAAGAAAATTTGCAAGAAGATTGAAAGGAGTTCCATGTGAAGTCTTATTTTATCTAAACAAAACAAAATGTTTGTTTGCAATTATACAAGTGCATCTTATTTATTAATAGTTTCATTCGTTTGTTAAAAACCTTGCTAAATAAAGTTTAAAAATACACAGAAATACATTGAATTCCATGTTTCTCGTTTGAATTGTTTTACATTGTCTTATCGGGGCCTATTATAGCTGACTATGCGGTATGGGCTTTGCTCATTGTTGAAAGCCGTACGGTGACCTATAGTTGTTAATGTCTGTGTCATTTTGGTCTTTTGTGGATAGTTGTCTCATTGGCAATCATACCACATCTTCTTTTTTATATATTCTAATACATTATTTACATATATATAATATATGAATTAAGGACTTTCACTCAGTCAAAATGTTATATATGGACATGTTATATTATATTGACACTCGGACTTCCTTATTGGTCAATATAATCTGAACCATTCGTTTGTGTATTTCAGTTTTTGATTCTTATACATTTGATTAGGGACTATCCGTTTTGAATTTTCCTCGGACTTTAGTATTTTGTGATTTTACTTTTTGTTGGCGTATTTTTTCCTTTTTTTTAATCAAATCTTTTTCAATTGATTTTTATTGTCTGTTGTGCAGTAACACACCTCTTATAGTTAAGAGGAGTCTGGACGACCGCATACAAGTTTAATCCCTTTACATTTTGTATGTGCCTGTATTTCAGTGGTTGTCGTTTATAGCTGTAATTCGTATTTGTTTTTCGTTTATAGGGGCCTTTTATTGCTTGCTATGAATACGGGCTCATTGTTCAAGGACGTGGATGAAAAAATTGTTGTTCTTCTCTCTGCAGGATTTGAATCCTTGGTTCTGAAACTTCGTGAAAACACCGACATTGTTTGTCTCACGACCAAGACCACTCGGCTCACTAGGCTTTTAAGTGAGGAAGTTATTGCCACGATGTCGTCAAAGACGCAGGAGGAATAATCCCTCTTGAGAATGAACCCATAGTTGTAATAACAAATTTGCAGATCTTACAGTGTTGTCCAAAATATGAGACATAGTATACACGAATTATGGTATCTGCGTTTGGCAGTAATAAGCATTTCGTATAAGGTTTTTTTTTTGTAGTGGCAAACACAAGTTAGAGAACGAAAACTGAAAATTGGACGTAAGGAGGAACGGAAGGTTTTGCAGACGGACTAGGGTAAAACTTAATATCCCCTCCGCCGCCGCTGGGTATAACAACAAACATTTTAGGAAGTCTTGATTTATGGAAATTCAGTTTCGGAAAAGCCTACTTCGATTCGTCCAACTCGGGTTGACTCGAGTTAAAATATCAGTGCTAATGAGCATGTGCGCAACCTTTTCGAGGTCAATATCTTCCATCGAGTTGACTTTCATAAGGGGAATTATTTTTTTTACTGAGAATTAGAATTTTAAAAAAATACATTATGTTTCAGAAAGAAAAGTCCTGATCCAGTATGCTTTTAAAAAATAGTTTATTAGTGAGCTAAAAAGGGTTGAGAAAAAAAGATCGTTAAGAATTTTTTTTAATAATTTCTGTTTTATTCATAAAGATCACCGATAGTTGATACAGGCAAAAATTAATTTCCCTCGTCAGCCTTTTTCTTCGTCTGTATTTTGTCAAATAACGGTTTATTTGTATCACTTTTATTTGTATAAACTACTTGACGCAATCTTGAAACTCGACTAAACCTGCCCGAACCCAGGGTTAATGTCGAGTTAACACCGGTAGGTTCAAAAGGTCAAACTCGTGAGGATGGTTATCATGATGAATTGTTTGTAAATCCTACTTTCTTGAAAATTTTAGCTAGGACAGTTTTTCTTTATCCATCTTATATTTTTCTAAATACGCCACAAAACAAGTAGCATTGGTCAAAACCACGTCATTGACATGCAGTAAGTGCTATGGTAGATTAAAGACAACAGTAGTATACTGCTGTTCAAAAGTCATATATCGATTGAAATAAAACAAATCCGGGTTCCAAACTAAAACTGTGGAAAACACATCGACTATAAGAGTGAAACAACATATCGAGAGAAACACTGAAATGCAACAAAAATAAACGACGATGCAACATACATATAAACAAACTATTAGGCAACAACTGCCATTTACCTAACTTGGTACAGGACATTTTGACGATACGAGTTTTAATTCGTGGATTATGACGACATCGGTAATGAACAGATTTTTAATTGCTGACAAATAGGAAAATATTAAATTAACAAAAGGGAATTATTGTGTGTAAACCATATATATTCTGATTCTTCTCGGTATTATTTACATGCACTTATCTGTATTATTAAACGCTCATTATTTTAGTAAAATGTTTATGGAAAAAAAAGAAGAAGTTAATTTTGGATAAACAACAAATGAGCTGCTATAAAAAGTGCATAACAAGATTTTGTGAGGTAGATACAATTGACCTTTGAACGATCGTATCGTATGTTTATATTCAAAACAAGAGGCTGTCACAACGACAGCAAACCGGATTTATTAATATTTATTTGTGTACTGGAAATATCACAAGAACCATTACTGATGAATGGTGAAAGTGAAAATCGTCAATATCAAATTTGACCTCCATTTTGTCATCAGTATCAACATATTAAAATTTGAAAAGCTTAGATTGAATGGTTCATGAGTAAATGCAACAACGTGAATGGAAATGCCATTTTACAATCTTTCAAGAACCATAACGCCTGAACGGTAAAAGTCAAAATCGTCATTATTGAACTTGACCTCTATTTTGTCATCAGTAACAACATATAAAAATTTCAAAGCTTTGGTTGAATGGTTCATGAGAAAATGCACGGACACGACTGGAAACACAATTTTTCAATCTTTCAAGAACCATACCTCCTGAACAGTAAAAGTCAAAATCGTCATTATTTAACTTGACCTCTATTTTGTCATCAGTTACAACATATTAAAATTTGGGAAGCTTTGGTAGAACAGTTCATGTGTCAATGCACGAACACAACTGGAACCTCCATTTTTCAATCTTTCAAGAACCACAACTCCTGAACGGTAAAAGTCAAAATCGTCATTATTGAACTTGACCTCCATTTTGTCATCAGTAACAACATATTAAAATTTGGGAAGCTTTGGTTGAACAGTTCATGCGTAAATGCACGGACACGACTGAAAACTCCATTTTTCAATCTTTCAAGAACCATAACTCCTGAACGGTAAAAGTCAAAATCGCCATTATTGAACTTGACCTTCATTTAGTTGTCAGTAACAACATATTAAAATTTTAAAAGCTTCGGCTGAACGGTTCATGAGTTAATGCACGGACAACATTTGATTGCCGCCCGCCCGACCGCCCGCCGTACATCCCCAAATCAATAACCGACATTTTTGTCACAAAAATCCGGTTAATTAAGCAGATCGGATTATATCTACTGACTACTACTTTTCTTTGTGATCAATTGTTACTATGACATTAAAATTAGACTGAGAAATGTTTTTTTGGAATGATAAATGTAGCCGTGTCAAAAAATGTAAATCTAAATTTTTCTCTTCGAAAATTTACTTGTTTAAGGTGGTACCCAACACCTTCACTAAAATTAATTTGGCTCGTTTAATTTTCATAAAACTTTAACAAAGTATTAACTTTGACCCTTTGACAAAAATATGAAAATTTAAAACAATTGAACCAACCATTTTATCATAAAAAATACACTGGTTATATAGCAGTTAGACAAACTCTAATTTTGATCATTGAAAAGCCTAACATTCCCTCAACAACTTATTGTAATTAAAACGCTCGGCTGATATTACAGAAATATCTCCCTGTAGTGTTAGGTAGCACCTTAACGGAACAAAACGTTAGTTTTGTAAACTTTCTTTCTCTTTTCCGGAATATGCCTTTAAAAATAATTCATTTACCATGTATGTGGAAAATTTGTTAAAATATAAAAAGTGGCAATTCTTATCTTTCATACCTTTAGTTTCATTAATAAAAATTAAAAGTGACTTTTCCAGTGTCCAGTTTGAAGGTCAATTAAGATACTGTACATATTTAAGCATGACTTATCAATATACGTATATGAATTAAATAACAATGACCCGTCCACATCATACTAAGTGATCGGGGTAAACTCGGTAGGGAGAAAATGACAGATATTGTAAGTTCATTTTTGCAAAAATGAATAAAACTTGTTAACCAAACTTTTGCTATAATCTCAAAAACATTTGTATATTTTTCGGATCTTGTATATGCGTATTTAAATCAAAAGAAAGTTTGGGCTTCAAAAGTCTAAAAAGAAAAATATAACTTTATATAGAAAATGCGCCCTTTTAAAACAATTATTGTTTCACAAATGATATATGGATACAAAATAAAATCATTTCATAAAACATTGCAAACAAATAATTCTGATTAGTACAGTGGTATTTTAATAAAGTCGATGCAAACGAACCGTGGTATAGCAACAATCACACACATTTTACATCGGATGACCGTGAGGGCATTCCGATGTATTGCTGCCTCAGAGATTTCTATTCGCGTGACTCTCTTTTTTTAGCATTAACCGATCGTATAAATACGCGGACATTATCGAGTGCAAAATAACATTCCCTATCGCTTGTTATATTCTTATTTCATCAATAAATTTTCCTGAAAATAATTTTTAGATAAATGATATGAAAATATTTTGTCGTGAGAAATATATATATCAATAACAAATCAAGAATACCAAAAATGTTTGTTAACGCAATGCGGAAGAATATCTCAAGAACGTTTTGTTACAAATAGGGGGGAATATGAATGCCTACACAAATCATCAGGCCAATCTATATTATTACAGAAGAGTGTCAACCATGCATAGAAAAGATTAATATACAAATGATAACCAGATGCTCCGCAGGGCGCAGCTTTATACGACCGCAGAGGTTGAACCCTGAACGGTTGGGGCAAGTATGCACACAACATTCAAGCTGGATTCAGCTCTAAATTTGGATTGTGATTAAATAGTTGACACAGCATAGGTTTCGGATACAGAATGAATGTGGTCTTACTCTAATGAACTTAAAATGTTTTGGGTTTTTTTTTGCCTTTGAGCAATTCACTATGCTGTTGAATATTAATCCTCTCAAAAAAATGTGTGAAGAAATTTTCTTTTTATTTATGAAATCTGAAATGGGAAAAATTTAATCCCCCCCCCCCCCCCCCCAACCCCCATTTTTTTTCACATCCCTCTTTCCCTTTTTCCAAAACTGATCTCAATTCAAATTTCTAATGGAGTTTACAACAATAACTACTCATTTAAATACATCATAAAATATTAAAATGTAACAAAAGGTGCTTGTTATCACTGAATGGTAAAGATTGTTTTAATTTATCAGTTGGTAGTAAAAGTGAATATACATTGTATACTGTATAAAACAATGATTTAAGTTGATTCAACTACTATTCTGGATAAAGAAAGGTAACTCCAATCAATTGAAAATGTCTTGCTATTGCACAATCAATTAGATATTTCTTGCTATTGCGTAATACTGTGCAATTGAAAATATTTGCTATTGCACAATACTGTGCAATTAAAGATTTCTTGCTACTGCGCAATACTGAGCAATTGAAAACTTCTTGCTATTGCACAATACTGTGCAATTGAAGATTTCTTGCAATGCTGTATACTGTGCAATTGAAAATTTCTTGCTATTGCACAATACTTAATATAATAATTTTGGATCCTGATTTGAACCAACTTGAAAACTGGGCCCATAATCAAAAATCTATGTACATGTTTAGATTCAGCATATCAAAAAAGCCCAAGAATTCATTTTTTGTTAAAATCAAACTTAGTTTAATTTGGACCCTTTGGACTTTAATGTAGACCAATTTGAAAACGGAACTAAAAATTAAGAATCTACATACACAGTTAGATTTGGCATACCAAAGAACCCAAATTATTCAATTTTTATGAAATCAAACGAAGTTTAATTTTGGACCCCGATTTGGACCAACTTGAAAACTGGGCCAATAATAAAAAATCTGAGTACATTTTTAGATTCAGCATATCAAAGAACCCCAAGGATTCAATTTTTGATAAAATCAAACTAAGTTTAATTTTGGACCTTTGGACCTTAATGTAGACCAATTTGAAAACGGAACCAAAAATTAAGAATCTACATACACAGTTAGATTCGGCATATCAAAGAACCCCATTTATTCAATTTTTGATGAAACCAAACAAAGTTCAATTTTGGACCCTTTGGGCCCCTTATTCCTAAACTGTTTGGACCAAAACTCCCAAAATCAAACCCAACCTTTCTTTAGTGGTCGTGAACCTTGTGTTTTAATTTCATAGATTTCTATTTACCTTTACTAAAGTTATGGTGTGAAAACCAAGAATAATGCTTACTTGGGCCCCTTTTTGGCCCCTAATTCCTAAACTGTTCACACCTCAACTCCCAAAATCAATCACAACCTTCCGTTTGTGGTCATACACCTTGTGTCAAAATTTCATTGATTTCTATTTACTTAAACTAAAGTTATAGTGCGAAAACCAAGAAAATGCTTTTTGGGGACCGTTTTGGCCCTTAATTACTAAAATGTTGGGATCAAAACTCCCAAAATCAATCTCAACCTTCCTTTTGTGGTCATTAACCTTGTGTTAAAATTTCATAGATTTCCATTCACTTTTACTAAAGTTAGAGTGCGAAAACTAAAAGTATTCGGACGACGACGCCAACGTGATAGCAATATACGACGAAAAATTAAAATTTTTGCGGTCGTATAAAAATTATATATAACTGATATACAAAAATTAATGTAATACGTAACAAAACAGAGTACACTGATACTGATAACAAATGATTATATCAATACAAGATAATAGTATTACGGTGAGGTTGAATTCCATGTCATTAATACATCATCCACACAGGAACCTTTTTCAGAAAAAAATATATATGTACCTAATTAACCTAACTTTTGGGTATAGAGATGTGATTTTTGATTTACAGCGTCTTTAAAAGGACATCCGACACAGAAAATATCACTTTTTGATTTTTAATTTGGATATGAACTATCTCAATTCGGTGTTGAAAATCTATCTCAAGGGCCTAATTTTCGATATATTGCAGATTAGTATGCATGTTTTACTAAACAAAACACATGATTTTCCCAACTTTTAAATTTTTAGAAAGAAATATCAACACTCGGGTTTTAGTTCCTAAATTGAATACATTCAAGTTATTAAATGGAGGTTATATGTGATTTAAAAAATGTGAAATCACAAAACTATTGGTACTAATAATTTGTAGGCAATTTTCTGACCATTACAAAGAAAAAAAATCTACCGTTATTTTTTTTTTTTATGTTTCTTCAAACAGACTATTGCAAAGAGATGAAAATGTATTTTCCATATAAATTAGCTACAAATAAAATTAAAAAAATAGTCTTTTAAGAGATTGCCATTTTCAGAGCCAAATTTCGTTGTAGTATATTATGAATGCAACATCGTAGTCATGTGTCGTACATCAAATTGGTATACAAATTGCGGTCAAATAACATTTAAGAGTATGATATTTGAATGTGATGTCTTCGCTAGTCTTTTGCATGTTTCTGTTAACTATTTTTTATTTCATATTGTCTGTATAGATATGTATCTGTAAAACCAGTATTTTTTGTTTAAAAAAAATAAATGTATATTTTCTATGTTTAAAGTGGTTTAAACAAAGTCATATTTGCAAAAGTTGTATACTTTTATGACGATGCCAGTCTGGTGTATGAATTCACTAAAAGTGTCATAGAAAAAAATGCTAGCATCTGATTTTTACATAAATTCCAGGCACAGTTATTGTTTTCAATACAAAAGACCTTTAAAATAGAAAATTAAAGCATTTACAAGTTAAATTATCCGTTTTATTATCCAGGGGGTAGGCAATTTTCTGTTTTTGTCCCTTTGGGCCACAAATTTTATAAAAAAAAAAAGAATTAAAATCACAAAAATACTGAACTCCGAGGAAAATTTTATCGGAAAGTCCCTAATCACATGGCAAAATCAAATGACAAAACACATCGAACGAATGGAAAACAACTGTCATATATCTGACTTGGTACAGGCATTTTCAATTGTAGAAAATGGTGGATTGAACCTGTTTTAATAGCGCTAAACCTCTCACTCTTACAACAGTCTCATCAAATTCCGTTATATTTACCAAGAAATTTATAATATTTATAAGACAATAGCAATCAAATCCAAGGAGTAAACAAAGGCTCATAAAACCAAAAGACATTTTCATCAACAGTTACAAAAAATAAATAAGAAACAAAACGAACTCCACTAAAAACCGGAGTGAAAACAGGTCCTTCGGAAGGGTAAGCATTTCCTGCATCGTATATATAAATGATTCTTCTTTTTCAAGCAATGAGAAATAATTAGTACACATTTAGGATAGTACACACTATTGTTAGTTTTATTTAGGTATTTTTGTACTTCTAGCTTGTACTTTTTTATGCCATAGTCACAAAAAAACATTTAGGTGTTACAGCTTACTCTTGGGTTATACACACAACAAAAACACCCCACCAATAATATTCAGGAAGGATCAATGAGTTTCAATGACTGCGAAGAGTAAATATAAGCATTTCTAAACAATTCAAATTACAAACATATAATATGAAGATAAAATAAACTGTGAATTTATGCTGAGTCATCATAGTTAATGCCCAGGATTTTCTCAATCTTCATGAAATATTTATAAAACTTTATATTTGAGTTAATTTCTTTAAAATCTCTGAGATAAATCAGATTTTGTGAAATTCTGTATGTTCTCTTTTTTTTTAACCAAGTATAGTTTGAATTTCTGTAAATTTAGACGATGCAATTCCCATTGCGGCTAAAAATGTGACACTTTTACTATGAAGTTTCTCGAAAAATGATATCCTAGAATGGAAAGTTGATATGCACTTCTATCTTATTCAAATGTCAAAACATAGGACTGTGTGGCATATTTTCAACATTTATATACCTATATGGAGTTATTTTCTTTCAGAACCATAGGTCATTCTTTTTCAGAATCAACCCGGACGATACCATGTTTCAATGAAATATGCTCCAAGGCATAAAATGACCTGTGTGAGGTCATTATTTTCCTTGATATAATGCCATCTATAATGTACTTCAAAAAAAATATTGTCTGATTGTTTTTTGTTACCGATTCGGAAATTTATATTTAAAAGTTCAATCGATGATAGGTGTAAAAGAAATCGTGAAACAAATATAACGGGAAGTTTTGTTAATTTATCGCTACAATATAGAAACGTTATCATCTATGCTAGATGAATTTCAATGTAGACTTTCATAAAATAAAGCCAGATTTAACATATTTGCGTGTAAGATTTTGAAAATCTTTTTGAGTCACACTGAATAGGGTGATTATTTGTTGGTTGCTTGCTTAACGTCCAGTGGCATATATTCCAAGCATGCTCAGATAGATACACACTGAATAGGAAATCATACTATGACCTACATAGATATAGGAAGATGTGGTGTGAGTGCCAATGAGACAACTCTCCATCCAAATAACAATTTATAAAAGTAAACCATTATAGCTCAATTTACGGCCTTCAACACGGAGCCTTGGCTCATACCGATCAAAAAGCTATAAAGGGCCCCAAAATTACAAGTGAAAAACCATTCAAACGGGAAAACCAACGGTCTAATCTATATAAAAAACGAGAAACGAGAAACACGTATAAATTACATACACAAAAGACAAATACTGTACATCAGATTTCTGACTTGAACAGGTGCAAACATTTGCAACGGGATTAAACGTTTTAATGGTACCAAACCTTCTCCCTTTTTCTGAAACAATAGCATAACATCACAACATAGAAAACCACACGATAAAATATCAATTACAAGGCTCAACTCAATCAAAAAACGTAAATTAACACACTATGAACGAATAAATTTTATCTGCGATACCTGAATGCAAATGCACAGTTAATAAAATATTAGGGACAAACATGCAAGGGCAAAAAGCAAACAAAAAAGTCCAAACAAAGCCATGGCAAGACACCACCGCGAAATTTTTAACTCTTCGAAAATAATCACTTTTGAAAAAAAAACGGTTTTAATAATATCTACAGGTAAATGAAAAATCACTTTTTCGTTTAAGGTTTACTACTTATGTGTATAAAATTCTTCCAATAATTAGGAATACCAAGAAAGTTCTGTCATATAAATACATACTTTAACACTAAATACAAATTGGGGTGAATATCAACAATAAAACTCTACGATTAGAGCTAGCTATATCTTCCCTGAACAGATTTAAGGAGAATAATCTTGATGTTCTTACAAATGTAACTTACGAAGAAATTAGTAGATATTCCAAATAATCAAAGCTGGTATATAGACAAGATCCATATTAATATAAAATAACAAAAAACATTATAAACAGTATCAACAGGTCGAATTAACAAGAAAATACGATTTGAGAGTACTCGCAGTTACTGACAGCTAGTTAAAAGCCAAAAACGATTAATAATAAAAAAATCATGCATCAGAGACTTATACATGTATTTATATTCGTCTTCGTGTCAGTTCTCAACTTTTTTAAATTTATGTATACCTTTTACTCTATCAAACGATCAACTAATAAGATATTCTTATATTCGATTGAATAACATTCACGTAACTCACAATAGGGTCGGGTGGGGAGGTTATATAATTATATCCTGATTATCTGTTTAAAAAATGTATTGCTTTTCAAAAGACAATCTTTCTGAATATTTCATTCGATTCAATGAAAATTGTTGAAAACATAACCACTTTTCCGCGAAAGAAATGTCATTACAAATAGAAAACATACCCCATCCCCTTTTCCATAAACTAAGTTGGTACAATAAGTTACTTACGATGTATCTTTCATTTGTCATACAGCGTTATCGAATGGTAATAATTCGTTTGTTTCTTTCTTCGTGCAGTTACAGTAGTATTTTTTATTGTGTATGGATAATAAATTTTAAAAGGTTTATATCTAGATTAAGAAGGTAGTTTTATTTCACATTCTAAATGAGCCGTAGGGAGTATTATAACCTAAACGCATTAGAAAGGAATATTCCACTTTAGTGTTGTCGGTGAAATAGGTTACTAAATTTTGCAAATCTTTATAAAAAAAAATATTTTTTTGACGGTATATCAGTCAGATAATGCATATTTTAAGTTTTTTCTTGTCGTAGTACACACCTCGGGGTGCCAGGATTGATCAAAGAAAGTCCTCCCTACGGTCGGTCTTTCATTTGATCAATCCTGACATCCCTCGGTTTAGTTTAAACATATTTATTTATAGTGGATTGGGAAACAAGTTTTGCAACTTATATTAATCCCTTTCCATTTTGCGGGTGCGAGTGCTGCCTTGAAGCGGCATTAGCCTACTCTTTTTCGAAATCTACAAGGGTGTCTTTAACGTGCAAGAGATACTGCTCTCTCTTAAAACGGAATAGCCATTTATCGTCCCCTTCCGACGGACTATCATCGTTTCCTCAAGACCATACTCGCAGATGGTGTCAAGGGAGAGCCGAAAATTGAGTTCCTGAAATTTTCATCCCAAACGGGAATCGAACCAGGAACCTTTGTGTTAGAAGTCCGATGCACTAACCACTACACCATGGCTCTCTCGATGTGTTCTACGATAAGAAAAAAGTAAAATCACAAAAATTCTGAACTTAGAGGAAAATCAATTCGGAAAGTCCATAATCACATGGCAAAATCAAATAACAAAACGTATCAAAAACGAATGGACAAGAACTGTCATATTCCTGACTTGGTACAGGCATTTTCAAATGTAGAAAATGGTGGATTAAACCTAGTCCTATAGCGCTAACCCTCTCACTTTAATGACAGTCTCAGTAAATACCGTTATATTTACATTGATGCGTTAAATAAACAGACACAATAAATAAAATAGTCAAAATATGGGTACATCAGTCATCATCGTATAACAATTTTAAAAGGAACGATTTAACAGAACACAAAAACATCTACTATCTACGAACACATTCATTGATGTGAGTGTCTGACGTCAGAAAATTTTATACGTCACATAAATTTGTCGATCAATGTGCATACAAACGATTTTAAAATTTGCATAGGCAATGTTAGCATACAGGGTTAAAAAATCATAAGTATGTAAGAATAAATTTCAGAAATAATCCGAGATTTAAACTAGTCCAAAAGTTATATATAGAATTTATAAGAATCCACAAATAGTTAATTCCACTACGCGATTGAATGATTTTGACGTTTGTGGTTCAACGTATATAGTAATTCTGATAAAAATATATCATAATGACATATAATAGAACAATAACCTTTTGGCCGAAAAAATATTCCCTTGAATTTGACAGTTTTAGGTAATTAATCCTACATTTTATTTCAGTTAAACATTTCTGTGTCATTAACATATGTATTTCAAAGCACCATTATTGTTTTTTTGGGGATTTCTATAGAATACTTTGTAAACTTGAGGTTACATGGTTACTAAACCTTGTACACAGATTAAATAAGGGTAGAAATTTATTTGGTTTACTTCCAGTGATTGTTATTTTCTTATATGCAATGAAATGTTATGTGAAATTTTTTCTATAGTACTGGACAGGATAAAACTTACTCATGCCAAGTATTTCTTTATTTGAAACAAAGATAAATTCTACACATTTTTTTTAAAGTGCAAATTTAACAAAGACTAATAGGTGAACATTAATGGTGGTATTACACCTTAAACTTAAACTAAAAGTATGTACTACATACAAAATTTAATCCTGGTATCTATAATGAGTTTATCTACCTCTACCTTTACTTTTTGCCAAGAATTCGTTTTTCAACGCAATAGTATAAATGTATGTTTTTATACTGGTAACAGTCCCAGGTTATGTCTCTATGAGATGAAACCTAGAGATCATAACTGGGAACCAGTGTTTCAACAAATCAAATTATCTATAAATATTGTATAACTCCCCAAAAGAGGCGTGGTGTTTGAGAAACATCTGTATTTACAGTGTAACCAGTATTATTTCCTATGATAACTGTGTTGTTTTTGTTAGTGTTATTAGTTTGAGGATCAATCGTATTTTTTTTATCATTGATGTATCATTGGATGTACATTTCTGGACTACTCACGAATCAATCTCAGGATTTTCAATTGGAGATCTACCATCAGATGCTATAAAAATAAATTTAAATAAATTAAAATAAATGTATGACTACAGGCTCTACAGATTTGCAAAAAGGCAAAATTGAATAAAATTCTTGGTTGAAAGGCAAGAACTTCTACCACTTCAACCACTGGGTCGATGCCACTGCTGGTGGCGTTTTTAATTCCGAGGGTATCACCAGCTCAATAGTCAGCACTTCTGTGCTGACATGAAGTATTGTTGATATGGTCATATTTATAAATTAACTGTTCACAAAACTTTTCTATTTTTGAGATACTAAGGTTGTTCTTCCTCAGGAATAGATAACCTTAGCTGTATTTGGCAAAACTTTTAGGAATTTTGGTTCTCAATGCTCTTCAACATTGTACTTTTTTTGGACCTTTTAACTTTTTTGGATTCGAGCGTCATTGGTGAGTCTTTTGTAGACGAAACGCGCGTCAGGCGTAAATACAAAATGTAATCCTGGTATCTATGATGAGTTTATCTACAGGAGTCATCCAATTACTTGGTCATATAAGCATTTTGAAAATCTTGTACGGATAATTATTTGAGTTATTTTACAATTTTAGTTATCAACCTTAAAAAAGTTTATAATAAATGGCAAAATTGTCATTTTAGGTCAAAACATGCTGTACAAGCCTTATAGGGAGTTATCAAATGGTTTGGTCATTGAACATATTGGTAGATTGTGCATTGCTGGTTTTGTTGTTGTTAAGTTTCAACCTATGTATTAAATTTCCGATATATTTAGGAAATACATAAAAATAATGGCAATATTTTCTTAATAGATACTTCAATTAGTATGGTTATAAGATCATTTTCATAGATATTGTGTTTGGTTAATGCACCAGCTGCACATTTTTACAATAAAAGTCTATTCAGTGATGCCCGTGGCCAAAATATTGGAAAATCTAAAACTTAATTACAAATTTGAAGAGATTTAGAAATCAAAACAATAAAACAAAAAGCCAAACAAACCCGGACATAAAGTCAGTACCTTAATGTTGACTAATCAGAAAACAGGCCCAACAACTAAAAATCTTAACACATGGTTAGAATCAGCATATCAAGGAGCCCCAAAAATAAAGATTTTCAAATGAAATCAAAAGCAGTTTCATTTTGGACCCATTTGGACCCTTTTAATCTCAATGTGGAACAATTAAAAAACGAACCCAAGTACAAAATCTAAATTGACGGTTAGAATCAGCATATTAAGAACCCATAGAAATCAAGAAATTAATCAAACAGACGCAATTTATACAAAGTATTATAAAATTTTGTTTTTTTATTTTATTTTGTATTGAATCCTGCAATATACTTATACTCTAGTTTAGTGTCCGAAAACCTAACACTGTCTGTTTTGACCACATATTCTTACTAAGAAGTTGTCATTTCCCTAAAAATCAATCACAGCCTTTTTTATGCATTGAACACTGTTCTACAATCTCGTTCAGATTCATTCAATATATATACAAGTTATAGTCATGAAAATGACAAATGCTTATTTCTGGGCCCTTTCTTATGCCCCTTATTCCCAAACAGTAAGGACCATAAATCCCTTAAATTAATACAAACCTTCTTTTAGTGGTATGAAAACTTACGGTTCAATTTCAGATCCATACACCTATACTCAAGTTATAATTACTGTCTGGAAACCAAATGTTTTGGTCGACAACCAAAACTTCAAATCATTATACGTCTACAAAGATTTTGCGATAGTTTTTTTAGCAATGGTGAAGGGAATATTTGGTTTTGCGAATCTTAACATTTTTCTTCGTTGTTTTTGTTGTTCGCCTTCGAAAAAATATTACGTCCTGAACTATGATTGCATTGATTCATTTTCCTCCCATCAGTATACATATTTATAAGACCTTGACGGCCTGTAGGAGTGAAATCACTGGGAGATCTGATTATTCTTTAATATGATGTTGAACCTATATATACCTTCACATATGAATATGAAACTTTGATATACATATGAAGGACTCGGAACCGCAATGGTCGCGGTGAAGTGCGATGGTGTACGCTGAAGTGCGATGGTGGTTACGCTGAAGTGCGATGGTCGGCCTCTGACAATGAGTATAAAAGCCAAATAGACATGAGCTGTTTATATAGAATAATTTAAAATAAAATATATCCAACATCATTAAGGAAGCAACCATTTACCTTTAAAAAGGGTGTGGTGGAGGTTTTTGTCTGAGTCAGAATATTCTATTCACGTAAAGCGCTAACATTTTTTTTAGTTTCGACAATTTCAATCAAAATAGTAATATTAAAATGTTCAACACTGTAAGGTATTTAGGAAAACTGGATTCAGAACATTTTCGTTTTTGTCAGTCGTTCCCTAAGATTTGACAACCGTAGTTGCTAGCATCGAATTTGGAAGATCTTTTAATTTCTTTACAGGTCAAACCAAATTTAGATTTTTTTAATCTAATTTTAAAGGAGTAGGTCCGGTAAGGACCGATTTTGTCCTCAAATTTCAGGTTCATCTGACGAAAGATTTTTACCACTTTTTAAACATTTAAGTATCTATTTCATTTGAATCAATTAGTTTTTGTGAAAGATTTTAACTGATTTAGTCATTAAAAACGATCCGATTCAAGCTTAAATATGAAAAATCTACCAAATATGCCGAAAAATGTCACTTTTCAGATGGTTTTTGTCAAAAATGAAAGTGGCCGCATCCGTGTTCATCCTCAACCTTTATATATGTTATGTATTATCATTAAATACAACTTACATTTCATTATTAAGGATGAACACGAATGCGACCACTTTCGTTTTACACGAAAACCGTCTAAAATTTAACTAAAATGCTAGAATTGTGAAGATTTCAGTAATTTAGCATGACTTAATGGTGCTAGTACCCGATATATGTGCATTGTATTGTCCCATATTTATGTAGCAGAAGCATTCTACTGTCCAATAAATAACTAAACGTTTACATTTTAACAATTTTGTAAAACTGCTATATTTTGGGGCCAAAAAGGGGTCTTACCGGACTTACTCCTTTGTCAATGCTGCGATTAGCATGCAGCGGTATTGATTTCAAATATGTGGTGTCCATAGCAAAATCGAAACAAGATTCAGCGTGTAGGTCTATATAATGGTATTAAGCAGGGTCCATCTCATTTTATAAAATATTATGACAAAAACTTAGAAATTGATCACAACAATTATTCATCCATTTATATATACCCGATGTCTGAATAGTGTCCACGAATAAATTGTCTACATAAAACACGTGAAGCTAACTTAAAGATATTATATCAAAATTACTATTCAGATAAATATACTTTATTTATCGTGCAAAATATTTGCGCCAATAATTCCGAGCTCAAGATTGTTGACCAAGTTCATCTTGTAGCCGCTTCGCGCCCCATGATTTGGCTCCACATGTAATGCTCAAAAACTTTCCAGGACTTTACGCGTTCGGAACTTTCTTTGAACCTTCCTTTCCTTTGTTAGCATAACACCTTCATTTACAACCCAACCCTCCTGCCTGCGAATCCATGTTGTATTTGAAAGCAGCACATTATTCAAACGTGATGCAAAACCATCGCACCTTAACGAAAGGACCATCGCACCTCGGCGTTGACCATCGAACTTCAGCGTCCCCATCGTACCTCCGAGTCCTACACATATACACAAACAAAACAGCTGACGAAACATTTATAAATCTATGGTGAAAACTAATTTTTTCGCAAACTTAAGTAACAATCAAATCAAAGGAGTAGGTCCGGTAAGGACCGATTTTGGCCTCAAATTTCAGGTTCATCTGACGAAAGATTTTGACCACTTTTTAAACACTTAAGTGTCTATTTTATTTGAATTAATTAGTTTATGTGAAAGATTTTAACAGATTTAGTCATTAAAAACGATCCGATTCAAGCTCAAATGGTAAAAATGAAAGTGGCCGCATCCGTGTTCATCCTCAACCTTTATATATGTTATGTATTATCATAAAATACAACTTACATTTCAATATTAAGGATGAACACGAATGCGGCCACTTTCGTTTTACACGAAAACCGTCTAAAATTTAACTAAAATGCTAGAATTATGAGGATTTCAGTAATTTAGCATGACTTAATGGTGCTAGTACCGGATATATGTGCATTATATTGTCAAAAACAGCCCATATTTTATGTAGCAGAAGCATTCTACTGTCCAATAAATAACTAAAGGTTTACATTTTATCAATTTTGTAAAACTGCTTTATTTTGGGGCCAAAAAGGGGTCTTACTGAACCTACTCCTTTATTTGTGGTTTAACATTCATCTATTCGTTATAAAACAAATGTACCTTCCCATTCCATGAATTCGTCATAGTTATCCCTTTCTCCCGTTATTCCACCTGCCTCGAATGTAGGTTCTTCTGATCTTGAAATTGTTGGCGATATAGGTTCTTTGACAACCTTGTCCTGGTAAACAGATGATAAATGCGATAATTAAAAAAAAATAGTATTTTTTTCTTTTGAGAAGGTACTGACTGATTCTTGCTAAAAGGAGAATGAAATACCATAGGGCCATTCAACAATCTTAATTCCAAATTAAAACAAAATACAATAATAAATTAAATATAAAACTAGAGGCTCTAAAGAGCATGTGTCGCTCACCTTGGTCTATGGGCATATCATAAACGAATAAAAATTTACAAAATTTACAAAATTTATGAAAATTCTTAAAATTGACTATAAAGGGCAATAACTCCTTAAAGGGTCAACTGACCATTTTGATCATGTTGACTTATTTGTAGGTCTTACTTTGCTGTACATTATTGCTGTTTACAGTTTATCCGTATCTATAATAATATTCAAGATAATAACCAAAAGCTGCAAAATTTTCGAAAATTACCAATTCTGGGGCAGCAACCCAACAACGGAATGCCTGATTAGTCTGAAATTTTCAGGGCAGATAGACTTTGACCTAACGAACAAATTAATTCTCATCAGATTTGCTTTAAATGCTTTGGTTTCTGAGATTTTAGCCAAATACTGCATTATTCCCTACGACTATTTTTAGCCATGTCGGCCATCTTGGGTCGCAGACAGGGTAATCGGACACATTTTTAAAACTACATACCCTAATGATGATTGTGGACCAGTTTGGTTAAATTTGTCTCAGTAGTTTCAGAGAAGAAGATTTTTGTACAAGATAACAAAAAGATACGAAAAATTGACAAAAATTGATTATAAAGGGCAATAACTCCTTAAGGGGTCAACTGACCATTTTAGTCATGTTGACTTATTTGTAGATCTTACTTTGCTGAACATTATTGCTTATTACAGTTTACCTCTATCTATAATAATATTCAAGATAATAACCAAAAACGGCAAAATTTCCTTAAAATTACCAATTCTCGGGCAGCAACCCAAAAACGGTTCATCTGGGCAGATAGCTCTTGACCTGATGAACAATTTTACCGCATGTCAGATTTGTTCTAAATGCTTTGGTTTTTGAGTTATAAGCCAAAAACTGCATTTTACCCCTATGTTCTATTTTTAGCCATGGCGGCCATCTTGGTTAGTTGGCCGGGTCACCGGACACATTTTTTAAACTAGATACCCCAATGCTGATTGTGGCCAAGTTTGGTTAAATTTGGCCCAGTAGTTTCAGAGGAGAAGATTTTGTAAAAGTTAATGACGGACGACGGATGCAGGACGACGACGGACGACGGACGCCAAGTGATGAGAAAAGCTCACTTGGCCCTTCGGACCAGGTGAGCTAAAAAAACATGAAATAACAAACAACAATTATAATCATCAAGTAGAAAAGTAAATACAATTGAGAATGGAAATGGGGAATGTGTCAAAGAGACAACAACCCGACCAAAGAGCCGAAGGCCACCACTGGGTCTTCAATGCCGCGTGAAACTCCCGGACCCGGAGATGTGCTTTAGCTGGCCCCTAAACTAAAATGTATACCAGTTCAGTGATAATCGACGTCATACTTAACTCCGAAATGAACACAAGAAACTAAAATTAAAAAGTATATACGACTAACAAAGGCCAGAGGCTCCTGACTTGTGACAGGCGCAAACACGCGGCGGGGTTAAACAAGTTTTGTGAGATCTCAACCCTCCCCCTATACCTCTAGCCAATGTAGAAAAAAAAACCACACACAACAATACGCACAGTAAAACTCCGTTCTTATATCTCAGTGACTGAGCAATACGGGTCCCACTATATCATGTTGGTAAACACAGGTGCTCCGGATGGTTAAGTGATTCCTGCTCCTCATGTTGCATCCGTAATGTTCCTCAAGCAAGTAATGTCACAGTTTAAAAGATGAGGACAGCATCATATGAACACTGAATGGTGGTCGTCATAATTTTTCTCTTCGTATATCAAAGATATTCTTGTATTTTGATTTTTCTCGATTGTTCAATTTGAAATTCAAGCACAATTTCTAACCCAAATAAGTTAAAACCTTTTTGTTGCGATCAATATGAGGTAAGAACTTAATTTAGTGATACTATACTTTTGACATTATAAACGCATTATTTTGAACGTGTACAGGAATGCTCATGAATCAGCCTTTCAAATTTTATCTTAACTTTGATGACATAAAGAAACGGGGAAATAATGCAGACTGATGAAGAAAGTGAAATTTTTAAACATTTTATTTCTTGGCTTCCTACTAGTCACAATTCCAAAATATTTGATTCCAGAATCTTGATAAAGGCTTTATAATATCATGAATTTTTAAATTGAAATGGGGAGGATTTAGACACTTATCATTAACGAAATAATTGCTGCCAGACAACAGACAAATAGGCAGTCATACAACCTGAAATCACTGTTCAAAGATAATGTGCCATAATGATGTCATTAGCAATGTGCAATCCCTGCAATAGCTGATTAATACGCTGAGAGTAATTGCAAGAGTTCTAGAAAAAAAACCACAGCTTTTCTGTTCAGTGCAGATGCAGCTCATAAAAATTTAGACTGGAAACATTTATAAATATTCCATCTATTAGTTGTTCAAGTCAATGATGAAAATAATTGCAAGATCTGACTGGTTTACGGTTAAGCCATATTATCCTGGCAGGAAAACGAGAAGGTGTTCCTGGTGTACGCGAATTTCTCCCCGAACAGTTTGACGGAATACCCTGAGTAACAAAAGACCAGAAGATACTAGAATAAGTCTCAAAATACATTATTTCAATAATAAACTTGAAAAAACATTGTGTGAAAGCTTATATGTTTGATATTATGTAACACTCAGAAACGTGTCCTTCCCTCCAAATGTGTCCCATTCCTCCAAACGTGTCCACATGCCGTCACTGCACTGCAAAACATATATTGTTGTAAACAGCGCCAAAGCGTGTCATTTATATAAACGCCTATACGTGTCCAATTCATCAAACGTGTCCATATCAAGCTTTTTTTCTTTTACTGAAACTATTATTCGTGTCCATTTTATAATACGTAGATTAATTGGTAATTGTGTTTTACCTTAACGTATACTCATTTTACTATTTCATTAAAAAAAATAGAAATAAATTACTTTATATAGATATAGGAAGATCTGGTATGAATGCCAATGAGACAACTCTCCATCCAAGTAACAATCTATAAAAGTAATCCATTATAGGTCAAGGTACGGCCTTCAACATAGAGCATTGGCTCACACCGAACAACAAGCTATAAAGGGCCCCAAAATTTACTAGTGTAAAACCATTCAAACGGGAAAACCACTTACTAGTAGTAACCGTTTAATTCAACTGTACTAAATAGTTAGCAAAGGTACCAGGATTATAATATAGTATGACGGACGCGCGTTTCGTCTACATAACACTCATCAGTGACGCTAATATCAAAATATTTATAAAGCCAAACAATTACAAAATTGTAGAGCATTGAGGATCCAAAATTCCAAAAAGTTGTGCCAAATACGACTAAGGTAATCTATGCCTGGGATAAACAAAAATCCTTAGTGTTTCGAAAAATTCAAAGTTTTGTGAACAGGAAATTTATAAAAATGACCACATTATTGATATCCATGTCAACACCGAAATGTTGACTACTGGGCTGGTGATACCCTCGGGACGAAACGTCCACCAGCAGTGGCATCGACTAAACTTATTGCTATGTTCGCTCCTAATGAGCATGACATACTTGCAACTGGACAATGAGCATTTCAGTTAAACGTTAATTAGTATCTTACAGATTAAATTTGCATTTGTAATAAGCGTTATCAACTGGCATTGAACAAACTAATGATAATATGGGGACGAAGTCCCCAATTACGGTAGAAAAATCAATAAAAATAAAAAAAATAAAAAATCGGGAAAATTTCCCGAATTTTTCATTTTACTAATGAATTCAAAATCGTTAACTTTTTTTTCAGATTTACTTCCGTTTCCGGTCTTCTTCCGTTTCCGGTCTTGTTTGCATGAGACTTTGAATAAAATGTATATTTGTCAACATATCAACAAATATAGGAAGGAATTCAACACCCAATCATTTTTGATAATTGTTTGATATGAAAAAAACGTTACCTGGATAACAGCGTTTCTTTGCTTAGATTGAATATGACGTCATAACTTAAATAACGTCACAACTAAATCCCTAACAACAGAACCAATATCGGAAACGTTACGGTACTTCCGTTTCTTTTATCAACATGTTTGAATTAAAAAAAATAATAATACAGACTTCGTCCCTATTCACAGGTAATGCCTGCCTCACATTATAACAGTAGAAAAATCAATAAAAAAAATTAAAAAAACTACTAATTTACTAATGAACTCAAAATCGTTCAACTTTTTATGTCATGTTTTGAATTCCCGCATCTGAGCAGAAATCTACAATGTACTTCCTTTTTCCGGTCTCGTTTGTATGAAACTTTGAGTAAAATATATATTTATCAGTCTAGTATAAAATAGGAAGGAACGCAATACCAATTTAATAATTCCTTGATGTGAAAAAACGTTACCTGATGTTAGCGTTTCTTTGTTTACATTGCATATGACGTCATAACTTAAATAAACGTCACAACTAAAATCAAAATAAACTAACAACAGAACCAAAATCGGAAACGTTACGGTATTTCCGTTTCTTTTTCTTAACAAATATATAAATGTAAGTTACAAAAAATAATTCATACAGACTTCGTCCCCATTTACAGGTAATGCCTGCCTCTTATTAAATAACAACTTCATCAACTTCTTCCCCATCATAGAACTGCCGGAAATGTTATTGATGTCATTTAGGATGTTCGTGTATTGGACGTGTGACGTTTTGGCGTTTAAAAGTTACACGTTTCGGCGAATAACAGTTATCGGACACGTTTGGGGGTTACAAAATTGGACACGTTTGGGCAAAATTGAATATTACGAACACGTTTAGGGGGAATAGACACGATGGGGGAATCGACACGTTTGGAGGAATCAGACACGTTTGGGGGTATCGGACACGTTTGGGGGTTTCAGACACGTTTGGGAGTCTTACATATATCTACATAAATTTGGAAGTTCGGTAACCCCTGGAAAATTATATATCAATAGAAAGAAAGATTCGAACAAAAAAACGTAACAAAACAACGTTTATTTTTTATAGTTAGATTGATTTTAACTTCAGAATAAGTTATGCTTGACATTTCTTATTTTTTGCGTAATTTTGATTATGTCTATGTACTTTATGGTGTGTCCTAAACATTATAAAATGACTTTTTAAAGAACTATATACTTCACGCTATAAACCGCTATTTCAAAGTGGGTTATAGTAAGAAACGACATCAAAGAATCAATGTAGGATAAAAAAAAAAACTTAAATGAAATAGTTTTTTTGGGGGAGATGAGGGTAAAAATTGCTGCAAGTTTTGTTTATCCAACATCGATTTTACATATATATCCATATTGGTCAATCAATAATTCCCAAATTAAGTTAAGAGAGGGGAGGGTTCAGTGAAAAAACTATATGAATTAAGTTTTGTATCCTACATTGAACTTTTGATATCGTCCCTTATATATGTTAAATGTAACTTTTTAAATGACAACATGCTGTCGACATGCTATTGTGAAGGAAGCTAAATTTCCTGTCGTTGAATTTTACTGAAATAAGATCTGCTCAGAAATAAAGTTCGGTAAGCATTCGAGGACTTGCAAGGCTTGCAATACACCTCTTTGCTATTTCCCAGTCATTACATGGTTACTGCATTGTCTATCTTACCGGATATTCACTGTTAACTTTTATGTTGTCCTGGATCTTCAAGAATGTCTCTTCAATTTTAGACTCATTCTCTCCAGTCAATGTCAGTTTAAAGAAATATGGATTCGGACATTTATCTCGTATTTCTGTTTTGGAACAACCTGTAAAAAGCAAATACTTTCAGAAGTTCGTTTTATTTCATATTGGGGTTCCCTTATCTAAATGAACAATATCTTGCGTGTTTAAATTATTGTTTTAATGTTCCCTTTGAGGTGCACCTAGACGTCGTATGTGAATGAATCGCTCTTTATTACACTAGGTAGTGGTAAAAACATAAACAACAGTGGCAACTATTTTTCACACACTAAGAAATATATTTTACTGGTATGATCCACAGCTACTCCTCGTGAGTCCTTCTATTTTTTTTATTTTTTTTCCTTGTTCATTATTTAAGCTGTTTCTCTATCTATCTATATTTATATAGAAGATAGATGTGACTTGGTTGGAGAGCTGTCTCGTTGGCACTCATTCCACGTCTTCTATAAAGATAATCGCCAAAATCGAAAATATGGGAATACATGTCATTGGATGGAAATCTCTGCTTCGAGGAGTTGATAAACGATCTCAACTATATGGAGATCCATGCCTTACTGATAATTGTATCTCCATCGATCATAGTTTTCAAACATTTCATACAAATATGTGTATTTCACCGTTTTACTAATTTAAGAATAATTTTATTTTTAGGCTTATCAGTCAAAAAACATGCCGAACACAGGCGTCGCCTATGTCCACTACAAGTCAGATAAATGGTTACAGGAATACGGATTCAAATCAGGTTAAATTGTTGACTAGTAAAGCAATAATACAACAATGGTGTTTTTTATCATATTTTGAAGACATTGAACCATACAGACTGAATATAGCCAGCGAACTATTATCTCTACATTTTACATATCATATTTTAATTGTTTGTCTTATTCGTAGTTTTAATACACCTTTAATAAATATGTTTTTTTTCTAAATTAAAACGGACACACTTTTGTGCTCGACACAGTTATCCTCTCTAATGTTTTTCGTAGCATCCTTGACTTTAGACTTAAAGTTCATTGATCAACCATATCGATCGAAGCATTTAGGAGTTACTTCAACAGTTCTGGTAGATTCAGCTAAGCAAGAGATAACCAAACGAAGTTAACTTTAAATAAATAAAACAGATGATGCCGCAAATAACGTTATAAAAGGAACATAACACATACACGGTAGAAATGACACTACCCCAATTTGTACTTGATCTGTGTTTTGTGTTAATAAGCATTGTGTATTAGTTTCAAATCATTTAGTTGAGACAAACCAATTTGTAAGTTCGAAACAAAAACTGAAAAATCTTCAATTTTTCAATTTGTAAAAGGGCATTACTCTTAAATATAAAAAGTAAGTCCATCAAAATTCAAATTTGATCTGTGTTTTGTGGTAATAAATATTGCAAATAAGTTTAATAACATTTATTGTGGCAAACTATAGTTGAGAACGGAAACGAAAATTTCAGCAATTAATCCATTTGTAAAGTAGCATTACTTTTGAATGATGTAAGAGATGCAACTCCAATTTAAACTTCGTCTGTATTTTGTGGTAATTAGCATGCTGTAAAAGCTTCATAATGCCCGCGTCACACTGTCCCGATTTTTACGCCGATGGCAACACGATTATGGAAATTATCAAAATCGGGACTGATCGTATCCAGATCGGGCTATTCGTAGTGCAATCTTTAACCATCTTTAACCATCGGCCACTTTTTCTAGCCTTCGGGGACAACTTCGGGAAGGGTTCTAATTTTTTTTTAACATGTTAAAAAATCCCCGAAAGGTGCGTCCGATGTTGAGGGTTCGTATTGAGTTCGTATCATTATCCTCACCATCGAAATGTCAACGGGAATGCATCTTTGAACATCGTATTGCAATCGTTTCCATCGGGCAGTTTTGACATTACGATGTCTACACGAATTAATCACGAAGCTACCCGAAGGTCTTACGATGGCAACACGACTTCGTGAAGACCTCGTAATCCCGTCGTGTTGCCATCAAATAAAAGTACGAAGGCGACAAGATGGAACTACGACGGCAATAAATCCAGCTAAATGTAAGTTAATTTCCGCGCTAAAATACATTTGAAGTGCCATGCGCGATATGCACTGGTCAGTCTACTACGACAGTTAAGAAAGACGTTCACAAAACATGGAGCTCATATCATATGATTCTATGGGAACAAGAAAGGCGACAGCGTTGTTTCTATTAATTCAAATGAAGCAAGAAGAGCAGCTATTACAGGCTCAGGATTTACTTTTACAAGTAAAACATTATTTTTTGTCAATTTTTCATATCAAGTAACATAATGAAAATCATAAACGCGCCTCGTACACCAACACTGCAGGTACACGTATATAGGGAAACCAACTTTTTCGTCGTTGTTCTGATTTTTTATGTATCGTCTGAGTTGTTGTCACACGCATGTTTACTCCATAACCATTTTGTTTTCTATATGTCATATTTTGCTGCATTTGTTGCTTTCCCTACATCCTTCCATTTGTCTATATTATTATGATATTCTCCTGGAAAACGCTCTTTTTGAATAAAAGGGATCAACGAACCCATTACCTTACCTTTAAGATAGATCAGTAAACATGGGCATAATTATGGGTGATTATTCAGACTAGTGCACACATTTCACAGTTCAAAAAAGGCAATGCCGAGCGAGGCATCCCCTCGTATGTAACATATTGGGGACAAATATGGACACTATATTTGTATATGACACATGCAGAAAATGGTAAATTGAATATGCATATTTGATACATAAACTATTTTTTAAGAAATCAGAGTCAAGTTTTACCCATCAAGCCCACGGTCTTCCGTCTTATGATAAAACCAGAAATTAAATGTACAATATAATATATATTCAATATTGATCAAACAATTTAAAACGCGTGATGCCTTCGGCATATAATTTAAATGCATCTTAAGCTGTACACGACGTCTTTTAGACATCGTATGGCCATCTCGCCATCATCGTAATCCATCGTGTAGCCTTCGTAGTCCATCGTGTAGCCTTCGTAGTCCATCGTGTAGCCTTCGTGATCCATCGTGTAGGCTTCGGCTGAGATGTGAAGCTTAAATACCCGTCTTCGGTTAACCTTCGTATGTCCATCTTTTGCTATCGTATTTAATTTCGGCACCGTCGTATAGACTTCGTTATTCACCGCACCTGCTTCGGTCACTTTTTGGTATTTTAACGAGATCGGGACCAACTTCGTACGAACTTACAATTTTCGCATTCGTATATAAAAATCGGGACAGTGTGACGCGGGCATAACAATAGGCCGAGGCAAACTTTAGCAAGAGAACGGAAATCAAGTATGGAAGTTCGTACGGACTGACGGACAGACGGACAAGGGTAAAACTGTATGCCACTTCCGTATGGGGAATAAAAGTATATACATTAGAACTACGAGCACCTCACTGACGTACAATTCGGCTTTTGGTTTTATACTTTACGAACGGAAAAACATTTAATCCGATTAACATACTTTTCAAAAAATCTTTTTTAATGAAAGGTTGGGCACCCTTTTCAGATAGGGAAATCCAAATAAACAGTTTACCAGCTTTTCGTTGATCAATACTGTTGTAAAACAATAAAGACACACACTCGTACCATTAAAGGAAGGAATGTTCTTGCATTTGTATGAAAAACTGAATAAACATCCAATTAAAATGAAATGTAGATCATGATCAAAAAGGAAATAATGTTTTGTCTTTTATACTCTTTATGGAAGTTGCGGACAGGGATAAATTCACATATATTAATACAAATGCTTCTATAAGTTTTCCCACATAAAGGAGTTTTCAACAAGGACCAAGTAGCATACAAGTGAACCAAGTTTTTCACAGAAAACAACAACTAATAAACCAATTTTCACGACAAGAAAATATTCCATAGAAATACACGCAAATTTGCAGTGATAAGAAATTCAAAAAATTTTTTTTTCCTTACCTGATCTAAGCTTTTGCTCCACTTTTTGGAAAGCCTTTAAAAGAAAAAGAAGAATTTAAAATTAAATATACATTTTTACTATCAAAATCAAAATGTAAATAGTTGTTTATTCTGGTTTTAAAGAAAAAATGATATTATTTGCTAAAGCATTCAATTCATAAAATACAGTTTTGCTCTGTTTAATTCTCTTTTTTGTTATCTAGCTATCCTATTAAATTATATCCCAAATCTTAAAACACAGTTACATTTAGCATATCCAACTACAGCAATTATTTGATTTATTTATTTCCTAATGAATATACAAGTTATAATTTTAAAGGTGTTCGCTTCATACAAAAAAACTAAACATGTAGCATTCTAAATATCGACTCATAAGAAAAACAAACAAACCTACCATGAAATTCTTTATAAATAAAGGCAAATACAGTATACCGCTGTATAATAGTCATAAATGATAAATCGGTTCAGCGAAAACGTTTATAATGTTTATAACTAAATCCTAGGAAAAGACATCAACTACAAAAGGAAATCAACGGAACAACAGTAACACTGAACAAAATCAAACTGAAAATACAATATATAAAATTTACAAAAAAAAGGAATAACCGTTCCAAAATAGCATTCACCAATAAAACAAGGTCTTTTAAAATATCAATAAAACGTATCTTAAATCTATTTTACAAAATATCCAGTAATAATCAGTACCATTCAAATTATATTTTTACGTAATTTCTTCTCTAAAATTAGAATCTGATGCTGTATCTATTTTTGACGATGTATGATCTTATACTTTCTAGTAATTGTGCAATTCATATTACAGTCCCTTACAAGTATGGATACAACATTCAATATTCGACAGAGGTTTCTGACATAGAAATATGTGGTATTAGAACTTAACAATTAGAAACTGGATACTAGTAATTCCCTTTTGTGGTCCTATATCTAAAATCTAAATACATAGTTTTAGCATGTCAATGAACCCCAAGAATTAAACTTTCAATGAAATAAAACAAATGGTTTTTTTTTATTGAACACTTTCAACCGCAATTCAGATTCGTTTGATAACGGGAGCCACATATAATTACACTAATAGATTCAGTGTATCAAATGACCCACAAATATCTTATTTTTGATGAAATCAAACAAAGATTAACTTGGGCTAAAATTCAAAAATGTAAATACATGTTTTGATTCAGCATATCAACAAACACTATGAATTCAATTTTGTTAAAATAGAACCAAGTTTAATTTTGGATCCTTTGGAACTTAGTGTGAACCATTTTGAAAACAGTACCGAAATTCAATAAAATGCTTTGCCGAGCGCAGCCTGATACGATAACAGAGGTCGAACCCAGAATAGTTGGTGCAAGTTTAGATACAATATTCAAGCATGAAACTGTCTGATTTTGGATTGTGATCACATGTTTGCCATAACAGAGGTTTCTGACATAAAATATATGAGCTGAATGATCTTAAATAGTTGAAATGGGTTAAAACATTTGTACTAATTTTCAATGAAGATTTCTTGCTATTACGCAATACTGTGATACTGTGCAATACTGTGCTAGAGCGCAATACTATTATATTGCGCAATACTTAGGAGATAACTGTATTGTATTTTAAGCTCCGACGGAATCAATTAGTGAATTGATGGTCGAAAATTAAGTTTACTGGCAACCGTCCGAGCTTAAAATACAATACAAAACCTGACAGGAAACGACGTCAAATCATACATTTAAATTCATACGTCGTCTACGTTTTCATAGCATTAATTGCGGATTGATGCCATGGCAATTAATGACGTTATCCAATCTAAAAGAACGTTACAAACAATGTTGCATTAGAATATGCAATTGAAGATTTCTTGCTATTGGGCAATACTGTTCTATTGATCAATACTATGCAATTGAATAATTCTTGTTATTGCCCAATGCTGTGCTTTTGCACAATACTTAATATAATAATTTACACATCCTGACTAGTGAGCTTCTTCTACCATATAAGATTGTTTTTGCTTTTACATGTATATATAAATTCAAAATAATCAATTGCAACCGTCTCTTTGTGGTATAAAAAAATGCAGTACAATTTCAGAGAGATCCATACACTTTTACACAAGTTATTGTCTTGAAACTAGAAAAATGCTTTTTTTTCCACTTTTTTGCCCTAAATTTCTGAACGTTAAGGACAATTACCCCCAAACTCATTCCCAGCCTTCCCTTTGTGACACGGAATTCGATACAATTTTCAGAGAGATCCATACACTTACACACAAGTAATAGTCCGTAAACAACAATTAATGCTTCGCTGTAGCAGCCAGATACGACGGCAGAGGTCGAAGCCTGAACAGTTGTGCAAAATTTAACACAATATGCAACTTGATACTGTTTGAATTTGGATTGTGATCAAATTTTCACATAATTATAGGTTTCTGACACAAAATACATGTGGTCAAGAATCTTAAAAGTCTATAATAATAATAATTGCACAGTACTGTGCAATTGAAGATTCCTTCTCCAAAATAATTTGAAAAAAATATGAACTCCTTAAAAAAATGGGGAAAAATCCCCCCCCCCCCCGTTTTGAATCCCCTACATTGAAGCAGTTGCCCCCAAACTCAATCCAAGCCTTCCCTGTGTAGTATGGAACCTTGTAGTACAATTCTAGAGAGATGCTTACACTTAAACACAAGTTATTGTCTGGCCCCTTTTTTGTCCCTAGATCCTGCATGTTTGGGGCCGTTACACCCAAACTCAATACTAACCTTTCCTTTGTGATACAGAACCTTTTGGTTCATTGTCAGAAAGAGATCCCTACACTTAAACAAATTTTATTATCCGGAAACTACGAAACTGCTGGATTTTGTCCCTTTTCGGCCCCTAATTACTACAATGTTGGTACCTTACCCCCAAATTCAATCCCAACCTTCCTTATGGGGTATTGAATTTAATGGTAAAATTTAATTGGGATCAATTCACTTAAACTAGGCCAATTAAAATTAATTGATAGATTTTCATCCCCGCCCGTCCCTCTGAAATCGTCCCGCCAAATCTTTTTTTATTTTGTCAAATTTTGGTTTTCGTATTTCTTTGAGTAATTTAAAATGAGTAAGTCAGTATATTCTTCTGCTCTACGATGACAATATCATGTACCGAAAATCGAGATTGATTACACGAGAAGGACATGAAATATCCCTGTAACGAGTAACACGTTGTGTCCAAGAACGCAAATCGTGGTATGTCACAAATTTCTGTGATTCGAAAACCGGGGATTTGTTTTTAAAACAATTATTTGAATGATATCCAAAGCGAAAAAATCGTGGAACAGATAGGTACAAAAACATTACTGGATTAAAGAAATTGTCCCAAGCACAATTTTGTTAGATTTATGACCGGATATAGAGTTTTAAAAAAGTCGGCAAACATTCACGTTGTATTATTATATAGCAAGCACTTATATTTACCCATGGCTGTCGTTTTTTGTTGACAAACAGCAAACACCCTCTTTCTGAATACCCGCAGAAGAGTTTTGCAGTCGTATTAAAATATCAGTACACGTTAAGATTCAGCATATCAACGAACCCCACACATTCAAGACTATGTCCAATAAAAATTCCCAAGATATGATAGTATGAAATTCAAAACAGTGTAGCTGTGGCCATTGATTGACCCATCAAAATCATCCATTGACTGGGACAATTTACGTGAACGTTTGTCTGTAACAACCACTGTTCATGACGTACCTACGATAGACATTTAAACTGTGGGGTCACCAAAGGTTTCTTAACGCCTTTAATTATAAAATAGTTCGAAAAATTAATCAGGAATAACCTTTGTGTTTTGATTTATATAATTGATATAAATCAAAATATCGTGTTATTTCTGATTAATTTTTCGAATTACTTTATTTAGGTGTTGAGAACCTTTGGTGACCCCATAGTTTAAGTGTCTTTAAAAAGTACATAGTGAGCATTGGTCGTTACATACAAACGTTCACCTAAATTGTCCGAGTCAATGAATGATTTTAATGTGTCAATCAATGGCCACAGCTACACTGTTTTGAATTTCATACTAAACCTATACACAGCATTAGAAAAAAAGGTTTTGCCTCCTTTTTCCTAAACGGATAGGTTCAAAACCCCCAAAAAAATGTTGTACAATTTCAAAGAGATCGATGCACTTATTCCCAAGTTGTTGTCCTGAAACAAGAAAAATGTTCTTTGTGGCCCCTTTTTGGCCCATTATTTCAGTTAGGGCAAATACCTACAAAAACAATCCCAACCTTCCTTTTGCTGTATAGAACCTTGTGGTACAAATTTATTTAGATCTATACATTTATATTTTTTGCATTAGTATAAAATTGGCCCTTCCCAAGATATCGATTTTTTTTTAAATCAATAAGAAATAACAAAAAGTAGATTTTTCTTAAATGATAACATTCATTTCAAAATCCAAGAAAAGTTAGAATTTACCTCGGAATGCAAAAACTCGAAAACCTTTTATTTGAAATCATATGTTTCAAAGTCATCCATATTTTATATGACTATTACCACGAGTACTTACAGTCAGTGCGTTGTGGTCTTTTCCAAAAATGACGAAGTTAACGTCCTTTAAAAAATGTTTCTTTCTTTCTGTGTCATATATTTGCACAGTCTGGAACATAATCCCGGCTACGATGTCAACAGGATATTGCAACTTTCCCGTTCCAAGAGAAGGAAATGCAATTGAAGATAATGTCCGAGCATCTGCCTCCCAAAGACAATTATATGCAAATTCCGACAAGGTCTACAACAATTGCACGACATGAAATTACTAGTATTTAGAGCGAAATTAAATTTTACAATGAAGTTATCAACAAATCATATAATATCAATGAAAACAAGAGACTGTCAGAGTGACAACTAGCCGGATTTTCTTACAGAGTTCGAACCCTGAACAGTTGAGCAAGTATGGACACAACATTTAACCTTAAAACAGCTCTGAATTTGGAATGTACTTGAATATTTGACACAGCATACATTTGTGACCCATACATGTGGTCAAAGAACTGAAAAATTTGAAATTGGACGTTTACCTAGCATGGTCAAATATCCAAAATATAAGTACATTGTTAAAGTATCATATCAAAGAACATCAAGAACTAATTTTTTCATAGAAAATAACTCAAATTTAAATAATAACAACAATCAGTAATGACTTATTTCTTTTAAATTAGATATCATAATATACAAAAGTTTAATTTACGACCCGTTGGATCTCAATTTGTTATTATCTAATTAATAATAAAAAGTAAGTACAGGTTCAAATTCATCATTTCAAAGAACACTATATATATTCAATGTATGTTGAAATAAAACACCCGATTTGGACAAATTTGAAAACTTGGCCAAAAATCAGAAATCTAAATATAAGTTTATTTTAAAGTCATATGAAACGTGTAACCGTTGAAAAAAAAATGTTTATCCAATTCTTGAACCAATGCATACATATTCAATTAACTTGTCTTCTGTGCACGATTTTATAATTTTTTCGCATAAATTTCGTTTAATCGTCAAAACATAATCCAATAGGTCAGTGTTGTGAAAATATGGCAGTTAATTAATGGTCGTGTTTTGAAGCCGAAGTTCACACGTCACCCGTTTGTAAACAATCAACAACGAAGCATGGATAATCCAGGAAGCACGATGGATAACAGGTACAATTAGATATAGTTTATCTTGATGACGGAGCAATGTTTACGTTTGGTTTTCCCATTCGCACTTTCGTATTGCGATCACCGGAATTTTACGAGAAAGGTCATGCTGCATCGGAAAACATGTCGGCAAATTGTTTGCTGGAAGCAAGCAATTAAAAAAAGTAACCTTCTTTTAAATTTAGTACAATTAAAACATTATTTGAGAAAAAAGTATATGTACATAAGTTTTTAGCCATTTAGTTGTAAAAAACATAGGCATACTTTTTTTTTAATTTGAAGTTTCGTATGACTTTAAATAGACAATATAAGCTTAGTTTTTAAAAGGAGTTTACGTCATCAAAACAGATATACATAGCATTCAGAAAATTAGTTTTTACAGAATAACCACAAACCTACCACAAAATTCTTCAAACAATTTAGCAAACGTAAGAAAAACAAATCAAAAATTTTATTTATCATTAATACAATGTCTTTTAAAAATCTATTAAACTTATCTGTAATTATCTTCAAAATGTCTTATAATGAACAGTTTATGTCTAACTATAATAATACAGTCCTATATAGCTTTTAATGATGGACACTTAGGAAATAGAACATTTTCAAATAAAACTGTCACTCAAATTATAATTGTGTGTCAGATCAGACATTAACCATATGCTTAGTAATATGATAACACGTGAATATTATTTATAAAGGATAAGTGTAATCAAACTTTATATATATCATAAAAATTTCTGTTTAAAGGGAAAAACTCAATAAGTATCATTAATGTATATTGAAAAGGGCGATAAGTAAAAAAGGAGAAATGCTAAAATATTGAAAATTGAACTTGACCTTCATTTAGTCACAGGACACAACATATCAAAAGTGTTCCCGTTATTGAACGGACATTGTTTGGCAGTCGTCCGACCGCCCGCCCGCCGTACATCCCCTATTTATAACCTTTTTTTACTTCGAAAATCCGGTTAATAAAACGTCTAAACAGACATAATTTGGAAAGAAAAACAAACGTAATATATGTTGCCTTGAACTTAATTATAATGTTAAATAAAATAAACAAATTAAAACTCTTTATTATACAATGCTGTCCTGAATTATAAACGATGTTAGCTTATGCATTGGTCTTGCTGTATATATAAACTGCTAAATATTAATTTGACTTTTTATTTATCTGAACTATTTTTCAAAAAATATAACAAAATATGATCTGAAGAATTTTTTTTTATACAATTATGTCATTAAATAATTGGGATCAAATTGCTCAAAATATTTGCACAAATTCAAAATAAAAATTCAAAAGTTAATAAACTACTAGTAATAAGGTAAAATCAATAAATAATAATCTTTTTCTAACTCTTACTCATGACCCTTCGATAATCAAATCTAATCAAGGTGACGTTTTGATCTCAGTTCTTCATTGGTCAAAATCTAATTATTTAGGCTTGCTTTCATCTGAAATGTCTATTGTGACGTCATGAAAAAAAGGCGATGATGACGTCACGGATAAAGAACATATCTTTTGCAGGTCGTTCGAAAAATTATTTAGATTGTCTACATGTAGTCTGAAAGTATATGGAAAACAGATTCCACCATTAAATCTCATGCAATTCGATATATATCCACTCTCGGTAGGCAACTTTAAATTATTTGAATTTGAATATTTAACTGTGTTGAGTGGATAAATAAAGTATCACACTCGATGCAGTGGTAGAATCTATATATAATAGCAAGTGTATTTTTATATAATCAAAATATTTAGCATGGTATTCAATAAGCCTTCTGATTTGTACATCGAAATATGAGTTACATATATGTCATTAAAATTAACCAAATATTACCTGATTTTCCCACGATTGCAACGCACCATGAAAAACAAACCGACATGGCAGGTTATATCCATTTGACACAACGACCTCTTTTGATGTAAGATCTCCACGCTTTTTCATAATTTCTGAACACTGATCCTGAATTTCCTTGCCAGCAGCCTTAAGTATTGACGTCGAAACTGCTCCTGTATTCAGCGATAACTTTTCATTCGCACTGTTAACAATTGCATCACACTACAGATAAAAGAAAAATTCTTCTGAGGACACGAATGTACCTGCTCAATATAGCTTATAATATGTGAAAAATAGCACCAGGCAAACTTAAAAGGGCACTAGCTCCGAGATATATATATATAAAAATCTAAATTATGAAATTCTTTTTATTGCATCATTATTGAAAGTGATTAATTCCTTTTAGCAGCCAGAATGGTTCAATTTTGTCAATTAAGCTAAGAAAATTGAAGATGAATTATTCACTTGCAAGTGAATAATTCGACCTCATTGAATTCGTATTCATGTGCACTTCAACTTAACCCCTAAGCTAGAGCTGGATATCGCATGAATAGTGCGTGTTCGGTTATTTAAAGGAATCGAATGTCAACATTGATAGTTAGACAAAGGTAAATCCTTTGATTGACTGATTCGATCCACAAAAAAATCATTCTTATACAGGTAAAAAGGATAATCAACATATCTTTTTAATTTATTTAAACAGACCTAGAAAAATCCAAATGTACGCTTTTGCTTCCTAATTATATCTTCATTTATATAACCATCGGAGGTCTTCGGATGTCAACTTGATAGTTAATAAAATGGCGTCAAGACTAAACTTCACAAGAAACGAGGCTACATATTATCCAGCCCAAACTTTGTTTATTGTTTTATTGAGAATTTGAGTAAAATCGTTGAACATCAAAATCGTTGAACATGATACTGTTAACCCCTTTAAGTTATATTGCGGAAACTAAAAATGTGCTATTTTACAAGTTATAAAGATGCATTTCTCTCAAACGGTAAATGACTCACTGTTCAAATTCGAACTCGTTTGTGCGTTTTGGTCCTTAGCACTGTGTATGAGTAACATTTGCGTCAGGCAAACTTTTGTAAGAGTGCGGCAACGTAAACATTTGCAATAGTCCAAGTATTAAAAGGGCATAACTGTAGAATGGTAGTGACTCACTGTCAAAATTCCAACACTGTCTGCGAGATGTTGTTATTATCATTGTGTATGAGTTTATGATGAGTAAAACTGAGTTACAGTGCGAAAACAGAAAAAAGGACGACGATCGAAAGTAACACTAACTACCTCCTTCTCTTACGTAGGAGTATAAAATGGAATAAACTCGGTGGAAATGTTATTTTTATGACAAACGATTGATATCAGCTTCCCGAACTTTTCATTCATATATAGCAATGGATTGTATATGTCACAGTTCATACGGTATTCAAGAGCATGCTTTTCCATTTACATTATACTGTTTAGATAGGGACGAAAGGAACCAGAGGGATAGTCAAACTCGTAGACTGAAAATACACTGACAACGCCTTGGTATTCGCATGGAAATAAATGAACTAATGTGGTTAGGCTAAGGCCATGTCAATGAAAGTTTCACAGACGGAATCACGAGTCGGATGACTATTATGGAATATCTGTTTCACAGTAACCACTAAAATCTTCAACTGTGTTAAATAAAATTCCTTTCTCCTTTCCTCGACTGTGACCTCAACGTATTTGTAATAGTATGAAGAACGCGATGGTTGCAACATGTGAACCAGAAAATGTTTACCATTCATTCCAATGGCCCTCTATTTCACTCGCGGTGTTTGATTTGGTTCGTGCTGCCCAATCTTAAGTTTTCAATGAAATGTTTTGTGGACATTGTACCACTAGCCACTGTCCCAGGTGAGAGGAGGTTTGGGTACTCTCAAAGATGTTTAACCGCAACATTAGCGGTCCACGTTGACCTAATCACAATGGTGTATACATTTAACTATCAAAGATATTGTTCATACCTAAAGCACTTAGCAACCGGCTCCTAGTTTAAGACAGTCCAATAACGAATATTCCATGATGAAGTGTTTTTGCGCGCGCTTAACCCTCCCCTTACATGGGAAAGTGTTGTAATTGAATTGCTCAAACATACAATGTAAGAACAAAGTATAACAAAAAATAAATTATAAAAATTGTTAGAATCGTTACATTTTCGAGTTTAAAAATAGCTAGCATACCAGAAAAGATATGAAGTACCAAACTGAAAGTACTTGCATCATAAAAAATAATTCAAATTCTAATTGAACAGTGCATCTCAAACGCAAAAGCCATCCGAGAAAATCGAGACCTTGTACAAAGCTTAATTAAGACTAGGCAGCATCAAAAGACCAAACATGTCTTTAACTGAACAGAAACAATATAAATATAAGTTCTGACATGCATGATTGTGAACTTGTACTATGATCTTCGATTCAGATAACATATGTAATATAGATAAAAAATTAAAGTTATATGAAACGACATTCTTTACATTCTTTAAATTATAATGTCAAGTAAATTGTTTAACCAATATAAAACAAGAATGTGTCCATAGTACTCAGATGCCCTATCCCCACTATCATTTTCTATATTCAATGGACAGTGAAAATGGGGAAAAATCTCTAGTTTGGCATTTAAATTAGAAAGATCATATCATGAACATGTGTACAAGTTGATTGGACTTCAACTTCATCAAAAACTACCTCGACCAAAAACTTTAACCTGAAGCTGGACAGACGGACGAACGGACGCACAGACCAGAAAACATAATGCCCATAAATGGGGCATAAAAAGGAGATGTGATATGATTGCCAATGAGACAACTTTCCACGAGAGACACAGAAATTAACAACTATAGCTCATCGTACGGCCTTCAACAATTTGCAAAGTCCATACACTATAGTCAGCTATAAAAGGCCCCGAAATGACAATGTAAATTATGCATGCATATACACTGAACGGTTTTAACATTGATTACGAATCCAATAGCATAGTTCACTTAGTCACCGGACTTGTTTTCTTGTTACAAAAAAAAGGTAAATTCACAACACTTTCTCTTCTCAAAATTACTTTATCGGAGTTATCTCCCCTAAATATGTGAGCTATCTTTTCTTATGAAGCAAATTTGGAAAAAACTGAATAAAACAAATCAATCAATTATCTTCTGTGGAAAATACAGACGTAAATATTATATAATACATATTTTTCTATATTAACATGAAAAGTCTTTGACATGTATTATTTTTCCCCATTTTATTATACCTGGAGGGAATAAAATAGTCAATTTTTTTCTGGTTTTTTTTTTTCTTCTGTTTGATTAAAAGTTTATGCTGAATTGAAACATATATATAGATTTTTTTTAAATCTTGCATTTTTTGGGGGATATTAATCCAGGACAGTGGAAGGATATCATGTTTACTGGTAGTGCTGTGGCCTTATAAAAACAGTACACATAAGAGTAGAAGACCAGCTGGTTTGCCTGTAAGCCTATGGAGCAGTCAATTACAAGATTGCAACCGGCATAAGATCTAGAATTGTTACTGCTATTTTAAAATCCAAGAAAGAGAAAGACACCCGTGCGTAATGTCCTAACCATTTTCAGTTAGGATACTGTAAACTACAACTTCCATCTGAGCAGAAAACCAGGGTTCCCTCTGGCATAGTATGCTACCGCTGACCTAAAGGAGAAGTTCATTGGAACAGTTGATAGACCGTTGGCTTAATCAATTATTGGCTGTAAATTGACTGATAGATAGAGTATTATTAATTAAGTTTGGTAGAGTTTTTTTTTAATCCAGTGACTCAATTTGATCGGCTGGTAGTGTTAGTTTTGGAAGCCTATCCATGCTCTGCTTCTCCATTTGACAATCAACAGAAAATCCCGGAGTAAATAAAAGAGACTAAGACGTTAGGCATGCTATTGCGTCAATACCGTGAAATCTAAGAGAGCACTTGGAACTACATATCTCCTTTTGAAATTTAAGTGGTTTAGCTTTATTAAATTTATATTCATACACTAGGCAGGTATTACTGTTTCCAAAAGGATACTTAATTAATCCCCCAACTTTTCATAATAGAACCTCGGTTAAACGAACAACCCAAAGGCATCTGAAATATTTCGGATAAACAGCTCTATTTTTAAATCTATATGGTTAAGCTTTATAAAATGTATATCCATACACTAGGCAGGTATTACTGTTTCCAAAAGGATAATTAGTATTCCCCCAACTTTTCATAATAGACCCTCGGTTAAACAAAGAACCCAAATCATCTGCAGAATTCGGATAAATAGCCCTTCTTTGAAATCTAAATAGTTAAGCTTTATAAAATTTATACCATAGACTAGGCAGGTATTACTGTTTCCAAAAAGATAAAAGAAAAATCCATAATAGAACCTCGGTTAAACGAAAAATCCCAGTCATCTGAAATATACTTTTAAAAGATAAAACTCATAATAAATATCGTTGGTCAAAACCTCAATATTTAATGATTCATATTTTGTGTCCTTATTACTCAAATATTGGCAAAATGTCAGAAATATAGACGACACGTAACAAATTATACGCATACCTACTTTTACGAGAGTTTTTGAGCAGGGGGAATTAATTAGGTGGCGCTACAGTCGTCCGTAACGTCAAAAAGTCCGCCAAATCAATCGGCTAAAAGATTGACGTTAAAAGTATTTTTTGCAACTTGTCATGCTTTTATTACAATTAAATTTTAAAATTTGTCGGTTTTGTGACCAATATAATTTCTTTACGACATACAAACATTACAAAAAATAGCTTGTTATTGCTATTCCTTTATCCTGTCCGTTCTAAAAAAAAATAGCCATCTTTTTTGTTCGCCAAAAAAAATCGATTTTTCCTAATTTGACGTTTGCGTATCCAAATACAGAAAAGAACGGTTATAATCTTAAATGAAACCGGGAAACCTATTTCAAATTTATACACTGTTTTGAAGCCATCATTTTTTACTTTTATACATCAATTTTAGTGACCACCAGCCATGTCAATTTTTATCTGGTTTTAGCTACGTTTCTACTTCAAAACAGTAAAGTTAAGCTTCTTTTCATTGTACCTGTTTCAAAGTGCTCTAAAATACTGATTTTATTAAAGACATGAATGAAATTTTGATTAAAAGTTGTGGATTTTCACAATTCCATACGATACTTGTATTTTAAAGTAACTAAAACCCCTTTTGATCCCCTACACAAATTGACGGTGACATTGTTTTCTTTTTTCAACATACGTCATGTAACGTTTATAACAAAATATGTGTCAGGGTCATGTGCATAGTAAAAATTTACACATTGGAAAAGTGAAACAACAAACAAAGATCTTCTTTATTGCGTTTAAAGCTAAACGTCTTGGAAAATTCTGACAGATCTGACAAATAATTGATAGCCTACTGTATGGATGGACAAAAGCACAAAAATAGCAATAGAAAATGCATTGCAAAGACAATTCTGTAGGAAAAAAACATATGAAAAAAGAAAATGAAGGTCAGTTAATAAAATCTTGCTTATATTATTATCTCTTTACTTATTAAGCTATATTTCCATTCTCAATGTTATGGTAATAAGAGCAAAAACTAGCTTATCAAGCCAAGTCAGCCAAACAAGAAGTTTATTCATAGAGATGTGTTCTGACAAAATTGAATTTATTCAAATGGCAAATTCTTGTCAAATTTAAGCATCTTTGATCATTATTGAAGTAAAATGCACAAAATTTGTCCCACCAGTTTCATTTCATTTCCTATAACTAGTATTCAGGTAAAGTATATACACAATACTTTGTTTATAAATATGTAATTATTTAAAGAAGCTGATACAGCAACCTGTTCAACTTCAAGAGAAGAAGCCCCATTTTTTCCAAAAAGTTTACTTTCATAATCTATAAAATACCCTGAGAAAGAAGACAAAGGGCTACTGTGCAAGCTAATCTAATAGTTTAATTTTAAAATAATAATGATTCTGAAATTCAAAATTGTGTCACTTTCACTTATAATTTAAAGCATATTTTTTTACAGAATTTCTGTCAATACTTTTGGTATAAAACTTATAAATCCCTTTTTTGTATTTTACTGTTCAACTAAGAAACATAGGCTTGAGTTTAAAGGCTCTCTTATATTTGAAGAAATTTGTTGTGACTCTTGGTCACACTTTATAGAATATAAAATATATATGATCAGTCTACTATTTTATTTAATAATTATATCAATTTTCAGAAAGATTATTGAAATTGTATAAACTATGTTTTATTGCATTAAATATAATCAGAAGTGTTTAAAAACATTCTGCTAGGAATGATCCCACATATAAAAATTACATGTAGTATATTTCATCCGCCAGATCTAATTTCTTTTAATATATCTAGGTTTTTAATTTTACATGTAGGTGTCATAATCCACATTTCTGAATTGTTTTTTTTTTTTACTGCAGTAATATTTTGTCTTAATATTTACATTTAGTCCTTCTCTGAAAAATAGGGGGAAGTATCTCTTCTTTATATTATCATAACATAGTTATAAATCGAGTTTCGTTTATTTTCTTTCTAATTTTTGTAAAGTAAACTCCTTTTTTAATTTCTATGCATTTTGCTGGGTTTTTATTTTTGACTGGTGATATTAAGGGGAGATAACCACTTGCACAAATCGGCATAAAAACCACCGCTTCGGTTTGAAAGCAATTTGACGTTTGCGTATCCAACATTCTATTGCCGAGATATTTATATCGAGTGTTTGTCTTAATGAGATGTTTTATTAAATTTAAATTCAGCCCATCATTTTTAGTTTCCTCGTAAATATTTAGATTTTTCGTTCAGGAGACTTGACAATTTTCACCCAAACTCCAAGTTTGCAGATAAAATAAAGAATAAAGGACTGATTTGATGTGTGAGCTTTGACGAGAATAAACTATGGATACTCAAGATTAGTTAGGTCAATAATTTTTTATTACGACAATAGCATTCGGTGAGTTAAAATGAGGTTTGTCTCATCCGTTTTTTTACTGAATTTTCACGGTCACGTGACTCTATTGTTGCTGATAAACTTGGGGTCAAACCGTGACCTGCTTTCCAACTGAGAACGGGCCTCACGGTCATAAAAGTTTCGAGCATGATTTTTGTACTCAGACTCGAAAATCAACCAATCAAATTGCTGGATTTCATGTTTCGAGCATGATTTTTGTGCTCCGAGCACTGAGCAAAGTTTTATGTCTTCAAGGCATGGCCTTGAAGGCTTAAAACTTTGCTCAAGTGCTTGGAGCACAAAAATCATGCTCGAAACAAGAAATCAAGCAATTTCATTGGTTGATTTTCGAGTATGAGTACAAAAAAACTGACTCGAAAGTTTTATGACCGCAAGGCCTGGTGTTAAATCTGCAAAAATTCGCATGAACGATAAACGTCATATATAATTGATGACGTCATTGCTGATTTTTGCGTTGATGCAACGGTCATAGTTTATTTCTTAAATTAAGACAGCTCGTGACTTTTGATTTTGCTCAGGAAAATCTTCAGAATCCACAGTGGAATATATATATTTAAAAAAACGTCTATTCAAATAGACAATTGAGATTCCACGGCTTCATACTATCATGAACTTTAAACCCGTAGATCAAAATCGCAAGATACACCAAATCATATACACAAATTATTCTACAAATCTTCTTGTCCGAGATTTATCGTATTATAATTGTGATACTATGATAATGGAACAATAAACGAGCGTGAGAAAACGTAATTTATAGGATATTTCAAAAGAGTAAAATGATTCAAACTGATAACTCGAATAACGAAAACAAATTATGACCATTGCAATACAAATGATAATATGATTGAAGACATTGTTGAAAAGGACTTGATAATTGCGGTTTTGGCAGACGATATTGACTATTAGTTTTATCTTTCAAAAGTGTCAAAAGACCACAAATTACAAAAAAAATTATTTTAGATGACTTATTTTGTTCGTTTAACCGATGTTCTAAAGTTGTGGTAGGGCTGTATTACAAGAGGATAAAAATCAACCGTTTATTTTCAAACTTGTAAAGCGTAAATAGTAAAATCACAAAAATACTGAACTCAGAGGAAAATCAAATCGGAAAGTCCCTAATCACTTGGCAAAATCAAATGACAAAACCAAATCAAAAACGAATGGACAAGAATTGTCATATTCCTGACTTGGTACAGGCATTTTCAAATGTAGAAAATGGTGGATTGAACCTGGTTTTATAGCGCTAAACCTCTCACTTTGTTGACAGTCTCATCAAATTCCGTTATTTTTACAATGCGTGAACTAAACGGACATAATATTAAATAAAATAGTCAAAATATGGGCACAGCAGTCATCATCGTGTAACAATTTTAAAAGTAACAATTTAACAGAACACAAAAAAAATCTATCTACAAACACATTCATTGATCCGCGTGTCTGACGTCAGAAAATTTTATACGTCACATATTTTTGTCGTTCGATGTTTATACAAACAATTTTAAAATTCCACATGGGCAATGTTAGCATACAGGGTTAAAAAATCAAAAGTATGTAAAAATTAATTTCAGAAATAGACCGAGATTTAAAATAGTCCAAAAGTTCTATAGAATTTATAAGAATTCGAAACGGCGATTTGCTATTCCTTTGCAACACGATTCATTAGTGTTTAACTTGAAAGGTACAATAAAATTGATTTTTCCTGAAGAGTTACACCTCCGTATTATACATTATATATTTTACTGGTCATCAATACCCCCCCCCCTTCCCAAAAAAAAATATCTAAAAAATAAAACAAAAAAAACTTTAAACCAGATGCTCCGCAGGGTGCAGCTTTATACGACCGCAGAGGTTGAACCCTGAACGTTTTGGGCAAGTATGGACACAACATTCAAGCTGGATTCAGCTCTAAATTTGGATTGTGTTTAAATAGTTGACACAGCATAGGTTTCTGACACAGAATGAATGTGGTCTAATGAACTTAAAAAAATTTTTTGCCTTTGAGCAATTCACTATGCTGTTGAATAATAATCCTCTCAAAAAAAATGTTTGAAGAAATTTTCTTTTTATTTATGAAATCTGAAATGAAAAAAAATGACCCCCCCCCCCCCAATTTTTTTCACATCCCCCTTTCCCTTATTCCAAAACTGATCTCAATTCAAATTTCTAATGGAGTTTGCAACAATAACTACTCATTTAAATACATATTAAAATGTAAAAAAAATGCTTGTTATCACTGAATGGTAAAGATTGTTTTAATTAATCAGTTGGTAGTAAAAGTGAATATACATTGTATATTGTATAAAATAAAAATGAGAATGGAAATGGGGAATGTGCCAAAGAGACAACATCCCGACCATAGAAAAAACAACAGCAGAAGGTCACCAACAGGTCATCAATGTAGCGAGAAATTCCCGCACCCGGAGGCATCCTTCAGCTGGCCCCTAAACAAATATATACTAGTTCAGTGATAATGAACGCCATACTAATTTCCAAATTGTACACAAGAAACTAAAATTAGAATAATACAAGACTAACAAAGGCCAGAGGCTCCTGACTTGGGACAGGCACAAAAATGTGGCAGGGTTAAACATGTTTGTGAGATCTCAACCCTCCCCCTATACCTCTAGCCAATGTAGAAAAGTAAACGCATAACAATACGCACATTAAAATTCAGTTCAAGAGAAGTCCGAGTCTGATGGCAGAAGATGTAACCAAAGAAAATAAACAAAATGACAATAATACATAAATAACAACAGACTACTAGCAGTTAACTGACATGCCAGCTCCAGACTTCAATTAAATTGACTGAAAGATTATGATTCATCATATGAACATCAGGCACAATCCTTCCCATTAGGGGTTTAGTATCATACCATCATAACATATATGAGAAGAACATAACCCGTGTCATGCCAACAACTGGTTTTTGAATAAATGTGTTTAGTTCCGATGCAAAGACCCTATAAGTGAATCAATATTAACGCCAAAATATGCAATCTTTAATGACCTGACAACAGTATCGTAACTATATCCCTTCCTAATAAGTCTATTCAAAGGTTTTGTTAGTTTTTGAGGTGAATACTGACACCTTTGTGCTTTATAAAGAATATTTCCATAAAAAATTGGATGTGAAATACCTGAACGTATAAGAAGTCTGCATGTTGAGCTATATTTACAAATGATGTCCTTATATCGATGATAAAATTTAGTAAATGTTTTGACTAGTTTGTGATATCGAAAACCCTGGTGTAATAATTTTTCAGTAATACATAAATTTCTCTCGATAAAATCTAAAACATTGTTACATACACGAGCAAATCGTACAAGTTGAGATATATAAACACCGTAAGATGGTGACAAGGGTCACCATCTAAAAATGGATAATTAACGATAGGAAATGAACAATGATTTAAGTTGATTCAACTACTATTCTGGACAAAGAAAGATAACTCCAATTGCAAATTTCTTGCTATTGCACAATATTGTGCAATTAGATATTTCTTGCTATTGCGCAATACTGTGCAATTGAAAATATTTGCTTTTGCACAATACTGTGCAATTGAAGATTTCTTTCTATTGCGCAATACTGTGCAATTGAAAATTTCTTGCTATTGCACAATACTGTGCAATTGACGATTTCTTGCTATTGTTGAATACTGTGCAATTGAAAATTGCTTGCTACTGCACAATACTTAATATAATAATTTTGGATCATAAATTGGACCAACTTGAAAACTGGACCCATAATCAAAAATCTATTAAAGTACATGTTTAGATTCAGCATATCAAATTAAAGAAGTCCAAGGATTCAATTTTTGATGAAATCAAACGAAGTTTAATTTTGAACCCCGATTTGGACCAACTTGAAAACTGGACCAATAATCAAAAATCTAAGTACATTTTTAGATTCAGCATATCAAAGGACCCGTAGGATTCAATTTTTGTTAAAATCAAACTAAGTTTAATTTTGGACCCTTTGGACCTTAATGTAGACATCGACCAATTTGAAAACGAGACTAAAAATTAAAAATCTACATACACAGTTAGATTTGGCATATCAAAGAACCCCAATTATTCAATTTTTGATGAAATCAAACAAAATTAAATTTTGGACCCCTATTTGAACCAACTTGAAAACTGGGCCAATAATCAAAAATCTAAGTACATTTTTAGATTCAGCATATCAAAGAACCCCAAGGATTCAATTTTTGTTAAAATCAAACGAAGTTCAATTTTGGACCCTTTGGACCTTAATGTAGACCAATTTGAAAACGGGACCAAAAATTAAGAATCTACAAACACAGTTAGATTCGGCATATCAAAGAACCCCAATTATTCAATTTTTGATGAAATCAAACTAAGTTTAATGTTGGACCCTTTGGGCCCCTTATTCCTAAACTGTTGGGACCAAAACTCCCAAAATCAATCCCAACCTTCCTTTTATGGTCATAAACCTTGTGTTTAAATTTCATAGATTTCTATTTACTTATACTAAAGTTATGGTGCAAAAACCAAGAAAAATGCTTTGTGGGCCCCTTTTTGTCCCCTAATTCCTAAACTGTTCGGACCTCAACTCCCAAAATCAATCCTAACCTTCCTTTTGTGGTCATAAACCTTGTGTTTAAATTTCATTGATTTCTATTTACTTATACTAAAGTTATTGTGCAAAGACCAAGAATAATGCTTATTTGGGCCCTTTTTTTGGCCCCTAATTCCTAAACTGTAGAAACCAAAACTCCCAAAATCAATCCCAACCTTTCTTTTCTGATCATAAACCTTCTGTCAAATTTTCATAGATTTCTATTTACTTAAACTAAAGTTATAGTGCGAAAACCAAGAAAATGCTTATTTGGACCCTTTTTGGCCCCTAATTCCTAAATTGTTGGGACCAAAACTATCAAAATCAATCCTAACCTTTCTTTTGTGGTCATAAACCTTGTGTTCCAATTTCATAGATTTCTATTCACTTTTACTAAAGTAAGAGTGCGAAAACTAAAAGTATTCGGACGACGACGACGCAGACGACGACGCCAACGTGATACCAATATACGACCAAAAAAATTTCTATTTTTGTGGTCGTATAAAAACACCCAAACTTCAAAATGAAGATCTGACTCCAGCCTACTTCTTCTCAGATTTAAATGGGGGAACAATGCATTATAGTACAATCTACAATAGTATGATAATTATCTCACCCAAATACATATTTTGTATTGTTTTTTGTTTGCATACCTTCCAGTGGGAAGTATTTCATGCATATTAAAGACTTAGAAGAATATATTTCGATCAGAATAGATTAGACATTACATTACCTTCTCCTTTGATAATTCTCCACTTTTAACTGTAACTTTGATCCTAGGTGGACGACCTGCAATATTGCAAACAATAATTTTCGATGGTAAATTACTGTAACCGAATAGAAATCGTTGAAAAATTACGACTATCATCTTGTTACTATAAGTCATCCCTATTTTTCATTAAACTCTTACAAAATAATATTGGAAGATGTTAAAATGCCAATGTCAAAATTGTTCAACGTTATGATCAGTTTCTGCAAGTAATTATAACTAGGAATTGCAACGTCGCTTCGAGTAAGAAAATCAAGTACTCGATTGCAGAATGCATACTCGTTTTTAACAGCCCTTTTAGCAATATTTATAAACCAGAGAGTATATCTTTTACATTTTCCCTTTATCGTAACATGAACGTTTTAAAAATTGTGAACGGTACCTCCCTAAAACTACAATAAAACTTCATCTACGAACTTCTCCTATATAAAGTTGTGAATCTCCTGACTAAAGATTTATAGTACGAGTTTGAACTGAGAAAAAAGTAGATGAGAAGGATAATTCTGGCAAGAGTTCCCGGCAAAACAGATGTGGTACAACCACAACAAAAATCGTGTTAGATCTAATATATATACTAGTCAACAAAAGAAACGATACAAGACTTTTATTCAAATTAAAGATAAAGTTTTCCGTTCATTGGACCAATATTGAAGGAAGTAATATTAAATCATTATGGAAATATAAATCCGTTTAAAAAAAAAATTTTTTTGCTCTTGTGACGTTTTTTTCGCGATTTTTTTTTTTTTTACAAAATTTACATAAAACGACAATTTTAAAAACAGAAGTTCCAACTAATGACGCCAACCTCTCATTTAAAGGTAAAGACAGTGTTTGCCATCAATTTGTTTTTAAAAATCATACAGTTTCTTCGTTTATTAGTTAAGCAAAGTTCTGCCCCACGAGAAATCGTTAAAATGTATACATTATCAACTGATTTACCATAGACAGTATGTGTAAAGTGATATTCAACCAGGTGCTCCGCAGGGCGCAGCTTTATACGACCGCAGAGGTCGAACCCTGAACAGTTGGGGCAAGTATGGACAAAACATTCAAGCGTGATACAGCTCTGAATTTGGATTGTGATCAAATTTTTGACATTACATGGGGTTTTTTTACACAAAACAAATGTCAAGATTTTACAAATCAATTAAAGATTTCTTCTTCAAACTTTTTAAATCTAAAATTAAATAGTTGACACAGCATAGGTTTCTGACACAGAATGAATGTGGTCTAATGAACTTAAAAGGGTTTTTTTGCCTTTGAGCAATTCACTATGCTGTTGAATATTAATCCTCTCAAAAAAATGTTTGAAGAAATTTTCTTTTTATTTATGAAATCTGAAATGAGAAAAATTTAACCCCCCCCCCCCCCCCCTTTTTTTTCACATCCCCGTTTCCCTTTTTCCAAAACTGAATTTCTAATGGAGTTTGCAACAATAACTACTCTTTTAAATACATCATAAAATATTAAAATGTTAAAAAAACTGCTTGTTATCACTGAATGGTAAAGATTATTTTAATTTATCAGTTGGTAGTAAAAAGTGAATATACATTGTATATTGTATATAACAAAGATTTAAGTTGATTCTGGACAAAGAAAGATAACTCCAATTAAAAAAAAATCTTGCTATTGCACAATATTTTGCAATTAGATATTTCTTGCTTACTATTCTGGACAAAGAAAGATAACTCTAATTAAAAAAAAATTTGCTATTTCACAATATTATGCAATTAGATATTTCTTGCCATTGCGCAATACTGTGCAATTGAAAAGACTTGCTATTGCACAATACTTAATATAATAATTTTAGATCCTGATTTGGACCAACTTGAAAACTGGGCCCATAATAAAAAATCTAAGTACATTTTTGGATTCAGCATATCAAAGAACCCCAAGATTTCAAATTTTGTTAAAATCAGACTAAGTTTAATTTTGGACCCTTTGGACTTTAGTGTAGACCAATTTGAAAACAGGACCAAAAATGAAGAATCTACATACACAGTTAGATTTGGTATATCAAAGAACCCCATTTATTCAATTTTTGATGAAATCAAACAAAGTTTAATTTTGGACCCCGATTTGGACCAACTTGAAAACTGGGCCAATAATCAAGAATCTAAGTACATTTTTAGATTCAGCATATCAAAGAACCTAACTGATTCATTTTTTGTCAAAATCAAACTAAGTTTAATTTTGGACCCTTTGGACCTTAATGTAGACCAATTTGAAAACGGGACCAAAAGTTAAGAATCTACATACACAGTCATGACAGTTAGATTCGGCATATCAAAGAACCCCAATTATTAAATTTTGATGAAATCAAACAAAGTTTAATTTTGGACCCTTTGGGCCCCTTATTCTGTTGGGACCAAAACTCCCAAAATCAATACCAACCTTCCTTTTATGGTCATAAACCTTGTGTTTAAATTTCATAGATTTCTATTTACTTAAACTAAAGTTATTGTGCGAAAACCAAGAATAATGCTTATTTGGGCCCTTTTTTGGCCCCTAATTCCTAAACTGTTGAAACCAAAACTCCCAAAATCAATCCCAACCGTTCTTTTGTGGTCATAAACCTTGTGTCAAAATTTCATAGATTTCTATTAACTTAAACTAAAGTTATAGTGCGAAAACCAAGAAAATGCTTATTTGGGCCCTTTTTGGCCCCTAATTCCTAAAATGTTGGGACCAAAACTCCCAAAATCAATACCAACCTTCCTTTTGTGGTCATAAACCTTGTGTTAAAATTTCATAGATTTCCATTCACTTTTACTAAAGTTAGAGTGCGAAAACTAAAAGTATTCGGACGACGACGACGATGACGACGACGACGCCAACGTGATAGCAATATACGACGAAAATTTTTTCAAATTTTGCGGTCGTATAAAAAGTGGTAACAATCTTAAAACTAATCCGAAAGGTTCCAAATTAACTGTGTATTGTTTTCATATCTAAAGCATTGATTTGAGACGAAAATAAAAAAAAAAAATTTTGCAATTTTTGAGATTTCAAAAAACACTTTTTTTCCCAAAAATTTAAAAAAACAATATTTCAACCCATTAGTTACAACATGAACATAACATGATTAGCATATTGAATATTTTTAAACAAATTTGAAATTTTGTTTAGTACTTAGAAAATTATGTGTCGATTTTTTTATTCAACTTTCCGCAAAACTAATTTACACCCTATGATCGTTTACACGGAATTTAGATACTTTCCGAAAAGTTTTGATTTTCATTATCACATGTGCATACATTGCAAATGAAAGCTTTTGAAAATAGTGTATATCATTTTGTTTTATATGTAACACTTTTTGATAAATTTTGTTTCAAAGTCGTGTATCGTTTCTTTTGTTGACTAGTATATATGATGTAAAAAATTTAATATGTATTTTACAACTAAACACTACCCTGAGTGATTAGTGGATTGTAACAGGGAACATCAGGAGGAGCTTGGACTCCTGAATGATATTGTAACAAGCCAAATGAATATTTGAAATAAATATTTATTTATGCTGTTAAAAAAAAACAATCTTTCCATATACAAATCATATTTTGTATCTAATCAGAAATTGACAAAGGTAAATGTTTATCAAATTTTTGTTCGAGAATACATAAAAAGATACAACGAAAACAGAACAATGAAACTTAATCCATTACTAAAGCCACTAAAAAATAGTTTAGACGATTGATAGAATAAAACATGATATATTAAAATGTTGTACAATTGTATTTCAAGAAATTTATACACATTATATACCAGCAGCTGATTGCTAACCTGGGTAATCAGTGGAATATAACAGGATGCATCAAGAAAAGCTTGGTTTCTTGGTGTAACAATGTAACAAGCATATTTGATGAATAAATATTTAATGTTGTTAAAAAAAAAAAAAAAAATCGTGTTTTGCAAGACGTCTATTAGAGGTCAAAGTAACTTTTACACTCGTTTCTATCGAGAAAATAAAAGGCTCTAAGAGTGACAGCAAACCGGATTTTCCTGCACAGGTAGAACCCTGGACAGTTGAGCAACTTGAAAACTGGGCCCATAATCAGAAATTTAATTATATGTTTATTGATAGACAATATAAGGCTAAGCTTAGTTCTTAAAGTCGTTCACTTCATAAAGTATATATATATATATATATATATCAGTCTAAAGATTTGCACAACGGTACTGATATAAGATGTTATAATACGAAAATGTTGTTATTAAATCGTGCTGACAAATATTTCGGCTCAACAAATGGCCTTCTTCAAGTGTCATAGTAAATTTGCTGGTTGGTCGTTTTTATAGACTTTTATATATATATATATATATATAGCATTCTGAAAAGTAGTTTTTATATACTGTAAACCGGGAAATTTTCGCGCCGTTTAGAATTCGCGATTTCCCTGTGGTCTATATAAATATTTTCATAAATGATTTTCAAAAGTGAACAGCTACAATATATCCTAAATCAAGTTATTAAATCACTCATAAATCTTTTGTTTTCGGTTTATTAATCATGTTAATGTTAAAGTAGATTAAAAGTTTGTCATGTTTGCTTGTAAAAACACATACACACTAGTATCTCAATTGTTTGTAAAACAATTGAAAGGTCTTTCCTGTAAAATTGATGTTTTCGTAATGTACTTTGTACGACCTTTCGTTTGATATACGACAAGCATACCTTCTGAAACTTTTGTCTTTTAACACTAAATGACCTCATCCGGCTACATTTTTGAGATCGGAAGTATGATATATGTAACATAGAACAGATGAGCTTTCATTTGATATGCGACAACGCCTTGTTCTAGAAATATTGATTTTTGCACTTAATAACCCTATCCAACTTATTTTAGGAGGTCGGGAATTTGATATTTCAAATGTACACATCATGACCTTTCATTTGATATACAACAACCCTATCTTAAAAGAAAATTTATTTTTTGCACTCAATAACCCCATCCAACCCATTTTTGGGAGACGTCAATTTGAAATTTGAAATGTACGCTTTATGATCTTTCATTTGATATGCGACAACCTTACCATCTGAGAAATTTGAATGTTTGCACTAAATGACCCCAACCGTCCCCCTGGGATGAAAAGGGGGTTTAAAATTTTCATTTTTAAGTAGAGTTTATTAAGACCTTCAATTTGATATATCAGATGACCCCATTTGACAAAGTGCAAATAATGATGCAATATCAACTATATAAATAGAGGTTATGAAACTTACAAAGTCAATGCAAAACTTGAAAATTTCAAATTGAATTTTTGGCGTTATTTTCCATGGATTGTTTTTGGTATTTGGACAAACATATAACTATATTAACCTCTTCAATTTCTAAAACATTTTAAGTGGTAAGCTCTTGTTGATTCAGAAATACATGCCTCCGCTCGCAAAACTTCAAACTGCATTATCTCTTAAACGACAATAGATATCTCAAATCTGTTAAATGATAAATGATCTACAGTTGAAGGACAACATTATAACAAAAGAATTGTGACAATTTCAAAGTTCACCAAGGTCACAATTAATCATTAAATATATGATGCAATACTAAACTTAAGAACCGGAAGTCGTAGAGACATACGACTATCACCATTCAATTCAGGACCACTTAACCTTTCAACTATCACAAGGTAAAGGTCATTGTATAATGTGAAGGTCAAGGTGAAATTTGATCATGACCTGACATTGACCTCAAATTGAAGGTCTTGAATTACTTGAAATAACAGGGTCATTTGGTAATACATCTTGGTGAGGTCTAGCGATGGTCCATATTTGGTCTTGATAACTTCAACAGAAACAAGAGACGGGCATGTCAAAAAAATGTTGGAAGAAAAAAAAAAAAAAAAAAAAAAAAAAAAAAAAAAAAAAAAAACACTAGTATCTCAATTGTTTGTAAAACAATTGAAAGGTCTTTCCTGTAAAAGTGATGTTATCGTAATGTACTTTGTACGACCTTTCGTTTGATATACGACAAGCATACCTTCTGAAACTTTTCGCTTTTAACACTTATTGACCTCATCCTCCTACATTTTTTAGATCCGAAGTATCATATATGTAACATAGAGTAGATGAGCTTTCATTTGATATGCGACAACGCCATGTTCTAGAAAGTTTGCTTTTTGCACTTAATTACCCTATCCAACTTATGGTTGGAGGTCGGGAATTTTATATTTCAAATGTACACATCATGACCTTTCATTTGATATACAACAACCCTATCTTAAAAGAAAATTTATTTTTTGCACTCAATAACCCCATCCAACCCATTTTTGGGAGACGTCAATTTGAAATTTGAAATGTACGCTTTATGTTCTTTCATTTGATATGCGACAACATTACCATCTGAGAAATTTGAATTTTTGCACTAAATGACCCCACCCTTCCACCTGGGATGAAAAAGAGGTTTAAATTTTTCATTTTTAAGTAGAGTTTATTGAGACCTTCAATTTGATATATCAGATGACCCCATTTGACAAAGTGCCAAAAATGATGCAATATCAACGATATAAATAGAAGTTATGAAACTTACAAAGTCAACGCAAAACATGAAAATTTCAAAATGATTTTTTGGTGGTTTTTTTCAATGGAATGTTTTTGGTATTTGGTCAAACATATAACTATGTTAACCTCTTCAATTTCTTAAACATTTTAAGTGGTAAGCTGTTGTTGATTCAGAAATACATGCCGCTGCTCGCAAAATTTCAAACTGCATTATCTCTTAAACGACAATTAATATCTCAAATCTGTTAAATGGTAAATGATCTACAGTTAAAGGACAACATTATAGAAAAAGAATTGGGACAATTTCAAAGTTCACCAAGGTCACAATTAATCATCAAATATATGATGCAATACCAAACTTGAGAACCGGAAGTCGTAGAGACATGGGACTATCACCATTCAACACAAGACCACTTGACCTTTCAAATATCACAAGGTCAAGGTCATAGTATTATGTGAAGGTCAAGGTGAAATTTCATCATGACCTAACATTGACCTCAAATTGAAGGTCTTGACTTACTGATCATCTTTGCAGTTTATAGTAGGTTGATATCTGTTACCTTTAAAAAGATATACGCAAAATACTATACTTTTAAGAATCATCCCGTAGTAACTTTTGAACAGACGGTCGGACATTTTTGGGCTTATTATATAAAATGTAGAGCTCGTCGAGAGGAACATTTTATACGCTGTATGTATGCAGCAAAGTCTTATTGTTTTCCTAATATGTAAGCTTGAAATTGCAGCGTAAATTTTTTTTTGCACTCGGTGACCTTTGACCTGGTGCATATTGAAGGTCACATTAACTTAAGACTGTTGGAGTAGGTCCCAAGTCTTTACGACTTCCGGTTCTCGAGATACAATTTTTCAAAAATTGTGTATATTTTTTCAAGGGAAATAACTCATTATAAGGGTTAACAACAAAATGATTGTATATGTTTATGAGCAATGCCATCTCGTCTTGTACATGCTGCCGTTTTCAAATCGATTCTATCTTTAATACTTTTTGAGAAAAATGCAAAAGAAAAAAATTGCTTCAAGGGGACATAACTCTCATATTGGATGATGAAATCCTTAGCAGCCTCATATGGTAACACATCATGATGAGATCTACCTATTGTCAAAATAAAGTCATGATATCTTTTAAAATATTTATGGGGGGCAATGTTGAAAAAAATCAATATAAGGGAGATAACTTCTAAAGGGGATGATGAAATCCTACAAAAGTTCATCTGGTATAAGTTCATGATGAGGTCTATCGATGGTTTAAATTTGGTATTGATAACTCTTATAGACGCGGTAGGAGGGTGTGCCAAAACAATGCTGGAAGAAAAAAAAGAAAAAAAAACATTAGAAAAACAATAAGGTCTTTCCTCGCGGAGAGGAAAGACCTTAACTAGTATCTCAATTGTTTGTAAAACAATTGAAAGGTCTTTCCTGTAAAAGTGATGTTTTCGTAATGTACTTTGTACGACCTTTTGTTTGATATACGACAAGCATACCTTCTGAAACATTTCGCTTTTAACACTTAATGACTTCATCCGCCTACATTTTTGAGATCGGAATTATGATATATGTAACATAGAGTAGATGAGCTTTCATTTGATATGCGACAACACCATGTTCTTGAAAGTTTGATTTTTGCACTTAATAACCCTATCCAACAAATTTTTGGAGGTCGGGAATTTGATATTTAAAATGTACAAATCATGACCTTTCATTTGATACACAACAACCCTACCTTAAAAGAACATTTATTTTTTGCACTCAATGACCCCATCCAACCCATTTTTGGGAGACGTCAATTTGAAATTTGAAATGTACGCTTTATGTTCTTTCATTTGATATGCGACAACCTTACCATCTGAGAAATTTGAATGTTTGCACTAAATGACCCCACCCGTCCCCCTGGGATGAAAAGGGGGTTTAAAATTTTCATTTTTAAGTAGAGTTTATTAAGACCTTCAATTTGATATATCAGATGACCCCATTTGACAAAGTGCAAATAATGATGCAATATCAATTATATAAATAGAAGTTATGAAACTTACAAAGTCAATGCAAAACTTGAAAATTTCAAATTGATTTTTTGGTGTTTTTTTCCATGGAATGTTTTTGGTATTTGGTCAAACATATAACTATGTCAACCTCTTCAATTTCTAAAACATTTTAAGTGGTAAGCTCTTGATGATTCAGAAATACATGCCTCCGCTCGAAAAACTTCAAACTGCATTATCTCTAAAACGACAATAGATATTTAAAATCTGTTAAATGATAAATGATCTACAGTTGAAGGACAACATTATAGAAAAAGAATTGGGACAATTTCAAAGTTCACCAAGGTCACAATTAATCATCAAATATATGATGCAATACAAAACTTGACAACCGGAAGTCGTAGAGACATGGGACTATCACCATTCAACTCAGGACCACTTGACCTTTCAAATATTACAAGGTCAAGGTCATAGTATAATGTGAAGGTCAAGGTGAAATTTCATCATGACCTGACATTGACCTCAAATTGAAGGTCTTGAACTACTGATCATCTTTGCAGTTTATAGTAGGTTGATATCTGTTATCTTTAAAAAGATATACACACAATACTATACTTTTAAGAATCATCCCGTCGTAACTTTTGAACAGACAGTCGGACTCTTTTGAGGTCAGTGTATAAAATGTAAAGCTCGTCGAGAGGAACATTTTATACGCTGTAAGTATGCAGCAAACTCTTATCGTTTTCTTAATATGAAAGCTTGAAATTGAAGCGTAATTTTTTTTTTGCACTCGGTGACCTTTGACCTTTCGTGCAAATTAAAGGTCACATGAACTTAAGATTATTGGTGTAGGTCCCAAGTCTTTACGACTTCCGGTTCTCGAGATACAATTTTTCAAAAATTGTTTATATTTTTTCAAGGGAAATAACTCCTTATAAGGGTTAACAACAAAATGATTGTATATGTTAATTAACATTGCCATCTGGTCCTGTACATGTTGCCGTTTTCAAATCGATTCTATCTTGAATACTTTTTGAGAAAAATGTAAAAGAAAGAAATTGCTTCAAGGGGACATAACTCGCATAGGGAATGATGAAATCCTTAGCAGCCCCATATGGTAACACATCATGATGAGATCTAACTATTGTCCAAACAAGGTCATGATATCTTCAAAAACAACGAGGGGGGGCCATGTCGAAAAAAACCAATAAAAGGGAGATAACTTCTAAAGGGGATGATGAAATCCTACACAGCCTCATCTGGTAATACTTCATGATGAGGTCTACCGATGGTCCATATTTGGTCTTGATAACTCCAATAGAAACAAGGGGAGGCCATGTTAAACAAATGCTGGATGAAAAAAAAAAAAAAAAAAACAAGGAGAAAAACAATAAGGTCTTTCCTCGCGGAGAGGAAAGACCTTAACAACAACCCTACCTTAAAAGAACATTTATTTTTTGCACTCAATGACCCCATCCAACTCATTTTTGGGAGACGTCAATTTGAAATTTGAAATGTTCGCTTTATGTTCTTTCATTTGATATGCGACAACCTTACCATCTGAGAAATTTGAATGTTTGCACTAAATGACCCCACCCGTCTCCCTTGGATGAAAAGGGGGTTTAAAATTTTCATTTTTAAGTAGAGTTTATTAAGACCTTCAATTTGATATATCAGATGACCCCATTTAACAAAGTGCAAATAATGATGCAATATCAACTATATAAATAGAAGTTATGAAACTTACAAAGTCAATGCAAAACATGAAAATTTCAAATTGATTTTTTGGTGTTTTTTTTCCATGGAATGTTTTTGGTATTTGGTCAAACATATAACTATGTCAACCTCTTCAATTTCTTAAACATTTTAAGTGGTAAGCTCTTGATGATTCAGAAATACAGGCCCCAGCTCGCAAAACTTCAAACTGCATTATCTCTAAAACGACAATAGATATCTAAAATCTGTTAAATGATAAATGATCTACAGTTGAAGGACAACATTATAGAAAAAGAATTGGGACAATTTCAAAGTTCACCAAGGTCACAATTAATCATCAAATATATGATGCAATACAAAACTTGAGAACCGGAAGTCGTAAAGACATGGGACTATCACCATTCAACTCAGGACCACTTGACCTTTCAAATATCACAAGGTCAAGGTCATAGTATAATGTGAAGGTCAAGGTGAAATTTCATCATGACCTGACATTGACCTCAAATTGAAGGTCTTGAATTACTGATCATCTTTTCAGTTTATAGTAGGTTGATATCTGTTACCTTTAAAAAGATATACACACAATACTATACTTTTAAGAATCATCCCGTCGTAACTTTTGAACAGACGGTCGGACTCTTTTGAGCTCAGTGTATAAAATGTAGAGCTCGTCGAGAGGAACATTTTATACGCTGTAAGTATGCAGCAAACTCTTATCGTTTTCTTAATATGAAAGCTTGAAATTGCAGCGTAATTTTTTTTTGCACTCGGTGACCTTTGACCTTGGGTGCAAATTAAAGGTCATATGAACTTAAGATTATTGGTATAGGTCCCAAGTCTTTACGACTTCCGGTTCTCGAGATACAATTTTTCAAAATTGTGTATATTTTTTCAAGGGAAATAACTCCTTATAAGGGTTAACAACAAAATGATTGTATATGTTAATTAACATTGCCATCTGGTCTTGTACATGTTGCCGTTTTCAAATGGATTCTATCTTGAATACTTTTTGGGAAAAATGTAAAAGAAAGAAATTACTTCAAGGGGACATAACTCTCATAGGGAATGATGAAATCCTTAGCAGCCTCATATGGTAACACATCATGATGAGATCTAACTATTGTCTAAATAAAGTCATGATATCTTGAAAAACAACGAGGGGGGGCCATGTCGAAAAAAACCAATAAAAGGGAGATAACTTCTAAAAAGGATGATGAAATCCTACACAGCCTCATCTGGTAATACCTCATAATGAGGTCTACCGATGGTCCATATTTGGTCTTGATAACTCCAATAGAAACGAGGGGAGGCCATGTCAAACAAATGCTGGATGAAAAAAAAAAAAAAACATGCGAAAAACAATAAGGTCTTTCCTCGGGAAGAGGAAAGACCTTAACAATAAGGTCTTTCCTCGCGGAGAGGAAAGACCTTAACTAGTATCTCAATTGTTTGTAAAACAATTGAAAGGTCTTTCCTGTAAAAGTGATGTTTTCGTATTGTACTTTGTACGACCTTTCGTTTGATATACGACAAGCACACCTTCTGAAACTTTTCGCTTTTTACACTTAATGACCTCATACGTCTACATTTTTGAGATCGGAACTATGATATATGGAACAGAGTAGATGAGCTTTCGTTTGATATGCGACAACACCATGTTCTTGAAATATTTGCACTTAATAACCCTATCCAACAAATTTTTGGAGGTCGGGAATTTGATATTTTAAATGTACACATCATGACCTTTCATTTGATATACAACAACCCTACCTTAAAAGAACATCTATTTTTTGCACTCAATGACCCCATCCAACCCATTTTTGGGAGACGTCAATTTGAAATTTGAAATGTACGCTTTATGTTCTTTCATTTGATATGCGACAACCTTACCATCTGAGAAATTTGAATGTTTGCACTAAATGACCCCACCCGTCCCCCCTGGGATGAAAAGGGGGTTTAAAATTTTCATTTTTAAGTAGAGTTTATTACGACCTTCAATTTGATATATCAGATGACCCCATTTGACAAAGTGCAAATAATGATGCAATATCAATTATATAAATAGAAGTTATGAAACTTACAAAGTCAATGCAAAACTTGAACATTTCAAATTGATTTTTTGGTGTTTTTTTCCATGGAATGTTTTTGGTATTTGGTCAAACATATAACTATGTCAACCTCTTCAATTTCTAAAACATTTTAAGTGGTAAGCTCTTGATAATTCAGAAATACATGCCTCCGCTCGAAAAACTTCAAACTGCATTATCTCTAAAACAACAATAGATATCTCAAATCTGTTAAATGATAAATGATCTACAGTTGAAGGACAACATTATAGAAAAAGAATTGGGACAATTTCAAAGTTCACCAAGGTCACAATTAATCATCAAATATATGATGCAATACAAAACTTGAGAACCGGAAGTCGTAGAGACATGGGACTATCACCATTCAACTCAGGACCACTTGACCTTTCAAATATTACAAGGTCAAGGTCATAGTAAAATATGAAGGTCAAGGTGAAATTTCATCATGACCTGACATTGACCTCAAATTGAAGGTCTTGAACTACTGATCATCTTTGCAGTTTATAGTAGGTTGATATCTGTTACCTTTAAAAAGATATACACACAATACTATACTTTTAAGAATCATCCCGTCGTAACTTTTGAACAGACAGTCGGACTCTTTTGAGGTCAGAGTATAAAATGTAGAGCTCGTCGAGAGGAACATTTTATACGCTGTAAGTATGCAGCAAACTCTTATCGTTTTCTTAATATGAAAGCTTGAAATTGCAGCGTAATTTTTTTTTGCACTCGGTGACCTTTGACCTTGGGTGCAAATTAAAGGTCACATGAACTTAAGATTTTTGGTGTAGGTCCCAAGTCTTTACGACTTCCGGTTCTCGAGATACAATTTTTCAACAATTGTTTATATTTTTTCAAGGGAAATAACTCCTTATAAGGGTTAAAACAAAATGATTGTATATGTTAATTAACATTGCCATGTGGTCCTGTACATGTTGCCGTTTTCAAATCGATTCTATCTTGAATACTTTTTGAGAAAAATTTAAAAGAAAGAAATTGCTTCAAGGGGACATAACTCTCATAGGAATGATGAAATCCTTAGCAGCCTCATATGGTAACACATCATGATGAAATCTAACTTTTGTCCAAATAAGGTCATGATATCTTCAAAAACAACGAGGGGGGGCCATGTCGAAAAAAACCAATAAAAGGGAGAGAACTTCTAAAGGGGATGATGAAATCCTACACAGCCTCATCTGGTAATACTTCATGATGAGGTCTACCGATGGTCCATATTTGGTCTTGATAACTTCAATAGAAACAAGGGGAGGCCATGTTAAACAAATGCTGGATGAAAAAAAAAAAACAGGAGAAAAACTAGTATCTCAATTGTTTGTAAAACAATTGAAAGGTCTTTCCTGTAAAAGTGATGTTTTCGTATTGTACTTTGTACGACCTTTCGTTTGATATACGACAAGCACACCTTCTGAAACTTTTCGCTTTTTACACTTAATGACCTCATCCGTCTACATTTTTGAGATCGGAATTATGATATATGGAACAGAGTAGATGAGCTTTCGTTTGATATGCGACAACACCATGTTCTTGAAAGTTTGATTTTTGCACTTAATAACCCTATCCAACAAATTTTTGGAGGTCGGGAATTTGATATTTCAAATGTACACATCATGACCTTTCATTTGATATACAACAACCTTACCTTAAAAGAACATTTATTTTTTGCACTCTATGGCCCCATCCAACCCATTTTTGGGAGACGTCAATTTGAAATTTGAAATGTACGCTTTATGTTCTTTCATTTGATATGCGACAACCTTACCATCTGAGAAATTTGAATGTTTGCACTAAATGACCCCACCCGTCCCCCTGGGATGAAAAGGGGGTTTATAAATTTTCATTTTTAAGTAGAGTTTATTAAGACCTTCAATTTGATATATCAGATGACCCCATTTGACAAAGTGCAAATAATGATGCAATATCAATTATATAAATAGAAGTTATGAAACTTACAAAGTCAATGCAAAACTTGAAAATTTCAAATTGATTTTTTGGTGTTTTTTTCCATGGAATGTTTTTGGTATTTGGTCAAACATATAACTATGTCAACCTCTTCAATTTCTAAAACATTTTAAGTGGTAAGCTCTTGATGATTCAGAAATACATGCCTCCGCTCGCAAAACTTCAAACTGCATTATTTCTAAAACGACAATAGATATCTCAAATCTGTTAAATGATAAATGATCTACAGTTGAAGGACGACATTATAGAAAAAGAATTGGGACAATTTCAAAGTTCACCAAGGTCACAATTAATCATCAAATATATGATGCAATACAAAACTTGAGAACCGGAAGTCGTAGAGACATGGGACTATCACCATTCAACTCCGGACCACTTGATCTTTCAAATATTACAAGGTCAAGGTCATAGTAAAATATGAAGGTCAAGGTGAAATTTCATCATGATCTGACATTGACCTCAAATTGAAGGTCTTGAACTACTGATCATCTTTGCAGTTTATAGTAGGTTGATATCTGTTACCTTTAAAAAGATATACACACAATACTATACTTTTAAGAATCATCCCGTCGTAACTTTTGAACAGACAGTCAGACTCTTTTGAGGTCAGGGTATAAAATGTAGAGCTCGTCGAGAGGAACATTTGATACGCTGTAAGTATGCAGCAAACTCTTATCGTTTTCTTAATATGAAAGCTTGAAATTGCAGCGTAATTTTTTTTTGCACTCAGTGACCTTTGACCTTGGGTGCAAATTAAAGGTCACATGAACTTAAGATTATTGGTGTAGGTCTTAAGTCTTTACGACTTTAGGTTCTCGAGATACAATTTAAAAAAAATTGTTTATATTTTTTCAAGGGAAATAACTCCTTATAAGGGTTAACAACAAAATGATTGTATATGTTAATTAACATTGCCATCAGGTCCTGTACATGTTGCCGTTTTCAAATCGATTCTATCTTGAATACTTTTTGAGAAAAATGTAAAAGAAAGAAATTGCTTCAAGGGGACATAACTCTCATAGGGAATGATGAAATCCTTAGCAGCCTCATATGGTAACACATCATGATGAGATCTAACTTTTGTCCAAATAAGGTCATGATATCTTCAAAAACAACGAGGGGGGGGCCATGTCGAAAAAAAACAATAAAAGGGAGATAACTTCTAAAGGGGATGATGAAATCCTACACAGCCTCATCCGGTAATACTTCATGATGAGCTCTACCGATGGTCCATATTTGGTCTTGATAACTTCAATAGAAACAAGGGGAGGCCATGTTAAACAAATGCTGGATGAAAAAAAAAAAAAAAAAAAAAAAAAAAAAAAAAAACAGGAGAAAAACAATAAGGTCTTTCCTCGCGGAGAGGAAAGACCTTAAAAAAGGGTTTATTCCTTGAATGCCAACATCCTGTGATCTACCGACAATTTACCTGTAAAATAATGTTGGCATTCGAGGAATAAGTGCAAGAAGTTATCACAACAAAAGTGGATGCTTTTCAAAACAATCATTCTAATTAAACAGAAAGGTAAATTCCAGGTAGTTAAATCACATTGAATTTCATGTTTGTAAAAATGTTGAAAATTCATTTTTTGCTGTAACTGCTTGAACAAATATGTGAATATTGTTGAATATTTTATACAAGCCATTTTCATTAACAGTTTACTACAAGTGTAAAATTTAATTAATAATTGTTCAATCGAAAAAGTTAATATAGTTTATGTTTACTAATAAAATATTCAATATGATATGGATTTAGATAAATCTCTAATATCCGTTTTTTAATTTGAAATAATTGTATTTAACTAGAATTTCTTCTAAAAAAAAAATTAAATATGTCTAATGTTAAGAAATATTTCCATTCCCAAAATAGACCTAATTAGGATTGAATTAGAATAAAATGCTGTCAGGATTAATGCTAATTTTTCGATCGTTTGATCTGATTAATCTGTATAGTAGATATTTGGGAAATCTACATGACTTAATAACGACTTCTGGAAAAAAGGTCTCTTACTGTTGATTTTGACGGCAACAGACATTTGTTTTATGAATATGATCTAATTATCCATTCAAAATAATAGTACACGATTCATCTATGAATAACCTAGCACAACACGACCTTATTTCTCCAGTTTTCTTTACAAATGCCTGACTCTATTTTCTTGAATGGTATATCAGACATCTTGACTCGTGAAAAAGTATTCTATTACTAAACAATTTATTTTTTTGTGAGTTTTCTTAAATTTAATGAGTTAAATCTTAAGTGGAAAGGTTAAATATAGTACATGTATGATATAGGTAAAACATGAACAGGTATGATATAGGTAAAAAATATTTACAGGTAAATGTGGCGCAATTTCATTTCATTTATTAGCGCAATTAATACCATTAAAATAAAAGAGAGTGGCGCAGTTAATACCTTTTCAAAACTGCAATTGGCGCAAATTGATTCTGCCCGATTCAACGAGGTGGTACTATTATTACTGATTGTCATGTGTCATTAACATAATGGTAATGCGTGTTGTTTACATAACAATATACATAATGATCGCTTATGAGATTACTGATTTGAGTTAAAGACAAGACTTCTAACATTGCTTTTCATTACGATATACAGTTATGATTTCAGTTAAATATGTGTCGTCTATAAAATCATTTTACAATAGTCCTATAGATATTCTATCCACATAATTATGTAGATATAAGAAGCTGTGGTATGAGTGCCAATGAGGCAACTCTCCATCTAAGTCACGATTTGTAAAAGTAAATTGAATAAAAAGAGTTTACTTGATATTTTCGCTGTCGTTTTATTTTCGCGGTTCAATACTAACCGCGAAAATTATAGCGAAAATTAAACTACCGCGAAAATTTCCCTGTTTACAGTCAATAACAAACAAATATATTTTCTCGTTTGAATTGTTTTACATTGTCATATCGGGGTCTTTTATAGCTGACTGTGCGGCATGGGCTTTGCTCATTGTTGAAGTTGTCTCATTGGCAATCATACCACATCTTCTTTTATATATATATATATAATTCTTCAATCAATTTACCCAAAGAAAAGGGGAAAAAATCGAAAATTGTATTTATCATCTAATTTATTAATACAATGTCTTTTAAAAATTAATAAAACTTTTTTTCTGTAATCATCTTAAAAATTTCTGATAATGAATATAGTAAATTTCTACCTATATTTATACAGTTCTCTATAGCTTTCAAATGTCTACACTTAGGAAACAGAAAATTTTCTAATTAATCTGTCAATCCGTACTGTGCTAAGGCATTTATCATATGCTCTATAATATGATAACGGATGAAAATTATATAAAAACACTTAGTGTAATAAAACTTTATATATAATTAACAATTTCTGTTCAAAGGGAAATAACGTAATCACATAATATTATTAATAAGTACAATGGATATTAAAGAGGACGATAACTCAACAAGGAAAAGAGCTAAAATTGTTAAAATTGATCTTGAACTTCCTCAGGTCACTCTTAATTTGAAAACATTTCGTTCGAGCGTTTTCGTTTTATTAATTGGTCACTGTTTGGCAGCCGCAAGTCCGATCGTCATCCCGAACGACCGCCGTGCGGTCTGTTTGTTGAAACACAAGTATTTTTTCAGGTCTACTGTTTCGTCAAACATTTATGGAATTTATAAAACGTAAATATAAGTTCCTTAAAAATTAAGAAAAAATATCTTTAGAATATTATTTTATTTTCCTCATGTCTAACATGCTATAAAATAGACATCAGTTTGTTTGTGTTATTATAACATAATGAAACAGACCATAGGGTTAAATCAAAATAAAATTCAATATGATATTTAAGGAAAGACTGTAATATTTTTCTGTCCATAAAGAAATAACATCTTGGTCTATGTGCATACGTGTATTAAACAAAGGACACAGATGGATTCATGACAAAATTGTGTTTTTGATGATGGTGTAGATCTAACTTTACTGAACATTCTTGATACTTACAATTTTCTTTATCTATAATAAATTTGGCCCTTTTAAGTTTCGGAGGAAAATGTTTGGTAAAAATATGTACAAAAATTTACCAAATTAATGAAAAATGTTAAAAATTGACCATAAAGGGCAATAACTCCTTAAGGAGTCAACTGACCATTTTGGTCATGCAGACTTATTTGTAGATCTTACTTTGCTTAACATTATTCCTTGTTACAGTTTATCTCTATCTATAATTGTATCCAAGATAATGACCAAAAACTGCACAATTTCTTGAAAAAATTACCAATTCAGGGGCAGCAAACCAACAACCGGTTGTCCAATTCATCTGAAAATTTCAGGGCAGATAGATATTGACTTTATAAACAATTTTACCCCTTGTCAGACTTGCTCTAAATGCTTTGGTTCAGAGTTTTAAGCCAAAATATACATCTTACCACTATGTTCTTTTTTTAGCCATGACGGCCATCTTGGTTGGTTGGCTGGGTCACCGCACACATTTTTTAAACAAGATACCCTAATAATGATTTTGGCTAAGTTTGGTTAAATTTGGCCCTGTAGTTTTAGAGTAGAAGATTTTTGTAAAAGATTACAAAAATTTACGAAAAATTGGTAAAAAATTACTATAAAGGGCATTTTGGTCATGTTGACTTATTAGTAGATCTTACTTTGCTGAACATTATTGCTGTTTACAGTTTATCTCTATCTATAATAGTATTCAAGATAAAAACCAAAAACGGCAAAATTTCCTTAAAATTACCAATTCAGGGGCAGCAACCGAAAAACCGGTTTTCGGATTCATCTGAAAATTTCAGAACATTTAGATCATCACTTGATACACAATTTCACCCTCTGTCAGATTTGCTCTAAATGCTTTGGTTTCAGAGTTATAAGCCAAAATCTACATTTTACCCCTATGTTCTATTTTTAGCCATGGCGGCCATCTTGGTTGGTTGGCCAGGTCACCGGACACATTTTTTAAATTTGATACCTCAATGATGATTATGGCCGAGTATGGTTAAGTTTGGCCCAGTAGTTTCAGAGGAGAAGATTTTTGTAAAAGATTAGAAAAAATTACGAAAATTTGGTAAAAAATTACTTTAAAGGGCAATAACTCCTTAAGTGGTCAACTGACCATTTTAGTCATATTTAAATTATTTGTAGATCTTACTTTGTTGAACATTATTGCTGTTTAAAGTTTATCTCTATCTATAATAATATTCAAGATAATAGCCAAAAAAACGGTATAATTGTTTTAAAATAGCCAATTCAGGGCAGCAACCCAACAACCGGTTGTCCGATTCGTCTGAAAATTTCAGGGCGGATAGATCTTTACCTGACCCGGACGCCGGACGCAAAGTGATGAGAAAAGCTCACTTGTCCCTTCAAGCCAGGTGAGCTAAAAAATGAGGTGCACACTGAATAACCCGCGTACTGTCATTTCTTATAATTCAATTTAAACCGCAGTAAATCATAAAAAAACGTTGATGACGCCACGGGCACATGACAAAATTAGGTCTATGAGCTGATAAACAAAACGACGTCAGCCAATCAGAAGACGCGTTACTTCCAAAATTAAATTATTTCGAATTATCATTTAATTTCAGGAAACTTCTAAAGCTTCATACGACCGATATCGTAAGCCCGCCCGTTGTTAATCTCCAAATCAATAACCGATTATTCGAAAATCCGGTTACAAAAGAAACGAAGAACTAAAAAATAGTTACCCAACTCAGTTGATGGTACATAATGATAATAACTGAATAAAACAATAAGTCTCTGTTTGGAGACTTAATTAGTCTTAATCAGAATTTGACTTAGTATAATACAGATTTAAATTGGTAAGAAACAGAAAACTAAATAATTGAAGCTAATATCATATGATTTTACTTCATTATAAATATTGTTTTAGATTGAAAAGGGAAGAGATTTTGAATCTTGAATATTAACATGCTTTAGGCAGGAAACTAAGGACGAAAGTTTGAGAGGTTTGTTCCAGATGCCTTTGAATAAATAGTTTCCTTCGAGTGTATACCTCATTGCTTGTTAAGTCGTTAGGGTTTTAGCATTCCTGATAAAAGGTTAACCTATTCGCTATATTTCGCTTGTTTGATCACACTAACCTATCCAAATTTTATACTAAGCCGATAATATTAAAATAATGGTCAATGCTGTTATATAAAATATGAATTCTATTTCAAAAACTAACTTTAAGTCAAAACATTTTATCGCAAGACATAATCCTACCACAATACTTATAAAAATTATACTTACTTGCTTGTGACGCAAATTTTTGAATAATTTCAGATGCCATTTCGAGGGTCTTTCTGTCCCGTTCGAAAATATGTAATGGGTATAGCACAGAATTTCTTCTCAACGCCGACAGTAACTCTTTCAAGAATGTTTCCCACGGCCATTTATGTTGCATGGGCTCACTCAAAAATAAAACGAACGGAATGCCAACCGTTGGTCTTTCCAAAGCACTGCTTTTATAGAATTTGTCTAGCATTGTGGACAATGTATGCTTTTCCTGAGCAACATTATTTTTCCACGCCGGTAGACAGAGTGTTACAGTTGATTGCGTTTTCTGATATTTACAGAACCAAAGCTTCTTATCGTCTGAAATAATAGAAAAAAATGAAATCTAAATACCGACTTAATTATGTATCACTTGCAGCTTTCTACGTCAATACGATATCTATATAAGATGCTTAAGGACTGAAGCCCAATTGTTGACATTTCTATTCGGTTCTGAAGGCAACAATAATGAGAATGCACACACGCTGTAGTACGAAGCATACCTTACCTCGTAATTCAAAGTATTAATAAAAACAGGAATTAAGTATCGGAAAGGTGTTTGTCCTATTGAATTTAGCATGTTTTTTTTTCTAAAATATTGGGCTGTTACACCACTGTGAGGGAGTCCGAAGACGAGAGGCTGCAATTCTGTGATTGCCGTTGGTTTAAGTTTGACAAATTTGTATTTTTCTAAATTTTGTATTGTTATAAATTAAATCGTTAGATTTTCTCATTTGAATTGTTTTATATGTTAGGTCCTTTATTATCTGTTTGTATGGTATGGGTTCTTCTTATAGTTGAAACCGTACGGTGGCCTATAGATTATTACTTATATTCACGTCATTTGGACTCTGTTGAACAGTTGTATCACATGTCATCATACCACATGTCCTTATCTTTATATATGTCCTTATCTTTATATAAGAACGTTATTCATTATATGTATAAAAAAAAAAAATTAAAAAAAATGGGAAATATGTCCATGGGACACGGATGGATGTCCCTGCTTGCATGTAATGTTAGAAAGTAACGTAACTCAAAAACAGCCAAAGTGTCGCTTCCAAAATCAGTACTTGATCTGAGTTTTGTGGAAATAAGCATTGTGTATCAGTTTTAGGCAAACTAATTTCCTAATTTTCTTGCAATTGTAGTCAATAAAGATTGATGTCGAGTGCGGGATTCGAACTCACAACCTCATCGTTGACTGACTAGTGATACAGTGGTTCGTCGTAGACCACTTGGCCAATGAGGCCCTGAACATCCAAGACATAAAAAATAGGTGAAGAGATTATAAACCAAAATGAACCTAGAGTATAGCCATATCTTGGCAGGAATCAGAGCTTTTCATGTTGGAGATAAGTTCGTTAATTAAACAAGCTTTCTGTAAGTATTGCATTGCAATACATAGTCCCCTACCGGTTAAAAATTCATTGTAATGAACGTAATTATATCTTTATCTATAACTTGTCATGGTGTAAACTACATAAAATAACAACAAACCTATCACTTAATTCTTCATACCATTTCCTAAAGAAAAGGAAAAAAATCCAAACTGCCATTTATCTTAGTACAATCAGAGACATATATACACATGTATACACATGTATATATGTCTCTGGTACAATGTATTTTAAAAAATCTTTTATAAAAATGAGTTATTTCCCTTTGAACAGAAATCTAGTAATTAATGAGTATTTCATCAAAAATTTTAATTCCAGAGATATATAATTGTTCCAGACCGTATGAGTATTTGGACCGTACGCGTACGGTCTGGACCGTATGCGTACTTTTTCAAAATACGCATACGGTCGGACTGTACGCGTACGGTCTGACTGATATTAAGAAGTTGGTCAAGCTTATTAGATACAAATGTATATAACAGATCAACATGACTTATATCTCCAATTAATATAAAAAGTTCAACAGCATTTGACATAAAACTTAATATTTTAACTATTTAAAAAGATCACGCTTATTTAATCTGTTAATCTCCTGTATTTTGCAGGCCGGTAATTCATTAATTGCAGCTCAGTATGCTCATTGAAATTGAAGTTATCGGAAGTAAACATAATGTGGGAGGACAATTGTTTTAGAATATTTATGAACTTTACAAAAGAAATGCATACGCAAAGGAACATGCATTAACAAAACATGTATTTAAATGTAAAAAATACGACGTTCTTATTAGAAGCAAGTGTCACCTTCGGCCAGAGTAACAAAATAGAATTCACGGATATACAATTAAGCAAATATTTAATTTCAATTGTTCGCTTATTCACTTTATCATCGGCCATCTATTTTGTAATAATAACAATTTGTATAACTAAAAATAAAGATTTTGATAAATGTTTGTTTAAATTTAACCCACATGATCCCAAAACGTATGATCAGCTGGACCGTACGCGTATACTCATACGGTCCGACCGTACGCGTATGGTCGGACCGTACGAGTATACGTATACGGTCCGGACCGTACGCGTACGGTCCAAATACTCATATGGTCTGGAACATAATAAATACCAAATAAATATCTTCAAGCATGAAGAAAAAAAAGTCTGGAAATCTAATTTGCTTGACTGATGGATTGACAGTCGGACAGAATAAAGACTTAAAGTCCTCTTCGACTTCGCCGTTAGTTGACTTAAAGGGAAACTTCGCAAAAAAATCAAAAATTGATATTATGTTCATTCTGTATAAAAATGCTCAAATTCATAGATATTAAAGTTTTATTCCGCTAGATAAGCGATCACCATCGATTTTAAATTTAGAGTATCAATTCTCAGCGGTCAGCCATTTTGTGTTCTTTCCCGATTAATAAAAACGATATGTCTATAAACCACAAAGAAACAAAGAAACAAAACTACAGTAACCGATGTAGTCGTAATTGCGTGTCGATATCTTGTCAATCGTACGGTTGTTTTATCCGACTAACTAACTTGATACGGAAAATATTCTTATTTTTTTTAAATTACCATGGTCTGTTGTTTTTAAACTGTTGATATTGGAATTAGGTGAAAAGTCAAAGTTGAAATCATAAATAAGTGTTCCGTGAAAATTGTTTTCGAAAATCTAATTTGTTCATAATTCTTTAAAGTAATAAACTTTTTTCAAATATATTTTGATCTTCCCTCATCTGATCACCAGCATGGCTAAAGGTATTACTTCCAAAGGTATTGTGAGGGGTGTGAGGTGACACGTCCAGGTATTCAAGCGATTTCCTGTCGGGCTTGCAAGTTCATGCATCGTTTCACTTCTGCAGGTATTAATCAGTGTACACGGCTGATAACTTATAACTTATAACTTTCCATTTTGAACTATCAGATGTATAATATACAACTCTGTCTTACTTGTCATTACTAAACTCATACGCTTGTTTATAAATAACATTTCTGGTGTAAAGAATATTTAATTATTCATAAAAATATAAATAATATCCAAAAAAATAAGATTTGATGAAATTAAAATCTATTTAAATATTTTTTCCAAGGGTGAATTTGGGAAAATGTAATAAATACTCATTGTCAATAGTGAAGGACAGATTGGAACATACCAGAAATATTGATTTAAAAAAATGTACGCACTTGCCGACGATTCGTTTATACGACTGGATAGAAAGTTACGGAACTATTATAGCGCAATTTAAAATATATACATGTATACATTGAACATAAGAAAAAAACATATATTTTTAATAAATAGGGGTAAAAGTGTTGTAAAAAGACTAGTTCACGTATGCCAACAGTATGTAATCATCGAATGTCGATAGACTATTGTATACCAGAAGAAGAAGAGAACCAATTTGATTTAAATACAGGTCGATGTATAACTTTTGCTTTGGTTCATTGAAGCTGTGGACCTAGTAAAATCACAGATTTATATTTCAATAAGATTGTTCTCGAACAAAGGAAGGAATTCGTCATCACAATTGTTATATATGCCACTGGACGAACACTAATTATCCCCAGGGGATGTGAATATTTTGCTGGGAAACTTTTGAGTATCAAAGTTTCAAATTAATTTCGGGATTTATTTTCTTTCTTGGTATTCAATAACAGAAAAAAGAATAAATTACTTGTCCGCTAAATAGGGGTATTCTTGTCAGATAAAAGACTTTTAGTTATATTTAAAAAATAGGGAAATATGACATTAAATTGGTTCTGTCTTTTTTTAAACATCGTTAAAACACTGAGATGTGTGTCTAAGGTGAACGCCACAAGAACCCTGTAATACTAGTACGAGAGTATAGCATGTAAACATTCCTTCTCAATAATATGGTTGTATTGGAAATCTTTTCATACAGATTGACAACTCATTGTCCGATATGCATGTAATATTTGCCACATGACGCCCATCATGGGTTCTTTCTACCATCATCATCTTATTCTTTGATATTGCTGTAAACATCGATGGTTCACACCCAAACAAAATGGGAGTAATGGACCTTCAGAGCTTCTCCGCTGGAGCTCATCCTCAATGGCTCTTATACGTCAGGAAACTTACATGTATACTAATAATGATTGTTTCAAGAACAACGATGTATGGACGAACTATTCTAAATTCGTCAATATCAGTTATGCATGACTAAAATATAACTTTTATTACAACTACTGTATTACTTATTTGGATTAATGACGGCTATCATGTTCAACATTGCACAAATATTATCATAGAATTTTTTAAAAAAAAACCTCAAAAATCCTCAAAAGAAATAATGCCTTAGCTTAGATAATCGGTATTCTTTTCACAAAAAGTTCGTGTAAATGATTGCCAAATGAATTTAATTATGTAAGAATAAAATGTTAAAAAGAAACTAAAAAAAATCATGCATGTTGTATGTTGTATTTTTTTGTCAATTAGTTTTATTAGCATTTAAACACAGCCAGATTTGAATACAAGTTAAGAAATTCCGGTAAAGTCAATGATATCAAACAGATGTACAATGGTATATCAAATTGGGTAATATTGCATTTAGTTTTTATTAAAGATTAAAACTACTATTGTTTGCTTCATATTTGAATCTTTCCGCCAATTGCCGCTAAGAAAGTAATCAAAAATTGTTTCCTTTTATTTTTATACACTTTCGGAATTACGAATCTGAATTTTATTTTCAATTAATTTACACAATTTAATTATTGTATCTTTATTCTCATCGTGTATTAAATCTTAGTGTATTAACATCGTGACAGCATACTCTTTCTAATCCTTTCTGTTTATCCTTTCCAAATAACAACATTTATACCTGTGTACGCTTGAACTCACACCTGCGGCTAAATAGCTACAAGGTAAACGAATTGACCTCAAGCCGAGAAATATACAGTGACCTTTACAAAATAATATACACACTCTGCTCACACATTAGTTGCATTGAAATGGTTATCAAAACAATAACGGTAAATAGAACTGAAATATTTTCAGTTCAATATCAGTAAAAATGTTCAATAAATATTTTATGAAAAAAATCTCAACAATAATTAATTAAATTTATTCAAAAACATTTACTAGAGATAATTTTATAGGAGTTTAATTCAATCAATACAAAACGGTATATGCATATTCATTTTCGTTCATTCTTATATTGTGGTTAATAACTACGACCATTCGTCAGCTGTGCGCTTTTAATTACGTATATTGTCGATAAGCTATAAGAGTTAAACAGATTTTATTTTTTCCCAGAATTCAATAAATCGGGCTAATACGTCACGACCCACTCGAGAATTCAACCAAAAAAGTTACAAATACTTGATTTTCTCCGTTATTAGAAGGAATATAAATTTAAAACTTTGCAAATGTGTTTTTTATGTTAAGATGAACATAATTAGATGATAAGTAAAAAATCGCGGAATTTCCCTTTAAAACAAAGTATAACGACGAATGTCCAGTAAGACCCCTTTTGGCCCCAAACTATAGCAGTTTTACAAAATTGTTTAAATGTAAAATTTAAGCTTTTTATTGGAAAAGTACAATATTTCTTTAACCTAGATATAAACTGTTTTTTTGACAATACAATACACATGTATCGGGTACTAGCATCATTAAGTCATGCAAAATTACTGAAATGTTTACAATTTTGGCATTTGAGCTAATTTTAAGAAGGTTTCCGTCTGAAATGGAAGTGATCGCATTTATGTTCAGTCTTAATATTTAAATGTATGTTGTATTTGATGATAAAACATAATATATGTAAAGGTTGAGACTATTAAACACGGATGTGGTCACTTTCATTTTTGACCCCAAAAAAACATCTGAAATGTGACATTTTATGATATATATGAAAGATTTTTTCAAATGTAAGCTTATATTTGGGCTTCTTCAATGACTAAATCAGTTCAAATCTTTCACATCAACTAATGGAATCGACTGAAGAAGACACGTATCACAATATCCTGACAGACAAAGCAAGGTGGTTACTGACAACATCAACACAGAGTTAACTTTATTTGAAAACATTGGGTCTCAACGTCTGCTCAAACTTTTCTCTCTCCTCGTATAACCATTAGAAACCTAACAACGACGTTTAAAAAACGTTAAACGTCCTAGCTGTTTTAAAACATACCTTAGTACACAATGTATAATGTTAAAAAATACGACCGAACGAATCAGATACCGTAGTACTTAATTGAAAATAAAACAGAAGTAAAATAAAATTCGAGATACATGTTGTATCGAAAACAGAATACATGGATACATGTAAATGGATGAGATAGAAAACAGTTTGTCATACTTAATTTAAAAAGAAAAAAGAAAGTTCGTAAACTACCTTATCGCCATGTAGCAGAATTCAAGTGACGATATAAAAAAAGAAGATGTGGTATGATTGCCAATGAGGCAACTCTCCACAAGAGACCAAATTAACACAGAAATTAACAACTATATGTCACCGTTCGGCCTTCAACCATGAGCAAAGCCCATACCGCATAGTCGGCTATAAAAGGCCCCGCGAAATGACAATGTAAAACAATTCAAAAGAGAAAACTAAAGGCCTTATTTATGTAAAAAAATGTTGCATCAGCGCATGATAGAGGGCTTGGCTTATTCATTTTTCAGTACAACACATTTTAAGAATAACGCTGCAATAAATTCGGGTGATATAAATTCATCATTAAATTCATTACCTGACAGTACGATACTCCACTTGACAGCCTGTTTTGGGATCCAACAATGATCTCCAGTGTTTAATATTTTTATAATGTTGCTATTTAGGAGCTGCCATTCGCGACAAAGAACTTCTCTCCTCATGTCAATGGATTTGACAACATGTGATTTAATGACTTCTGGACTTCCACAGCACTTTGTTTCAATGATTAATTTTTCCATATTTTCTTGAATTTTCTTGAAATCCTCGTCTGTCTGATATATTCTCTCTTTTCTACAAATTTTCTTCACAAACTCGTAAAGCTCGTCAAATGCAGCTTTTACATCCTCTGGTTCACCCTTTATAATCCAACCATATTTGCCTGTTTTCGTCTCTTCCTCTGTTAATTCGATTGTGTAACGGTCCTCGGTGCTTACTTGGATCCATCTGAAAATATGCTTGCAAAATTCAAGTTTCCAACTCTCCACAATATTGACTGTTTTTATTGCGAGCAAAAACTTTGTTACATCTCGATGAAAATCATGCTTCTTATCATCAGTGTATATGAAATGAAGCGTCGTTGCTGAGGAATCTAATCTAATGTTAAGCTTTTCTGAATATCTAGAAATTAATTCAGACATTTTCTGTTTGCCTTTTGGAGAGGTAAAGTATTTCACTGGGACTGGCATAGAACCTGTAATGAACGCATCCTTTAACCTTTCGCAAAACGCTTTTAAGTCATAGGCATCTTTCGTATAAACTTTGACCGACTTGTTGACTTTGTCTATATACCATGCATAACGCCTATAAGCACGGTTACTGTTGACTTTTTCGTCAACATATTTATACACAGACTGTCTACAAAGGAATGTAAATTCTTGCGAATTAAAATCGACTGTATATGAATGCAACTCCGAGCTTTTTGTTTTAATGGCTTCTTTAATTTCGATTTCTCTTTTCATCTTTTCACTTGAGTTTGCGGGATGAAGTTGAATAGAAACAGTATAATATGGTCCCTCCTTAACAATAATACTATCATCTTTAAAGACTTTCATATTCAACATCCTATGTAGGTGAATCAACGCTTGTTCTTCCTGCGATAAAGATATATCAGTCATTGCAAGGTCTTCCCAGGAGCCTGATATGTCATCCTTTGAATCTTTCGAACTTATTGCAGCTGCAGTTTTTTCTGTATTCTTCTTAATTTCATGACAAATTTTGTCAACTTCTTTATCATTTCCTACTATGAAAACTCCATCCTTGTTTTCTGAACGATAAAATTTGACTTCATTCGAAGAATTATAGACTTTGTGATAAGCTTCAGAATATGGCATTTTAACCGTTTTACAACTGAAAGTTAACTTGTGTAACGTCATGAACATTATTTCTTCCCAGTTTTCGTATACATACAGTGGTTTACCTATGTAAAAATTTCCACTAGTTTTCTCAAGAACATATAGAGAAATATTTTCTTTTTCAAGCTCTTTTTTCGCCCGTTCAAATTTTGTCTCCAAAACATATCTGATTGAAAATCTCTTATGTTCAGTGTCTAGACATGTGCTTTCCAGAATATCAATAGTAGGAAACTTATTAACTGAAAGAAAGAAAGAAAAACATAGCTAAGGTGTCGAAGAATACGAGAGGAATTAAAATGCATGCGTTAGTATCCAACGTCCCAGAATTTACTGTACATGTAATATATATTCATCTAATATAACTGTCGTTAAAAAACTAACATTTGGCTTGACATATTGTGTCATTTGCCATCTTTTCAGTCCCCAATTTAAATGAAAACCTTACACCATTCTCGTTGTACTTATTTTATGCATATTTTACGCCCAATGGATATGGCCGGTGTTACCATGGAAGCAGCAAAAATTTACAAAATTTCAAAATGCTCCCAACTTCAAGAAACTTTGCAAAAATTGTTATTTTCATGTGTATATACGCTCATTGACTTTGAAGCTTTCAAAACGTCTGCCATTACCTTGGCAATGGTAGGGGGAGTGCCATCCGCTATTGCTTGCAATTACAAATGTATAGATATAGGAAGTTGTGGTATGAGTGCCAATGAGACAACTCTCCATCCAAGTAACAATTTATAAAAGTATCAAATCTAGTTTTATTTGTTTTGCTCAAGTCTAGTTTTCTATGTTGTGTTTTGTAGATTGTTGTTTGTCTTTTTTTGCCTTGACATTGCCATTTTGTTTTTTTCTTTAAGTTTGACTATTTTTTTGGTGTGCCTTCCGCTTCTTTTTAATATAATTTCCTTGTGGAAGAATAGATTGTGATACAAAGTGCCATCAAATAGTTTTATTTAGTTTTGCTTGGCCGAAGGAGGCATTAAGAATAAGGCAACGTGGAAGGTAGACTATATTTTTTTTAGATGCTCACCATGTGATAAACGATACACTTGGCAGAGGACCAGTTATACACATCTGAGATCATCCCGGCTTTTGAAGGTGTTTGCGTTGCTCAGTCTTTAGTTTTTGTTTACGGTTGTTTGTCTGTTAGTCCTTTCCATATATTTTTTTGCCATGGCATTGTCAGTTAATTTTCGACTTATGAGTTTTGATGTCGTTTGGTATCTTTCGCCTCTCTTTTATTTGTGATCCTCTTAAATTGGTGTGTTTCCTCCGGTTTTGGTTTGTAATCTGGATTTGTTTTCTCTCAATCGAGAGCTATGATTTATAGTTCTCTTAAATTACATATGATGTAATACAAAGTATATCTACTTTCAAATTATAATCTGATATAATTTATAGTTTCAAATATTTTTTCTTTCATTTGTCACAAACTAATATAGATTTGTAACTTATCTATGAAATGTCAACAACTTTTATCTCACAATGTAATGTAATGAAATATAGCATACCTTAATACAAAATAGATTATTATGTAATTAAAGGATTTCACTTTAAAAACTTTTTTATATATAAATATAGCATTCAGAAAACTAGTCTATACATAATAACAAACAAACCTGCCACAAACTTCTTTCAAGAATGCCTTTTAAAAAATGAGTTATCTCCCTTTGTACAGAAATATGCTTTAACATAGTACTCTAACATTAGAGATAGACTTAACCATCAGACCGTACCAAAATTTGAACTTGATCTATAACTTGCCATGATAAAACTATATACCAAATACCAAATTATTACCTTCAAAAACGAAGAAAAAAAGTTTGGAAAACTGATTTGTCGGACTGACGGGTGGACAAAGAGACGGACAGACAGACGGACGGACCAAGTGCAAATCTATAGTCCCCTTGGACTTTGCCGGTTTGGGACTAATAACTGAAACTCATATCTGATCTGATAATAAACCCTCCAGACATTAAAAAAAACAAATATCATCTTAATTTTACAATAGATTCTAAAATGCTCCGCGGGATGCAGTTTGGCAGGATCGTGGAGTTCGAACCCTGAATAGTAAGGGCAAGTTTTGACACTACATTCAAGCTTGATACAGCTCTAAATTTTGATTGTAATTTAAAAATAGTTGACACAGTATATGATTTATTAAGCTTTGTATCTAAATTTTGTATATCAAGTGATTGAAGTACATATTTCATAGATGAATACCAACAATTAATGTTGTAATGATTCATCTGATTTTGTCACATAGTACGTATCACCAACTTCTTTACAAATTAAACTGCACTTTTAATAAATGTTAAGGGGGTAAAAAACACCTACGATATAACTTTTACTCACAGTCTGATTCATTGCTGCAGGCTTTTAAAAAATCATGATCAGAATGTTTACATTGTTGCAAAGAGCAGCTGTACACCTATTGTTCATCTTTTAATCTATTTATAGTTACTTGTTTTCCCTAAATAATTCTTCGAAGAGACATAAAAAGAAAACGAAAAAAGAAAACAGGAGGTTAGAAAAGAAGGGCACCAAGGACCATAACTGTTTTCGTTTTTGACCTAGGTCTTACATATAATACAATAAAGTATCAAAAGTCAAAAGCCTACGGGAGCTTTTTTCCTTATTAATAATTGATCATATTATTTCACAATTAAGATCTGTGAAATTACTTCTGGTTTTGTTTCATGATAATTGTCTTCAAAAAGAATGATACTGTATTTACTTTAAAAGAATTTCAGGATATTATTTTTAATAATAATCTGTGAAATCATTTCCGCTTTAATACAGTTATTTGTTTTCTTTATTCACTAATTTAGCAATTTACAATTCAATGCCATGATAATTTAACTTCATGAACAAAATTCATGGCAATGGAAAATATATCACAATTAAATACAAGTATTATCCTACGGAAAAAAAATAACAATATCATATTAATATTTTTTCCGACATATGTAATTTCATCAGGATAGAATTTTGCTTTACACTTACCCTTTGTTGCCATTTCTTCCAATATCTACAAAGAAAGAAAAGGGAAGAATAGTGATATGCTAGCTATAGTCATTACTAAACTCATACGCTTGTTTAAAAATAACATTTCTGGTGTAAATAATATTATTTATAAAAATCATTCCAAAAAAAAAGATTTGATAAAATAAAAATCTATTTACCGGTACATATTTTTTAAGGGTTTTTGGGAAAATGTAAGTATATACTCGTTGTAAAGGTGTCTTCTGGCTATTCCTACATTTTGTATTTTACTATTCTGGCTGCACTGGTTTGCCCACTTTTAATTCTACCAATTATCTATTATACAAAAGGTTTAATGAGCATACAATTGTATAGTCTGTTCCAACTTAGGTATATAGTTTGTAAGTGTTTTCTAGATATTCAGGTTGTTTTTTTGTATAGAAAAATAATTTTAAAAAATCAAATGTTTTTCTCAGTAATTTAATATCAATTCAATCAATTAATTCAAAACACTGATGAGTCTTTTGTAGACGAAACGCGCGTCTGGCGTATATATAAAATTTAGTGCTGGTATCTATGATGAGTTAATATACATATGTGTAGCAAATAACTAAAAAATGATATACAGTTATAAAAGTGTCTTTATTTCATTAGTTTCTGAATGCTTTTCATGATATAAATATATTTATACACTGAGTTCTCTTTTATTGCAAACTTTATTTAATAAATTAATTAATTTTATAAATGCATTGCATAAGGAAATAAATTAAGCACAAACAAGAATGTGTCCAAAATACACGGATGCCCCACTCGCACTATCATTTATCATGTTCAATGGACCGTGAAATTGGGTAAAAAATATAATTAGGCATTAAAATTAGAAAGATGATATCATAGGAAACATGTGTAATAAGTTTCAAGCTGATTGGGCTTCAACTTCATGAAAAAATACCTTGACCAAAAACTTTAACCTGAAACTTGCACTTTCATTTTCTATGTTCAGTGAACCGTGAAATTGGGGTCAAAAGTTTAATTTGGCTTTAAATTAGAAAGATCATATCATAAGGAACATGTGTACTAAGTTTCAAGTTGATTGGACTTCAACTTCATCAAAAACTACCTTGACCAAAAACTTTAACCTGAAGCGGGACAGACGGACGGACGAACGAACGAACGAACGGACGGACGGACGGACGGACGGACGGACGGACGGACGCACAGACCAGAAAACATAATGCCCCTCTACTATCGTAGGTGGGGCATAAAAAGTAATAAGGGCACTATATTTAAAATGATGAGAAATACAATCTTTTATATATACATCAAAAGTAACAAAACATTTAATATATTTACAAAGTCACAATTAACAATAATTCACTTCATTGTTCAGTTCAAATGGAGAAGATGGGATGTTGCGTAAGAGTAATCTACCACGTTGATTGGTCCTTGTTGGTATCTTGTATACGAGTCTGGTGTCTATTACTCTGTATGGTCGTCTTTAAGGTGGGCGGGTTCCTCCTGCTGCATAATGGATAATGTTGCATTCTGTTAGTGCCTTTGTCTTCTTCAGTACTCAATGATCTCGTAGATGTTTGGGTGGGCGTGTTTCAGTCGCTTCTTATGTTTGTTTTCTTTTTCACCCGTAGTGATAAAAGGTTTGCGTTATTTTTTATTTGTAATATTTATTGAGAAATTTATTATTTTGTATACTACATAATGCTGCTCTTCACGGTTGCACACAATATGTGCCTGAGTGTATTAATAAACTTGTCTTGTTGTGTCATCCTTCCAGGTGATTTGTGCATGGTGCGGGGTCCTTCTGTGTATAATGGTTCCATAGAAAGCGGTTGTTTTCAACCCAAAACTCTGTCACGTAATCTGTAAATGAAGTTGTAGCGGGTATGTTTTCAGTTTCTCCAATGTCTTCTAAAGTGTTTAGCCAAACATCGTCAACAAGGTGGGGTGGAACAAGAGGTACTAGTAGTACTGCGGCTCGTCGTATCAGTTAAGTAATGTCTTCATTTTCTTTATAATAGGACTGTAGTCCATATTTCTATGACTTTCGCCATATACACTGGGTGAAGTGGGAGAAGCAGTCTTTCACGGTTACCCCTGGACATACTGTCTGTGTTGCGTTGTTGGTTGCTGTCTCGTAGTCAATAGATAGTGTTTCTGGTTAAAGTTGTAACTGGTGTTGTTGATCAATGGCTACTGAACAGTTGCATTTATATTCTTGTTATTAATTGGATAATTTTATATTTTACTTGATTTTGAAACAGTGTATTGTATTGAAATTAAAAGAAAATTAAGTTGAATAAATTAAAAGATATTCAAATGAGATTTATTCTATTAAATCTTTAGTTTCAATCATTTTACTTTTCACCTTTTTTTCAGAATGTACCAATAATTAAAAATACTTGTTGAAAATTGAAATATTTATTCATTTTAGTACACATTTTTTCCTATTCTTTTTTAATAAAATATATTATCATGCCAAATATGTAGAAAATATAGAAAATTTTTGCACATTTTCCTTGATTTAATAGCAGAATATAATATTCTTTTTTAAGTTTAAAGGTAAAATGAAAGGTAAAAAATATGACTATAATTTAGAAATAAACTATAATTGTTAAAACAACAATTCCCTCTAAATTGTAATTTAAAGTGGGCAAACAAGGATGACACTATTCTGGCTATTCCTACATGGGGGATTAGTGGAAGAACAATACATTTTTTATTGCAAAATATGTTGTTTTAGTGGTTTAGTCACGTTTCTCCAACATTTGATAATAAGACTAAAACAACATAAGGGATTAGGGGTTAACAAATTATGATTTTTAAAAATTAATATAATATCAAAAGTACTTAATTATCATAGATAAATTACAATAGAAAAAAAGGTTACAGAATGATGAACTTACTCCAGTCGAGTATGGTTCGAGGGTTCGCATCTCCTGCACATTGATTAAGACTTTGAATTCTCTTATATGTTCAATCGTGTTCAATGTATTACTATGTGAGTATATCTTATTGTACTATGTGAGTATATATTATTGTACTATGTGAGTATATATTATTGTAAATAATTGGAATTACTTGTGCATGCCATTATAGCTATAAATTCATATTGTGCATTTGAATATAATTTACATAAACTGTACTTTGAATTTAGATTGCATAACAGTGTGGTCGACAGTAAAACGTTTGTAGGTTGTAACTTGTTTGTCAACGGCTATGATTTTATGCTCACCCAGTCTGTCAGAGGCCTTCCAGTGGGGATTGAAATATTCACTTGTTACACATTCCGATACATAAAATGAAACTTTCTTTTTACAAAGCTTGAAAGGAATTTGTTTTAAATATTTATTATAATCATCACATACAACCGTGTCATTTATAAGAATAATAATGTTCAGAGATGATATTATTTAATAATAATAAAAAAAAATAGGTTTATCCATTGTAAAAAAAACTATTAAGTTGATGGGGTTAATTCACAAAATATCTCATTGATTAAGAGCACAACTACTTCTACGGTGTGATCATTTAAGAATGGCCTACTATTTATTCAATGTGTATACATGTGGGTTTTGTTTGTGAAGAGTTTTGGATAATTAAAAAATCATTTGATTTCTTTGTTTAATACCATAAAACGATTCATTCTTTCAGATATTTGTCACTTTGCCTTATCTTCAAGTCCAACACAATTTCTCACGTTTCTTACATAACTTATATTCTTGTGATGTATTCTTTTGTTGAAAAAAAAATATATAGATATAGATAGATATAGGAAGATGTGGTATGAGTGCCAATGAGACAACTCTCCTCCCAAGTAATAATTCATAAAAGTAATATATATATATTAAAGGTCAAGGTACGACCTGCAACACGGAGCCTTGGCTCACACCGAACAGCAAGTTATAGAGGGCCCCAAAACTACTAGTGTAAAACCATTCAAACGGGAAAACCAACGAGAAACGAAAAACACATATGAACTACATAAACAGACGACATCATGCATTGTAACTTTTAAAGCCAATTAAGTAAAAAAAATAATCTGAAAGAACGTGCGATATCATATTAGGAAAATTGATGGTCAAACCATAACAAAAAATCAAGTAAAGAATTTTAAGTATTCAACCTTTATAGCTTGCTGTTCGGTGTGAGCCAAGACTCCGTGTTGAAGGCCATTTTTATTTATTTTCAAATTACAAAGGTTATTCCTGATTAGTATTTTTAATTATTTTATTTAGGCGTTTAGAGCCTTTGGTGACCTCACAGTTTAAGGTTTATGTACCCTTCTGTAGCCATTTTTGTACGAACTTTTCAAACTTCAATTGTATCAAAACTACAGATATAATGAATAATAGAGGTAGGCCATTTTGTACATAGTCCAAGGGGAAACTTGATGCAAAGCATTATTTTTTACTGTTCCATTGCATTTAATAGAAAAAGAGGACTTTGTGGCAAATAAATCAAGATTTTTATAGAAAATCCACAGCCTTTATCCTTGTACTCTCATATTTGGCAATTTGATGACTGATGATATAGGATTATTGCATGCAGTGCTAGCATTGATTTCCTTAAAACAAGTTTATAAATGTAGTTCTTGGTTAAAACAAATATAAATATGGCCAAAATCAAGTACACCTTTTAGGGTACGCTCGACTTAAGGGACTCAGCACGAGGTGTTTTTGGAATTTACAGGTTGCTTAGAACTTTTTGTAAAAAATAAACACTAGCACATCATAGAAAATCAAGTGAGTAATTTATGTTTCAAATTTTATAACAAAAATCTCTGTATTAAAGGCTGTGGATTTTCTATAAAAATCTTGATTTATTTGCCACAAAGTCCTCTTTTCTATCAAATGCAATGAAACAGTAAAAAATAATGCTTTGCATCAAGTTTCCCCTTGGAATATGTACTAAATGGCCTATCTCTATTATTCATTATATCTGTAGTTTTGATACATTTGAGGTTTGAAAAATTCGTACAAAAATGGCTACAGAAGGGTACATAAACCTTAAATTTCTATGATAAGTACGTCGTGAGCAGTGGGCATTACAGACGAACGTTCACCTAATTTTCCCCAGTCAATGAATGGCCATAGCTACACTGTTATGAATTTCATTCTATATAACTGGCAATATTTTTTTAACTATTGCGAAAAACATATTTATGTTTGGTGTTATGAATTGCCTTTATTATACACTAAGCAAATTCATTACGACCAAAATGATTGAACTCCGATAAAGCAGTCAAGCAACTTTTTATTAAAGGGCATATGCGCGTATACAAATACACTGTTTCTTCAGGTGGTCATGTTAGTGTGCGAACATTGGTCCATCGACTTCAAAGAGGCAACCGAAGAGCAAGTCGTATTGTCAAAAGACATGCCCTAACAGGCAGGCACTGTACAGGCAGGTTTCAATAGGAGAATGATTATCTATGCTCGAACATGAGAAGCTGACAAAACACTCATTGGTCAGATGAGAGTCGGTTTATGTTTCGACCAGTAGACGCCATAATACGAATTTCGTGTGGAAATAATACGGCCTATGACCTAAACAACATTTGCCCAACGATTTCATTCGGTCCTGGTGGTTTTACAGTACGGTGTTGCTTCTTATACCATTGTAAGCCGGGTATGCATATACTGCAGGGTCATGCTGTTTTTAGACCCTTCTACAACGGAATTTGTTTTACATGCACACGTATAAAAATTGCGGTTTTTATCCAACGCAATCATAGGTTTGAACGTAGTTTTCAATTTAGACTCGTTTATATTTTTTCGTTTGGGCTTGTATCATATTTTCCCTCCGGTTTATATGATCCGTTCATCCTATATTGACTCTTAAAATTTAAGAGTATCTGAAATTGAGGGTTAAGTATATGGCCTTCCAAATACCATTTCGATCCCTAACATCACTGAAGAGACATATATTGTCGAAATCTAGATCTGGTGTACAAAAAAATATTGACACCTTGTGTTTGTGGCATAACATCTTGGCCACAAGTTTTCTGTTTAGTATTAAATTTATATTAAGATCCATTTTGTTACATCTCGTGATCAATTTTATTTGGCAATCGCCAATGGCAGTCAGCAGGGTTTAAGATCATCAGTTGTTCGACCTGTTAGTCAAATGCGTTTTGTTTAAGGGAGCTACCATTTGATTTTTATGGGGGGGCTAGGATGAAAAATTTTGTCCTGCATTTTTTTTTAGCTGTAATCTCTGTCCTGCCTTTTTATTTTTCACTCTGTTCGGTCCTGCCTTTTTTTTTTAGTTTATCCTGACTTTTTTTTACCTAAATTGTCGTCCTAACTTTTTTTTTTGAAAGTGTCTCATCCTGCCTTTTTTTTTTACTCAAAACTCCTGTCCTGCCTATTTTTTTCAAATTTTATCCTAGCCCCCCCCCATAAAAATCAAATGGTAGCTCCCTAAATATACTTTTTTTCACTTTTTTGGTCTTTTGGAAAATGTTGTTTGTGCTGTTTTTAGACCCTTCTACAACGGAATTTGTTTTACATGCACACGTATAAAAATTGCGGTTTTTATCCAACGCAATCATAGGTTTGAACGTAGTTTTCAATTTAGACTCCTGTATATATGTGCCTACTGAGACAACTCTCCATCCAAGTCATAAGTCGTAAAAGTTAAAGGTGGCACGGTAGTATTTGCATTCCAGAATTTAGGTTGCTCTTTTGTGTACCCTACTTAGGTAAATGTATCTAAACAGTGTGATTGGACAAAAAATACAGTATGATACTATCAACTGAACATACTTTTACATACAGATGAAAATGATTTTTTGAGAATTTTTGAGAATTTTGTATTCACTGCACCATAAAAGACCTAAAAGTACTAGTGGCCTTAGGTTTTTAAAAATAGCAAAAAAAGTAAACGGTCATCATGATACATATTCAAATTCATTTCTGAATAGTAAAATGAAAGTACTTCAGTTAACTGTGAATGTTGATTTTTTTGCAATGTTAGAAAGTGGTGAAAATTCTAAAAAGGCTATCATTATCCCTTAATATGGGCCAGGAAATACTACCGTGCCACCTAAACCATTAAAGATCATTATAGGTCTAACTACGGTTTTCAACACTGAGGTTTAATTGGCTTTTATGGCTCCTATAGAGCTGTACGAAACCTTGTATCATAGACGGATCCAGAGGGGGGCTGCCCCCGCCCCTTTTCGTGGAAAAAATGTTGATCATATAGGGAATCTTTGGAGCATGGCTGGAGCATGACTGGAGCGGGCCCCCTTATGTCAGTCAGCGGAACAAATCCATATATTGTCAGTTCCTCGCTATCTATGGTAATTTTCACTAGACGACACAAGTCATGCAATTGGATGAAAGAAATAAACAACTAAATTGCATGTTACTTAGCGCAATAGTAATTATAGTTAGCATGGTTAGTATTAGCTGCGGAACCGTAGCTCTTAAGTCCTTACGTTATTTTTTGACTATTTGCGGACCGCAAATAGTCAAAAAATAACATAAGGACCTAAGAGCTACGGTTCCGCAGCTAGGTTAGTATAGACTGTCAGGTGCCATTTTAAAACTAATAATGGATCATTTACGTTTTATAAATATACAAAACAAAATTTGATTTTAATAATGTGCTATGCATTTAGAAATATGTGACGTGTTTTATTTTTTCTATAAATAGCTAGATCACATGATTTTAGTACAGTTTCCTAAAAATCAAATCAAGGTCACTGTGAAAGTAAAACGAAAGTATATGTAACAATTCTTTTAAATTTTGAGCAGGAAACATAATAAAATGTGATCTTTCTTCATTAAAACATATAAAACCATCCTATATGCCCGCTGCAATTCTGTTTATCATATGTAATATTCGTTTTCACAAGTAACGTATAGCCCTTCTACCCTCGCTTCTACCCGGCCTGTTTTTTAACTGTGCAATTATTTGGTGATATCGGATATAAAATCTGATTACTAAGTATGTGTATTTTTAAAAATCTATATAACTCATAAATAAAATTCATCATAAGGATCATTAACTAGTCTTTGTTTTTCTAAAACAGAAAGTGTCTTACCTACGACTGGAAAATGATACCGAAAGTAGAAACACCTATACGCATGCGGTTAACAAATGCAGTGGGCGGTTATTATAAAATTTACGGAAGCCTTTTTGAAAAATCATTAGTAACTGGTTGTATGGCTTAAACTAAAATGAATATATATGTCTCTGTTAGGGACTGTTCAATATTTATCAGATGGATGGGCCGGTGCAAAATGGGGAGGGGCAAGCACTTTTTTGTGGAAATATTTGGATGGGCAAGAACTTTTTTTTAAATATTTAGTGGATGGGCCAGAACATATTTAATAGGAAAAATTTTGCTATCAATTTTATTGGTTTGTAGGATATTTCTTTTGCAGGCACTCAAAACATGTCTCAACAAACTGGTAGCTTGGCTCATTTCTGTCAATTTTAAGGATTTAATTAAGGAATAAAAAGCTAGAATTTTCTGTTCAGACTATCTTTTAAATTATTTTGACCTTATAGAATACCAAATTATTTAATAGTTTGGTGTATTGCGGTAAAATTTATGGATTTAAGTAATAGGTAAGAAAAAAAAGCTCAAATTTTTAGATAAGGCTAAATTCAGATAGTAAACTTTAAATTTTTTTTCTAACTTTTTCAAATCAACTTGGATTTTCCTAAAACTCTACAGCTATCTCATTTATAAATTGATCTTATAGAAAGCCAGGTTACTTCGTAGTTAGTTGTATTGCTGTTAAATTTGTAGATTTAATTAATAGGTAAGAAAAAAAAAGCTCAAATTTTAAGTTTAGGCTGAATCTAGATAGTCATCTTTGATTTTTTTTATAACTTTTTTAAATCAACATGGACTTTCATAAAACTCTACAGCTATTTCATTTATATATTGATCTTACAGAATGCCAGGTTGATTGGTAGTTTGGTGTATTGCTGTCATTCTTATGGATTTAATAAAAAGGTTAAAAAAAAAAAGCTCAAATTTTCAGTTTAGGCTAAATCCAGATAGTCATCTTTAAATATTTTTATAACTTTTTCAAATCAACATGGATTTTCATAAAACTTTACAGCTACTTCATTTATATATTGATCTAATAGAATGCCTAGTTATTTGGTAGTTTGGTGTATTGCTGTCATTCTTATGGATTTAATAAAAAGGTTTAAGAAAAAGCTTAAATTTCAGTTTTTGGTTATTTCAAGATAGTCATCTTTAATTTTTTTCATAACTTTTTCAAATCAACTTGCATTTTCATAAAACTCTACTGCTATATCATTTTTATATTGATCTTACTGAATGCCAGGCTGTTTAGTTCTTTGGTTTTTTGCTGTCATTTTATGGATTTAGTTAATAGGTTGAAAAAAAGCTACAATTTTAAGTTTAGACTAAGTTCAGATGGTCATCTTTCATTTTTTTTTATAACTTTTTCAAATCAACTTAGATTTTCATATAACTGTACAGCTATCTCATTTATATATTGATCTTAAAGAATGCCAGGTTGTTTTATAGTTTTGTGTTAAGCTGTCAAAAAAGGCTGCATCATTAAAGTCAAAAACATGTCTGCCTAATATTTGCTTAAAAAGACCATATTAAATTTCTTTTTTGAAAAGTAGAATAGATAAAGGGACATTGATATTTGAACTATAAACATGTTCTGTTATTAGGACAATAATTAGTAATTCAGTATATGATAATATGTTTACTAGTCCAAGAGTTATTGTCCCTTAATTTAAATTATTTCCTTTATTTTAAATCAATATTGTATTTGAGGCTGTACATATAAAATGAAATCTGTACATGTATATTCATACTGGTTTTGAAAATCAGTAAAATGTATGGTTCTGATACACACATAGATATATATACATATAGATTTAACTAGCACATTTTAAATTTTGTATAAAGTCAATTCTTTGATTTCAAGACATAAAAATTTAAAAACTCAAAAATAGAAAAAGAACCTTAATCATTTTTGATTGTCTTAGAGTTTTAGAGGGGCAAGGACTTTTTTTATAGATTTTTTTAGATGGGCAAGGACTTTTTTTCAGAATTTAAAAGGATGGGCAATAACTTTTTTAATGAAACAATATTAAGAATGCACCGGCCCATCCATCTGATAAATATTGAACGGTCCCTTGGGGCGTCTTGAAATCTTTTGACAGCTTCCGAATTGTTAATTTTTAACCTTTTGCAGCTGGACCAAATCACTACTTTCCTTAAAAAAAATTTACAGTGTAATTTCACCCCCTACTTGCAATTTGAGGCATTAAACATGGAGAAATAAATTTGGAAGGGGTATAAAAATTAATGGCAAGTAACCCACTGTCAACACTAGGGACTACAACGAAAATCAAGGGACGACAATTGTGGTCTCGAACCATATGATACGGTTAATACGTCTTTAAATGACCGACCTCTAATATAAATTATTGTTGTTATATCTGTACAGATGTATAATATGCATTGGCTTTATAATAATAAAGATATATGATATCTATAAAATAATGTATTTTTATGTCTCTTCAATGAAATGTGTTCCTCTTTTCAATAGAACATTATTTTTTCAATAACAGGTTATAAACTCAGTAGTTTGACTTTCTGCCTAGTGTCAGTGGTTGCTTTGCGAGATCATGGACGTTATGTTTCTTCTATGTATAGAACAAATCTCTTCTTCTTACATTTTTACACGTTGTTGCATGGATTTTAATTCATTAACTCTTACAAAGTTACGTAAAGGAGACGACCATCAAAGTAGTATTATGTTCTAATTCATAACTTCAAGCGAACATAAATTATTTACAAAATAAACTCAACACCTTTGTATGGGATCAGCTCGCCTGACAGTGTGCAGCAAAGCTTTAATTTTATTAAAGACAAATGCAACGTAAAAAATGTTCATCAGTGTTACTGTCTGCCTAGGCCGCTGCAGGTAACAAACACAAAAACCAATCTACAAAAATAAAAACAATTTTCATTATGTACGAAAATACATATTATGAATCAAATAAAGATTCTGTTCTTACACACATTATTTTTCACATTAATAAAAAATAACACAAATAAAATACATTAAGTCGGGTGGGAGGGTGGGAAACTTTACTGCACCAAAAGCGAACCTCGAATGACAATATCTTTAATTTACAAAACCGCCAAAAGTATAGCACGAAATATTTGAAATGACCTTATTCAAATATTATGGTCAGTTCTACCTCGACCAGTGAAAAACATTTTACCTATTATATACTTTCAAACACGTGTAATTTCATAAACAAATACACGTGGTAATGTTTACATACCGGTGTACATAACTTTAATAAATATATTTATGTTCTAATTCATAACTTCAAGCGAACATAAATTATTTACAAAATAAACTCAACACCTTTGTATGGGATCAGCTCGCCTGACAGTGTGCAGCAAAGCTTCGAAAAATAAAGAAAGGGTAAAGAAAAAATAAAAGAAAAAATACATAATTAAATCCCACTATTATTTGTTACAGACAGTCTATCCTTCAAAGACTCTTTAACATAACCGTCTTTTGCCGTGTCACTTTTCCACCGACCATGCTTTTTGAACAATCTGTCCTCTACACCAGCCGCTGCAGCAGCCGATGACCCTCCTGAACGGAGACTATGCAGTCCAAATTTTTTACTATCTAAGCCTATACTCTGTAAACTTGAAAGTAGTATTTCCCGAGCTCTCGTGTATGACAACGGACCTGTACTTCTAAGTTTATAAGAATTATCAGACTTACAAAAATTAACGGATCTAAAAATAAATTCATCAGAATTTGATGTAATACTAGCTAATTTGAGATATCGTTCTAGCATACAGACAGGACAAGTTACAAGATTAGTTCTAGAAATAACCACATCCCTCCCTTCTCTGTAAATATCAGTTTTACTCTTCGCCAAATATAAATTTGCATGTGTAGAATAAATCTTTATATCGATACCTCTCAAATTAACTAGTTCTGAAAACCTTAAAAAAAACCTGCATAGCTTAATAAACACATACAAACAGTTCTTAAGTCTTTAAGATTGCTATTAAGATGACCATAAGTATGAACAATCTTTCGCAAAATGTCTGGTGTAATAGGGTCTTTCTTAGTGATAAAATGTCCCAATTTTCTCTGTGCTCCTTCGTTTACAAACGTTACTAATTCAGATGTACAAGGATTATTAAATCCAGCCAGTTTATGTGCCCAGCTAATGGCGTATATTACTTCACTTATCTTGCTTGCCGATTTTGCATTCTGTGAAATGTGAATCAAATATAGAGAAACTGTATAATCAGATTAAGGTAATGGAGTAATATTATGTATTTTAGTCCACTTACAGAAAGCATTAAAGGCATACTGGTACTTTTTACGAGTGTTCAGAGAACGTGAGCTCAAGCAGTACTCTGGTAGTCTAGCTTTCAATGTAGAAAGTTCATCCGAAATATCTGAATTCTGTTTCCATCTACCAACTCGAAAAATATCTGAAAAATGTGCAATCGTGAAACAAACATTATAAAATGTCAAAGTATTAAAAACTTATATACAAATGAACCATGCCACTGTAAACATAACAGGACCTTGTCCAATATTTATTTTGACCATGCCAGCTATAATGCTATATACATTAGTGCCGTGTTGAATACAACCATGCTTTCTACAATGTATATACACACTAGGGCCTTATCAACAACAACCGTGCCTGCTACAATACACATTCATGTACTAGGGCCTCGTTACTTTAACCTCGCCACTACAATACACATCCGTGTACTAGGACCTCGTCACTTCAACCTCGCCAGCTACAATACACATTCGTGTACTAGGGCCTCGGAACTTTAACCTCGACAGCTACAATACACATTAGTGCACTAGGACCTTGTTATCCTTGTCGCATCTAACTTCACTGCCAATACTGGAGCAATAAAAGGCTCAGTGCCAAAAATGGATTTTCTATTAGAACCCCTGACAAAAATACCACTTGTATTTTTAAATTCAATAACATCAGATATGTAATCTCTGTAATTCATATTTTTATCAAAAATGAAAGGCCAATAGGTCGCAGATATCCATTTTGGTACAATTAAAGTACCTCTAGCTTTACAAGCAATTACATGTTTTATAGCTCTCAATACTAAGTAAATAGGTGGTACAATCCAATTGTTTTCACCAGACCAATTCTGAGTAAAACAGTCTACAGCTTCTGTATTTACATTCCAGAATAAAGAGTTAAATCTTTCTAATTTTGTGTTACGAGAACTAGCAAAACGATCGACTGTATAAGGACCCCAAAGGTCGTTAATAAAAGTATAGAAAAATTCTGAAACTCCCCAGTCTTCATAATCAATGATTTTACTGATATAATCAGCTTTCGAATTTTCACCTCTCGGAATCCATTGTATGTTAATGGAGATTCCCTTTTGTAAACAAATAGAAAAAATGGAAATTGCTATATCTTGCAGTTTTTCTTTCATGCTTCCTGCTTGAACAATTCTGACACACTTTTGATTATCAGTTAGCCATTTTAAGGATTTTCCAGCAAATGCATGTTGATAAGACATCAACGCCAATTCTATGGCCTTTAGTTCCCTCCACGTGGAACTCTCTAACATTTCAGTGGATTTCCACATAGTGTGAAAATTTTTACTTTCCAACTCTACTGTACATGCTCCGGCAGCTATGCTGCTAGCATCAGAATATACCATTACATGTGACTGACTATATTGATTTAATGTTTAAAAATTTACATTTGCAATGTTATCAAGCCAGAACTTTAATTCTGATATCACAAAACTTTTACTTTCTAAAACTAAATAACTATCCCATGACATTCTACTTTCAATAGACATATAGCAATATCTAGTCATTATTCTAGTAATATTTCCGATCACAGGAGACATACTTATAATTCTACCCGTTACCTGGGCTAAATTTCTGGCAGAAATATATGGAATTTCTCTGAAAACATTATGAATAGATTGTAATAATTCGTCAATTCTCCTTTGAGGAATGCATAAAGTGAAATTACATGAATCCCAAATGATTCCCAACCACTCCAACTTCTGTACAGGAGTAAAAAATGATTTTTCTTCGTTCAGAAGAAAACCCGCACTCAAAAGTGATTGTTTCACAAATTCAGCATCTTTGATGCATTCATTATTTTCGTTATTCATACCAAATCCATCATCAAGATTTAAAACTATTTTTATACCATTTTTTCTCCAATACTTGACCAATGGTCTGAGACACTTTGTAAATATGTAAGGACCCGTTGAAAGACCAAATGCTAAAACAGTGAAGCAATAAAATTTATCTTCCCACGAAAAACCTAGATACGTGTGCTGCTGTGGACATATATCCAAATGAAAATAACCAGATTTTAAATCAAATTTATACAGATAATCATTTTTCTGAAAGTATTGCACAGCTATTTTCCAATCTTCAAATTTAATCTTTTCCTTTTTTACCGATAAATTCAAAGTGCTCAAATCTAAAATTAGACGCCTTTTCCCAGACTTTTGTGTAGCTACACTGAGCGGATTGACAATGTAAGGTTGAAATGGGACCTCAATGACGCAACCTGAAAGAACAAGTTCATTTACAGATTTGCTAACAAAATCATCATTCTTAAGAGCAGATTTGTTATTTTTCATGTACATGCTCGAAGGAGTATCAATAAATGGAATAAGATAACCATTTTTCAGTGTGTCTAAAATAAATGAGTTAGCACCAATATGCTCCCAGTACTGAATACTTTTAGCTAACCTTCCCTTTACACCAGAAAAAATACCCGTGTTAGATTTGAAATTTTCAAAAAATCTTACTTGTCTAAGCAAAATCTCAATATCATGATTTAAACAATAATCACTATCAAATTCAGAAAATAAATATAAATACTTATCATTAACTAACTGTTCATTGTTAATTGTTCTGTTGTGTATTGTTGAAGTTGAACTGGTTGCGTTTGACAAGTGGACAGTTCTTCCTCCAGTGGCCAAATTGTTTACAGGCATGGCACATATCGTGCTGGGACGGCTCACGCCGCCCGCTGCCAGCTCGAAAGGGCGGCGGGTTCTGACGCTGATACTGATTGGAATAATAAGGATTAGGAGCAGTTTCAACGGGAGCCGGTCTAGAAGTTGTCTTGTAGGGATTTGGGCGTCGGGATTTGTCTTTAGTCGAACGCATGGCTCTGGACTCCGCCTGGCGGATTTTCTTTTCATCTTCAGAGTCTGAAGCGATAACATTTGCTTCATACTCTCTGACAGTAGCCCAACCACCGGCTGAAGTATCTGCTATACGTATCAGTTTGTTTCTGCCCTTAACCTTATCTATGAGGTCTATGATGATACGTGACACCTTGGTTTCTGAACGGGGAACAAAGCTATAAACCTTGTTTAACTCGGTAATAGTTTCCTCGTTAAATTTGTATTGTATTTTGTTGCCCTCGTGCTTGAATTTAAGGGAAACCTCTTCTTTTAACTTTTTGGAAATTATGTCCTGTTCACGAACCAAATCTGATTTAAGATCTACTAGCTTATTGTCAAAATACACTTTAAAAAGTTCAAAAGTATCAGCTAAATCACGGCGCTCTTCTACTATGTGGTTTCTACTTTGTGATTTACCGGTTGAAATGTGTGAATGCTCAGTCTCACCTTCGGACATTGGACTTCCTTCTCTATTCTCAGACATACTCAGGTTAAGCACAAGCTTACAACTTTACTGCACCAAAAGCGAACCTCGAATGACAATATCTTTAATTTACAAAACCGTCAAAAGTATAGCACGAAATATTTGAAATGACCTTATTCAAATATTATGGTCAGTTCTACCTCGACCAGTGAAAAACCTATTATATACTTTCAAACACGTGTAATTTCATAAACAAATACACGTGGTAATGTTTACATACCGGTGTACATAACTTTAATAAATATATATAACTTTTGTCTGGTCGAATTTGCATTATAACAAATTGAATATGATAATAAATTGATAAATAACATTATTTGAAACAAAGAAAATGAAAAATACAGTAAACAACAAAACAGAAAAATAACAAAGATCATTGTTTTATTATGACAGTAACGATTTAAATATATGTACAAAATGAGCGGGCGAGTGTAGATCTTCATCGGTTTGATGTATGTATTCTGCTTCTGAAATATAATAATAATTATTATTTGTTTGTATCATTATAATTATAGAAATATTCATCGGTAATATTAATTATTGAATAAGTATTTGGATTTTGTTACGGTAGTTTAAGAATGAGAGTATTCCGCCAGCTTTTATTGATTTGTTTGTTTTTTTTACTTAAATTAACAAAGGAGTAGGTCCAGTAAGACCCCTTTTTGGCCCTCAAATATAGCAGATTTACAAAATTGTTAAAATGTAAAGTTTTAGATATTTATTGGAAAGTAGAATGCTTCTGCTACATAAATATTGGCCGTTTTTGACTATACACTGCACAACAGTCTAAAATATAACTAAAATGCTAAAATATATATCGGTCACTTGCATCATTAAGTCATGCTAAATAACTGAAATCATCACAATTTTAGCATTTTAGTTATATTTTAGACTGTTTCCGTCTTAAATGAAAGTGTCCGCATTTGTGTTCTTTCTTAATATTGAAATTTAAGTTGTATTTGATGATAATACATATCATATATAAAGGTTGAAGATGATATAAAATTGCAGTTTATTTAGATTATTCTTTTAGATAGGCGGGAAACTTTATATTATAGCATCTTTCAAAAGAAAAACCAGTTGGCCTGGTTTTCCAAAGTATCTTAATACTCATAGATATTATGTATTATTCACTTTAACACCATTGGTGATTTATAAGATGATTAAAAATATCATAGATGATAGAGGAAATAAATAAATAAAAGTTATTAATTGCATGATATACAATGATGTCGAACCTTGGAGAATACATCTTTAGAACTTAAAATGTTGAATTGTTAATCGAAACCTTTGTTTATATTTTTTCCTTTAATCTAAAAAGATAGTAACACTAAGCACACAACACTACTAATACTGTACCATTTTATTTATCACAATACAATTTGTTGTTTAAAGGAGTTGTTCTAGTTGGACATTTGTCATATAACATTATATAACATTATATTTGAAAAGTATTGTTTTAGTTTAGTACAATAATTTTTGTTTTAAAGAAATGAATGTAACAGTTTATCTATTTTGTCGAAAACACAAAACAATTAACCATCAGTGGTCTATACGGCGAATCTTTAATTTTTTGTGGGTCTTCAACGCCGATACATGTATTTTTTCATTGGTATAATTTTAAACGTAGTTCTAGGATTATTTTTCCTTTATATATATTTATGAATTTTCATGTTTATCTATTGTTTTGACTCAGGGTAAGACAGTGTACGCTGTTATTCTAATGCTATGTACTTACCGTATTAAGGAATTAACTAGACGTTTAGATTATAAGCATATTTCTAAACTAAGGGTCCGATTAACAATTCAACATTTTGATTTTTAAAAATGTATTCTTCTTACGATATCATTGCATATCATGCACATTTTTTTATATCGCTTAAATACTAAATAAGTTTTCGACGTATTTTACATGAGTAAGAAGACGGCCGTAGCATGTGGAGAAGGATTTACCACTCTAACTAGGATGACTGAAATCACCCCGGTATTTAGTGCAGTTCTTATTGTTCAGTTTTTAGTTCTGTGGAGTGTTTTTGTGCACTTGTTTGTCTTTTCTTTATTTATAAGGGGGCGTGGCGTTATCACTCTCTCTTCGACTTACGTGTTTTGAAAGTCTCTTAGGTATCCCTCAATCCCTTTTTATTTGTTGTATAAAAAAATGTACAGTAGAGATAATTACCTGAAGCTGTTTAATATGACTTGTAACCACCTTTTCCTCCAAGTCCACCACCTCCACCACCACTGACAACAACACCTCCGCCATATCCACCTCCGTATCCACCGCCATATCCTCCTCCGAATCCACCTCCATATCCACCATTGCCGCCGTGTCCCCCGCCACTTACAACCACAACTCCACCTTTTCCACCGCCGTTGCCAAATCCTCCTCCGAATCCGCCTCCATTTCCTCCTCCGTATCCACCGCCATATCCACCCCCGTATCCGCCTCCGTATCCACCATTGCCACCGCTTACAACAACAACTCCACCTTTTCCTCCGCCTCCTCCAATTCCTCCTCCGATTCCTCCTCCATATCCTCCGCCATATCCACCTCCATATCCACCACCATATCCACCACCGTTTCCTCCTCCATATCCACCATTACCGCCGTATCCTCCACCACTTACGACAACAACTCCACCTTTGCCACCTCCTCCTCCAATTCCTCCTCCAATTCCTCCTCCGTATCCTCCTCCATATCCACCTCCATATCCTCCTCCATTTCCTCCTCCATTTCCTCCTCCATATCCACCATTACCGCCGTATCCTCCACCACTTACGACAACAACTCCGCCTTTGCCACCTCCTCCTCCTCCAATTCCTCCTCCAATTCCTCCTCCATATCCTCCTCCGTATCCTCCGCCATATCCTCCACCATATCCTCCACCTTTTCCTCCAAGTCCACCACCTCCACCACCACTGACAACAACACCACCACCATATCCTCCTTCGTATCCACCTCCATATCCACCGCCATATCCTCCTCCGTATCCACCTCCATATCCCACCGCCATATCCTCCTCCGTATCCTCCTCCACCTCCACCATTGCCGCCGTGTCCCCCGCCACTTACAACAACAACTCCACCTTTTCCACCTCCTCCTCCAATTCCGCCTCCATTTCCTCCTCCGTATCCTCCTCCATACCCTCCTCCTCCAAATCCTCCTCCAAGATTCAAGCTACCACCTTTTGATCCGACTGGAAGGTAAGTGCTTACTGATCCATATCCACTGCCTGATCCGTATCCTTGATTACCATAACCAATATTACTACTGGATCCATAACCGCCATGACCTCCACTAACAACCATGACATTACCGCCACCATAGCCGCCGCCATATCCATAGCCGCCGGTATTTCCATAACCGCCTGATCCATATCCTCCTCCGTATCCTCCTCCTCCGCCACCACCACCACCACCTCCTCTGACAACCGTAACTACTCCACCTCCACCTCCACTGCCATAGCCACTGTTATAGCCGCCATATCCACTTGCCTGGGCAGTGGCTATCAAAAATGCAACAAATAGTGGGACCATTTTCAATCAAATGTTTCCCTGTAAAACAAATGTTTATTGTATTAATTCATAATGATCTAATGAGGAAAACAAATGCCAGGATAAATTTTGCAATCAGTAAACGATATGACAAAAGCATGTAAGTGGCTTTAGAACTAAAGATACTAATTAAATTTTCAAATTATATTAGTGAATTTTACTTTTAAGATGTTATCAAAATTTCTAAATTGATATGTTTGACCTGGAAACATAGTGTATGTCTTAACCGAACACGAACCACAACTTTAACCAAAATGTATCCCACATCACATCTTTAGTGTATAATGCATGAAACATGAATGTGTTATTTCTTCAGTAAAAAAAAAAAAAAATTTAACATTAAACGTTAAAATTAGTTGATAAAAATTCACCAAATTTTTTTTTGATTGGAACAAGTGAGCATTGTTACTATCGTCTTTGCAAGGATACTATCCTAACGTACCAAAATATTAAGTGCAAAATTTTTTTTAAATGGATATATGTTGTATACTCCACTGAAAAAAAAACCAACTGTACATATTAAAAAAAACGCATACAATTATATATGATTGGTTACCGATATGGTCCAAGGATTTATTTGTTTTATACCGTGACGCTTAACACTCTATTAGCAATACCATCGACAAAAAACCAATAAAATATATTTTTCACAAGCCAACTATTTTAAGTATCTATGCATGTAGTTTATTTGACGTAACCCCACATATCGCCTTTTATATATATTATATTCCTAATACTATAATCCTCAGTGAATTCCACTTGTTTGCCTGTAACACCAACTTTGTATATTTAGTGATGGGGTTATCATTGTTTGTTTGTTTCTATGATTTTTTTTTAATTAAAAGAAATAAAACAAAATTATATTTTCCATGATGAACAGAAACAGTATTTTTTTCAATAAATATTATACAATTTCCCAATAAAAACAAACAATTCATTTTTAAAATTTCTTCTGAAACATTCATTTTTCAAGAAATTTAAAATCTAGCAACTAGTTTAAAATATGCCCCCTCCAAAAATACAAACGCACACCAGATAAAAGGTTCGTATTGTTGTCTGAATATAACGAAACATCTACATATATCTCTTAATATTTTCTATATCTCCCACTTATGCCAAATATGACATATGACATCTTTGTCTGACCTCATCTGAAACAGTATATTCACATTTTACTTTTCTTTTTACACAAATACTGGTTTATACTGCAACTAGTTGTGTTAATTCCTAAATATAGTAACACAGCTTTATTTTGTGCAATGTCAATTTCATCATGGAACACTTTTTCCAGCATCAGGGGTTCATTAAGGAATGAAAATAAGTTTGAAATTTGTGTTACAATTTATATAGGAATCGATGGTTTAAATTAAATTGCAGTATAAAAACAATATTAGGTTAATGGCATCAAAATTTAAACTTTTTTGTATTCGATACAAAACTGGGGAAGGGATCGGTAAAACCCTTCTCCAGTTTCTCAGCCTCATGCATACAAAAAAGTTTATATTTTTCTAACATTGACCTAATATTGTATATATACTGACATATATTATTCCCACAGACCACATTACTAATAAAAAGGAAATGTCCTTACCTCAGTTAACTATGGCAAAACCCGCTTACTGTCTGACTGACGTACAATGTAAGCATGGGTCTTATTTATATCTTGACCATAACTTGGAGTATTAAAGGTTATGCATTAGTTCATAAAAATCATCAAACTTATGAATATGTTAATATATAAATGTCTATTTATCTTCATCATGAGTAGAAGCGACACTAGACCAATAAAGTATGGTAATATATTTGGTGTTAGGACCATCAAATCACCTTATTGTGGACATAAAATCATATGCTTCATTATCAAAGGAAACATATGTATAAATAATTGTCAAATATAGAGGTTTTGATTACGACTATACTATTATTTATATAATTATTTCATTGTGCAATGATGTTTAACATTGTATGTTAAAGGTGTCTGACTTTGCGTTTTGAAATTAGGCATTAATGTTTGTCAGCATATATATTTGTACGTTAATGAAACCAGATTATACTGGAACCAAATTACTATGATTTATTATGAATATAAAAAGAGATACATATTGGTAATACATAAGTAAGACAGCAAAAAAATATTACATGTCAAATAATAAACAGAAAGATTCCACTAGTTGTGAATACATTTAACAGAGACTACAAGACATGCATGCTAAAATTTCTTCAACGATTCTAAACCAATTCTAAAACATTACATTCAATGAAGACATTCCGAATTATCTTTTCAAATATGCTGAATTTTAACAGTGAGACACAAATCAAAACCACCACGAAAAACATTTCTGACTTGATACAGGCATTGGATTAACATAGTGTTTATTTCAGATGCAAAACAACACAACTTCAAGTTAATATTACTGTATCTGAAAGGAAGTTTAAAGTTCATACTTTGTTTAATATTTTTTTAATATGTGTTCTCAAGTTTGCCCATTCTTTTTCACATGATTTTTGACGGACATGCCACAGGCGACTGCCAATTGTAAGCTGCAATTGGTCACATGTCTTTAGGGTTTTCATTTTCATTCAAATGAAGTATCAATTCAGGGGTCGTGTTTTTATTGCATTCGTTTTCTCTGCCACTTATTAGTTGCTTTAATTTATTCACAAGCACTCTGAACCACTTTCATTTTGCAATTTGCATATATGTGTAACCTTTATTGGATGAATATCTGTTTCACAGATGATGACGGATTTGTTCAAATTGTCGTCACCACAACCCTGTCGTGTTTTTCTTGAATTTGAAATCACTGAATTGACTTATCCTTACTTTTGTACTTGTACGAGCATCATTTCGTAGAGCCCTTCTGAAACACATAAGATCATCCCCTGATTTTTTGAGGGGTTTGTGTTGCTTAGTCTTTTGTTTCCCATATTGTGTTTTGAAGAATTGAAATGTCTTTTGGTCATTTTCATCTTTTTGCCATTACGTTGTCAGTTTGTCTTTGACATATGAGTTTGAATATTTCTTTGGTATCTCCTATATAATTCAATGTAATTGCATATGACTGTTTTATCGGCAAATCAAGAGCGAACTTGCTTGCGGACGATCAGAGCCACAAATTTGAAACATTTCGATTATCCTAGACAGATACGATATTTCCAGTGCTGAAATTCGGTATATGGCCAGACATACAAATGCTCCAATTCTAATATAACTTAATTAAACTGTTCTACTTTCTGCAATTGTTGTTACGTTTGTTAAATATATGATAATAGACATTGTGCTGTACCATATGTCCTAAGTAGGAATGTGTTTGGTACAACTTTTTGGAATTTTGGGTCCTCAATGCTCTTCATCTTTGTACTTGTTTTGCTTTATAACTTATTTGATCTGAGCGTCATTGATGAGTCTTATGTAGACGAAACGCGCGTCTGGCGTATTAAATTATAATCCTGGTACCTTTGATAACTATTTATCTTAATTATTAAGCAAACTAATATTCAAAAAGATGAGAAAGTAGAGTACCCATCTTCCGAGTTGACCAACGTTGACAGAATAAAGAGTTTTGCAGCATCAAAGACAATTCATTTTTTCCATGTTGCAAAGATTACAAAACTCCAATATTACTCAAGAACAGCGAAATCCAATATTTCTTTCCGTGGTGTGTTTATTAAGTATTATGATATTGTGTATTTTGTCAAATGTCGAGCAAGGCCATGCCTGATTTACACCAGTCAAGACTAAATTTGAAGGTCCAGACTAGTCGAGACTAGTTGAGACTGAGTCGAGACCATTTCAGACTACACCAAGTTCATCAAGTGCTGAATCAGACTAATTAAGTAAAGTCGAGACTTAGTCGAGTACAATTTAGTACAGTTAAGTACTGTCGAGACAATGTCGAGACTAGTCGAGTAAAATGTGTGCTGACTTTACTGGTCGAGCACAAAATCTTGTCTTTTCAGACTGTAAGCAGTTTGTAGTGCACTCTATTTAAAACGGTGGCAAAACATTAGACACCCGTCCAGAAATCATATGTAATACATAATTCATCCCATACACGAGGTGGTAGTGAAAATTTGTGAGAGATTTTACAGCAAAAAAAGGTGTTTCGTTTATACTTGTAGGTTTGACGATGTATGCGTTAGATCTTGTGCTTATAATAAATATGACGATACCAACTGTACTGCCCCAACTTCGTGTCAACGCTCATTCAGAAAAAAACACCAGAATATTTGCTTGGTCTGTGTGTGCCATTATTCTGCCAGTCTGTTGGAAATAGGTCCAAAAATAGTCTGATAAGTTTTAAATATACATGAATGCCATTTTGATTTGCTATAGTAAATTCTAGAGACATGATTATCAGTATTTGATAACATTGTCTTATAGATTTACGGTATCACACCTGTGCAGAATCGATAAAATAGACATAGATAAGACCTATGTAGATTTTTTTACATTAATAAGAATATCTTTATTTAACTCCGTATGAGCAATTTAGCTATGTATATAGCGCATTTATCTCGACGCCTCTAATTCATTTCCGTTTACATGTGTGTAAATTTAATGTGCATGACGGATTTAAATTGATGTCAGACAGGATTAATCACCAATCTCAAAGGTCAAACTTCTGATGGATTTCAATGTGGGGTTTTAGGAGAATAAGTACAGGCTCAGGATTACAGACAAAGTTAAATATATTAAAGATATTGGCCATTTCTTTTTCTACAGACAACATAGTAAGCAGTCCTTTCCTATGGGCAACATGTTGGACAGTCCTTCCCTTCAGGTAACATGTTGTGCAAGCCTTTCCTATAGTGTTTTTCCTACAAGTGCCTGTGGTTTTAGTAATGTGTTGCATCCTTATTCAACACAACTTTGGTAGAAATTCCAGGCTTCGTTTATTCCTAAATGACAGTTTGCAATGACTGTCTATTGAATAGACAGAGTGTTTCCCGTCCATTGACTTCAGAGATCGGTGTATCTTCTAGATTAATGGTATGGTCAACAAAACTAAAAGTTGGTTGATCATAACAGAAAGAAAAAGTAAAGCAAAGAATATGCAATTGTCAATTTGGCCGTTATTTCGGATTTTCATATTTATATTTATACACATGTCGTAAAACTACATCTTAATATCGAACACAATCAAATTTGGGGTTTTTATTTTAGGTTTCACAACACATTTGTTACATGTGAAAGATGTGTTTTCAATAGAAAAAAATCGAAATTCCAATGAGAAACCAGCAGTGTCCCCTTCTTGTCGAAATGGTCTTTAATTCAAATGAAGCAGACTTCATGTTCAGAAAGGATGAAAAGAAACTAGCAGTGTCATTTAACTTCTCGTTTCGCTATATAGATGATCATGATGTCCTCTAATCTTAATACTTCTAATAGAAAGTTTGGTGAACTATGCTGAACGAATCTTTACCATCGAACTAATACTTGATAAAAAAGATAACACAAATACAGTTAAGCCCGCCTCATACCTTGACTCGCATCAATTAATCAAAAATGGAGATTGGTTGAGAAATATGCTAAACTTTTCATTTCTATGTAGCAACATTCCAACAGTCTAGATATTGCATTTATTTCTCCCATTTGATACGATATCCCAAATCGTGCATTTTATATTATGATTTCCCTGATAGAGGATTGCTGCTGACAGGGATGCTAATCTATCATACTAAAATTACGAGGTCCAATTTGTCAGCCGTCATCACGTAAAAAGGACGAATCACAGAATTCAACTTTATATATAACTAATATAGTACTAAGGTGTAGATTAAAAATTACACCACTCCAGGCCCTTTTGTTTTCCACGTAATTAATATTGCCAATAATTAAGAAGTTCCGGGTCGAGTCTGCTACCGATACCAATAGTATATTCACCTGTTACCTATTACCTTATCTGTACGTTCCGCATCTGACAGGCGCACCACCAAACGTTGTATTCAGGATTAATATGCTATATACACGGGTCATAACCACAGGGTTGACACTACTAAATTGTCAAATTGTTACCTATTGTAGTATTTTAATCAGTAAGACTTTCTAAGATAACAATACGAATACTAAAAATATGGACTAAAAATATGGCGTATAGGTACAGTTTTCAATTTGTTAGTGGGCATGACGTAAAACAGCGAAGCAAAGAATTCAACTTTATTTATAACTTATATAGGACAATGCTGTTGATTAAAAAATACTCCATTCCAGGACCTTTTGTTTTCCAAATAATTAATATTATTGTTTCAGTTCGACGGGTTCAAACAGAAAGACTTGAAAGCAGAGAAAAACTGTGGATCTTATATAATCGGCATGACTTTATCAGATGACAATACTAATACTAAAATAAGGCTTACACATAGTTATATACTTTAATTCAGTCACGGACCCGTGATATCACGGGTGTGTTCTAGTATTATACTAAGAGTCGCAAGTGTCGAAATTAAAGTCATCCCTTCGAGAGAGAAAAAGTCGACACAACGATAGTTAGTTTACCGTTACTATGGTATTAAATATCTATCCCACAGTTAAAAGATGGGCGAACGATACCAAGGGACATTCGATATCATAAAATCATCAATCAAAAATGAACTGTTAACGCCATTGGCTAAAGCAAAACATCAAACGATAAAAACAAGAGTATACAAAATTTAACAAATAAAACTAAAGACGGAGCAACACAAACCACACAAAACCAAGGTTGCATTGAAGGGTAAGCGAATCCTGCTCATTGTGTTGCATCCGTCATATTCCTTATATAAATACAAACCAGATGATAAGTCGAATTCGGTATGTCACATTCGTTGAAAAACAATGGCGAGATTGTAGTTACGACGATTGAAACACTTCCGTCGTCATCTGTGAAACAGAAATTCCGAAACAGTCAACAAACTCGTGATAGCATCCGTAAAATTATCGAAGGAATGATTTCAACTTTATTACTTGGAACTCTTGGTTCAATAGTTTCTGTATGAGTTGCAACACTCTATCAACAAAATCATGATAGGAAACGCAAGCCCTGTAATACTATTTCAACTTTGAAATATTTACACTACGCTGTTGGATACACCACGCTGTTGGAAATGATGCTACATAAAATTGGAAAGTTCACAATTGGTGGGCTGAAATTATCTCTTTTGTCGTAACGTTTAGATCTCCTCAACAGACCCTCATTGTTAATTTATAGATGTAAGTCAAGAAATGTAACAGATTTAAATGCATCTTTTGTATCCTTTATTTCAAGTTAGATGGAATAGATGCGTTCACTATAGACACCAAACTTTGAATAGTTTTGTAAGAGGAAATCATCTATATAGTTGAAAATAAATTTAAAGGATAATGATAGTTTATTTTCATTCTCCCTATTTAGAAGTTTCTGTATGAAGTCATTCTCATATGAATAAAGTAACAAGTAAAAAATAAGCACATTGTTCCCATGTGAATGACCATTATTTTTTGAAAAACACGTCCTCCAAGCATAAACAAATAAGTGTCAATTAAGAAATCAAGTCTCAGAGAATTTTTTATAAATCAGAGTGATTTTATTTTTAGAAAGAAAGATTTATCCCTCCCTAAGGCAAGATACTTGTATATGTTGGCCATTTATTTTAACATAGAAAGACATGTTCAAATTGTCGTAAGCACAATCCAGTCCTTTCTCGAAACTGACCTACCGAATAAGACTTATCACCGAATTTTGTACTTTACGTGAGCAACGCGACTGAATTTTGCCACGCATGTGGAGCAGGTTCTACATACCATTCCAGGGCACCTGAAATCATACCGGTTGTATGTGGGGTTCGTGTTAATTAGTCTTTTAGTTTTCTATGTTATGCCTTGTAGACTGTTGTTTTTACCTTCGTCGTGTTTCGTTTATTGACATAGAATTGTAGGTTTATCTTCGACATATATTTTTGATAGTCCCATTGGTTTCTTTTGTCATTGCTTTATCAACTATCCTTCTATCGTATTTAATTATATACATATTCAACACAAACAAAACAAAACATAAAGAGATATCTGAAGGTCAACATACTGTTAGGAGTATTTTTAATACTCAAACGAAGTGTTAATTCAGATCAACAACACTATAAAACATACGGAAAACATCTATAATAGACATGTGTCAATATCATGTCAAGCTCTGAATCGATCAGAATCTGGACAAAACGTGATTAAATTTTATAGAGTCTACCAAACATCTGCCATCAATGCAAACGTCCTTTCACATAAAAGTTTTAAATAAAATTGATTGATTGTTTACCACTTTAAAAAAAAAGTCGAATCATCACCTTGTTGCGATGAGAAAACTGATGTTCTTGAATGTAGAAAGTATAAGCAAAAATTTGGAGTGTTATTAGAACAAACACAACCCCTTACCCGTTTACACACTTTGTTCTACAATCGTGTCTTTCTATACAGTAATGTGTGTGGTGTAGCGGAAACACCAAAGACTGTCGATGTCAGTTTAACACTTAAATTTGGCAAAAGGTGTCAAAACAAAGTTTTAAGAACTACACAAACTTCATAAGACGGCAATGATTAGTTGGTGTAAGGGACAAATGACAAGTTATCTGACGGTGTGTTACTTTCGAAACATTATTATCTATAAAGTAAAACTTTATTTATTATTTTTGCGTAATATCAAGCGTAAATGTCAGTGGTCTTTTTGTGATTTATGTAGACAATTACAACTTGTGCCTAATTATTTTTGTGACAACAGCTGAGATTGGATGAGGTGAAAAGATATTTCTAAATATAAAGGGATGTAGGATTGTTGCTTTTGATTGCTTATGCTTTTTCAGGTTTCAGGTAAGGGTGAAGGTTGGGACCTTAAAACGTTTAAACCCTCTGCATATGTTTGCACTTGTCCTAAGTCAGGATGTGAGGTTCAGTAGTTGTCGTTTGTTGATGTGGTTCTCGTTTCTCGGTTTTTATATTGATAAGATCGTTGGTTTTCCCGTTTAAATTGTTTTACACCAGTAATTTCTGGGGGTCTTTATAGCTTGCTGTTCAGTGTGAGCAAGACTCTGTGTTGAAGACCATATTTTGACCTATAATCCCTTTGGTTTACTTTTTACAAATTGTGACTTTAATTGATAGTTGTCTAATTGGAACTTATACTACATCTTCTGATATCTATATTATGTATCGCATTTTTTTGAAAAGAATCACTTATTTCCCAAATCATTACATCGAGCTCAACAAAGTTATCAACTATAGACTTCAACATGGATATACAACAGATACTTGATTACCATTAATTGGTACGTTTGACATTCTTGAATTATTTGCATTTAAGGAGCAACCATTTAACTTCAAAAGGGGCGGGGTTTATGGGTTTATTTTTGAGTCAAAATGTTTTTTTTCACGATTAAGTTTTTTAAAGCTACCAATCAAATTTTGTTTTCCAATATTTAACAGTATAAGGTATGGGGCAAATCTGGATTCGGAATTTTTTTTCGGTCATCTGCTTGGCCAGAATATTTTTTCTTCATCAAATCGTTACCCACCCTCCATCCTTGAAGTTCAATGGTCGTTTTGTTTCGTTCGATGTGTTGTGTTTTTTTGTTTTTTGTATATATCTTTCGCTTTTTATGGAAATAGAATTTATATGAAAAGTGAACGACTGAAGAAACAAAAATAAACATACCACCACGAACGAAAGTTAAGTAACTATTGAAGATTAAGTTCACTTTCTTTTATCGAGTCATCAAGATTAACTAGACAGTCTATTTTAACATATTTCTTATGAGCTAAATCTCTTGCGTTTTACATCAGAAAGGACATTAAGCATGAACACTAAAAATAAAGTTCTTGAAAGTTATGGGCAATCATCCATGAGAGTTTTATAGGATTTTGAAGTAAAGTTTTAAGAGTAATTTTTGTAGTCACCATCATAAGATTATGAATTTTAGTTAATGTTTTTCTCCAGTGACATATATCTCACTAACGTCTTCAGTTCTCAAACATGATTTGGTCCTCATTAACATGCCTTCTGCATCTTTATTATTACACATATTTTCATGATTTTCAGTTTTTCTAGAAACTTTTAGAGCTCCGAAAATTGATTAATGACACCTTTTTCTGTTAATTGGAATTTATGAGATATCTGTACAGGAATTTTAGTGAAAGGTGCATGTTTTATATTTCTTGATATAGGTTTGTTCAAGCAATTTAAAAACACCACCACCATGCCCTCTTTCTTACACAAAATATGAATGGTCAATGACTTGTGAGTTTTCTGTTCAGTGTAAAAGTCATGAATAGGTATATGTACGATATGAAGGTCACAGCTATGAGTGTTCAGGGGTTATAACTTATAACCTTTGTGGTAAAGTCGTAAAATGTGACATCGACATAACCAGTATTACGAGATGTGATAGTTTTACTTTTCTCTTTTTTGACAACCAAATGGAGATAGGCTAAACAAAATAGAGAGACAAATTAAACGGAATATCGAAACGAATTGAAAGAAACAGAGATACCGGTAGCTGTGTTTGATTAAATTCATTTTACTTTTACAAATTTGCATAAAATGTAAGACAATTTTAAAGTAAAACATATATGCAAATTACGAAACAGCTTTAAATCACTTTAAACCTTTTCAATATAGGCAAGTTTTTTTTCTGTAATGCCATGTGTGTTGCAGCACCACAACAATATGTATCTTATAAAAAAAAAATATAAAATTAAAAACAACGCGTTGTGAATTACATGCGTCCGAAACCGTTTTCTAGGTCTACCTTCATCAAGAACGCTAAAAGCCGAATGAGTATAAAAGAACAGATAGAGAAACCGAAGAGCTTTATATGACAAAAAAGAACATTACGATGACAGTCAAATCCATCTGAGGTCAACTTTGACAGGGGCAGTTGAAACCTTTTTTTTCTTCTGATAATCTATAAATTGATAAAGAAAATTTTAGAAAAGTGAATTACCGAAGTACTGACTATACTGAGCTAACTTGGGATATATCGTATGAAACAGAAAGTCCACCAGCAGCGGTATTGATCTAGTGCATACAAAATTAAAACAACACGTTATGAATGTCTTGCGTCTGAGGCGCTGTTCTGGATTTAAAATTGGTTGTCATGAATATCAAGGTAGAATTAAGAACCTCTTATTACTATCCAGAACAGGTCAGGATTCACCTGCGCACTGACAAAGTAAGATATTCATTCATTCGCTGTTGTCAGCTCAGTCTTTGGTCGGGTTGTTGTCTCTCCTTGACATATTCTCAATTTTATTCATTATTATGCCAGAAACTGGCAATTTAACTAGCTGCATGTAAATTTTTAAAAAACATTTTGAAGCTTATTCTTTATACAATATTACGTTTCTGAGATTGCGGGAGCAAGCCTGCACTAAATTCATGAAAGCTATAACAGCTTGAACACTGCGATGTCTCTAATT